>CM076577.1:1493227221-1493440163 GCA_034641835.2 Pinus albicaulis
GGTGTACTTGGGTCCATCTAATGATGAAAGGTTAGATGACCAAAAAATGGTGTAACACATGGTGTATAGGGTCATTGATTAACTGGCTAAAATTGGAGAGGCTCAAGCCTGCCATAAAAGGTAGCAAAGGAGTAGTCGAGATGGTTCTGGTATTGGTTCCACTACTAGCAGCTCCAGAGTTAGCTCCGGGGCTACCACCATCATTAGGACCAGCACCTACATTGGCACCTGACATGGTGGGAGAATGAGGTAGAGGGGAACGGGGTTTGGAATTAGAGTGAGGGTCCGATGGACTAGAATCAGAGTTGGTATAGGGACTCAGTGGAGGATTGAATCGGCAGTGACGAGGTGGAGTAAGTATTCCTAACAGAAACTGAGGATGAAGGCCTAGGAGTCACCGGGGTAAATGCCTTGGGGCACAATGATCACAAGATGCAAATAACCAAATAAGATCGAAGAGAAATAAACAAAGGCGCAGAGAGGCAGATAAATTAATTATGATGTTTATGTCTTGGATTGCCTGTGTAAACCAAGTGCTCTTCGCTTTAGGTGTACGTTTATGTGATCAGTGTGTTAATTTTAATTAAGCCTAGAAGATTGTGTATAAAGAAAAAAAATGATGTATAACTGTAAATAAAACTGAAGTGACAGTAAAATAAACAGCTAAAGATGCATAAATTATAACCCAAAAATAAGGGCTCCCAAGAAACTATTCTAAGGAGTGGAAGAAATTGACTCAAAACACACAAAAATTCCAAAAGATCTAAGGTCTAATGGACTGGGATCTAATGACCCAGATCTTCTGAAAAGAGGTGTAGAAAACAACAAGAAACCAGAGGGAAAACCCCTACAAAATGAGAGGCGACAGGTTAAAACCCTAAGGGAAACAAGAGGGACCCTAAGGGAGAGGTAAAAAAACACTCAATAGGAATTTTTGGATGAGATAATAACCGATATGAATATATGTGAAAGAAAGAGGGATCTGACCCTGAAAAAGGGTTGAAAGTGCTTCAAAATCTAAGACTACATACTCAGCTAAACCCTTCCTAAAAGGGTGGAAGTGTACTAAAGCCCTAAGAGGCTTGTTCCCACTTCAAAAAGAAAAATTGAGAATATCCAGGCCTAAGACAGGTGGAGATAGAGGTTAATCAACCCTAAATAGTACTTGTGGAAAACCCTAAAAATTACAGAAAAAAAACCCAAGAAAAAAACTGCAGCTTGCAAGTACTTACCTACTAACTGGTGAACTTGCAGTGTTTGGCCCAACAACTACTATCTAAGCCCTAAAATCATAGGTTTGGGGTTGAAAAGTGTGAGTTGTACTTTCGAGAGTCTCGACAGAAAGTTACAGAAAATTGTTTCCATCTGTGGTGCAGTTGATACCTGTTACCTGCGGAAAACACCCAAAAACATGCGTAAGTTATATTTTTTACTATTTTAGGGCATAAAATGTAAATAAAAAAAACATTAAGAAGCTAAAAAATAGCTGAATAAAAAAAAACTAGGTACTGAAGCAGATGGCCAAGTAGGAAAATCTTAATAAAACCCTCGGGAGTCGCCAATTGTTAGTATGATTTCTTAACGCAAGTGTACAAAAAGAGATCACTTTAGCTGCACATGACAAATAGCCCTAACAACAAATATGACTGTCAAAATTACTAGATCTGCAATAGACAGTCTAAACAAATGAAAAATAAATCGAGATCTATGAAAATAAAGTAGCTAAACTAAAAAATGAAATAAGAGTTTCTCCAAAATATCCAATGGACAAGATAAGAATTATAAAGAATTTCTTTGTATTATGTAACACCTAGGAAGAGAACTGATACAGTCCCCCTGAATGGGATGGGTTTTTGGTTTTCCTTAAATGCTTCAGCTTCAGAGTTTCTCTCTCAATAGTGTAGAATACCCAAGACGTGTAGAACTCAAAGGTAGCTCAAAGAAAGGAAAATAAAAGTAAATCAAAGATAGACAATGTGTAAAATTCCAAAAATTTAGCTTTCAGCTAAATGGAATATTATAGATTGTTTTATCACTAGGTAGGTGAATAAGTGGGTAGGGAGGCCCATAAATCTCCTTAGGAACAATAAAAACACTTCAAGTGTGAAAGGCAACCATCTAAGTAGCTAAATAAAGCACCTTTGAGTGTGAACAGGGGATGGAGCACGTTGAATGGGTCAACTTTGACCAAATCAACAACGTTGTTATGGACGAGTGGACAATTAATGAGGGACAATGCAGTTTTGGTTGGGGACACCTTGCATGGAGGTAGTGGCACTAATGGATGGGGCACAGGGTGAGGAAGCTCACCAAGTTTATAAGGAAGGGTAAGGCCACCTTCGAAATCAGTTTTTGATATTATTTGTTTATGGTTTGCATGACTTCTTGCATTCTTTAGCTGTTTAGTTGAGCTTGTAGTGCTATTTAGCACAGGGTGTTCTCGAGCGAGGATCCCACCTCTTCCCTTGAGGTAGCCTCTTGGAAGAGTATTGTACTATCATTTCCACACATCAGAAATTCTAGCCAAGCTTCAATCTTCAGCTACAGTGCAGTTTCTTCTCAGATTTGTGTTGTGTTGCAGGGTGTTGCAGTGGAGGGTTGAGAAGCCCACTTTCTGAGCTAGTTTTGCAGTTGAGGAAGGATTCCTTCCATTGGGAGATCAACAAGGGAGGTTCTTGAGCATAATTTAGATCTTTGGCATCAGGTCAAGCTATTACATCCAGTGATAGTGCAGTTTCAGTCTAGAATTGAGTTATTTTGGAGGGCAGTTTCAGAGGAGGATCTATTGGCTCTTTTGGAGTGTTTCCTTCCAGGTGAAGGGTTTAGCCTTTCATTGGAGGATATATACACCAGATCCATATTATTTCAGCCTTCTATTTCATGGATTTAAATTGTAGTGACTCTTCAGTCCTAGGTCTGTAGATCACCTTTGGTATTTGAGTGTATTTCCGGAAACCCTTTTCTGGGAATTCTTGGAAAAGTGTTGTATAGCCTTATTCTTCATGTATATTATCTCTTGAGGCTTACATTAGTCCCATTGTATTATTAAATAGTCCTAGCAGCAGTTATTCCATATTAGACTATGTTGTAGCAACATCTTTGGCATTTTTGTATAACAGCAACATCTCACTTTTGAGAGTGTTTATGTATTGGAGGCTTGTGTAATCACATTCTATGATTTGTGCCTCATTGTTTTATATTTATTTGCTGCATATATGGTCAATAAAATGGCTCCATATTGGTCTCATGGTTTCATATGTTAAATATTTTCTGCTGGTTTCATTTTATGAGCTATATTGATGCTATTTTAAGTTTGGAATATTACAGTGGTATCAGAGTATAATCTTGGCTCAGCCTGTGCATTCAGCCAATATGTCACCATAAGGAGAAGATTCTCACAGGAAGAGAAGATGTACAAAAGGGACAAAGAAAAGACTCTAGTATTTGGAGGAAGGGAGGAAGAGGAGCTCTCAAAGCTTCTTTTTCAAACTACGCAGAGCATCAACGAAGATATAGGGAAGATGAGAAAGGAGAGATGTAGGAAATCTCCAAAGGGGTTTGAATATCAAGCGAACCATAGATTTTTACATGATGGGTGTGAGAATTCATCCACACAATATGATCCACAACAAAATTTTATGCCCATATTCACAACAAGAGAGATGGAGGGAGGAGATGCACCAAAGGAGGAGACTTTGAGTGACTATCTTCAGAAGTATGAATCTCAATCTTAGAGATTCAAGGAGCACTTGAAATTCCAAGGGTTTTTCCAACTCAAGGAGAATAGAAGCCCTACAAATCACAAAAAAATTAGAAGAGTAGATTATTTATGCCAAATTTTGATGGTTCATCTAAATGCACAGCCAATGATTGGATAGAGTAGCTAGACTCATACTTGCAGCTACATCAAATTTCAGAAAAGGAAGCCCTTAAGATAGCAGTGATGCATCTTGAAGGTAAGGATTATACTTGGTGGTTTTGTGAAGCTTCTTAATTTAATCATGCAATTAAAGCTACTTATGTAGGATTCACTAAGATATTAGTGAAAATATTTGATGAAAAACAATTTGAAACATCTTTGATTGAGCTATCGAAACATAAACATTCAAAACATTTGCATGAGTTGGAAAGATCCATTATACCAACTCCACTCCAGATTTCTATTGAAGGGGATAGAAAATTGTATGATATCTTGCCAAGGACAAGATCCCAATTGTAGGAAGAGATTTCTTCTCAAAATGAAGACATGGAGATTCCTCCTTCAAGGGAAGACCAAGATCTAGGGTCTCTTATTGTTGATGAGGAGGAAGAGCATAGAGGAAGTAACAGAATTGTCACTTCAGGAGGAGAACCATCACCACATGGAGATGGGCATGAAGCTATTTCTTCAATTAGAGGATCTTTTGCATCTTTGCAAAAAGTTCCCAAGGAGCAGCATGTGATAGTAGTGATGGGCAGTATGACCTTGATAAAAGGAGGAGAAGAAAAGGTGGATCAGCACCAAAGGATGGGGAGCATACACCCTTGTTTATTTCAGGAGGTTTACATATAGAAGAAGGAGACCGTTTTGTGTAGTAAAAGGAGGGACAAATCAGTCCACTCACTTATACAGTCTAATTCAGACTTTGATGTCTCATTACATGGACGCATTCCACTTGGGAGGCCACCAGATCAAGAGATGAGAGACATCTCACAACAGGTTGCACCACTCATTGATCCAGGAGGGGTGAGAACCTTGGGAGGATTTGGCCCAGAGAAAAAAGTCTTGGGTAGGCTCAAGGAGGAGGGAGACATTCTCCCAATATCATCATTACCCAATCTCATCAACTATTCTACGCTGGGAGAAGATGTTTCTGGGATGGAGGATGGCACCATCATGGTGCAAGGAGACCACTCCATGGCCTTGGAGAACCAAAGGATACTTCCACATAGGAAGGAATATTCCCCTTATGGTAGAGGATTGTGGCCACTCATGCATGCATTGGCCAGAATTGGGATATTTTGGATAGGTGATAGTTTCCTATGGAAGACAAGCCTCCAAAAGCTTCAACCTTCACTTGAGCATGAGCAACTATAGGAGGGGCAACAGGAACATGTTAGCAGCATAATGATGTTTGATTTTAGCATAGGAGATGTCAAAGAAGAGGGAAACCACATGACAGGGGCTACATAGTATAGATCAACAGTGCTGTCATTAGAGAGTTTAGATCCTTATTGAAGATCCCAGCTATTGGTGGAATACTCCAAGGATCTCCTTACATGCAGGATACTTGATGACCAGTTTCCAGATGGGAGATATACAGTGAGAGATGGGGTCATCTTTTATCAGGGTAGGATCTTCTTGAATAGAGCCTCAAAGCTCAAGGATAAACTACTACATGCAGCCTATGTGGTCTTGCTCTCCAATCCCATTGGTTTCATTAGAGCATACCATACTATTTTGGAGGGATTCATGTGGGAAGACTTGAAAGAGGACATGCACTATCATATGAGGAGATGCATAGATTGTCTGGAGGTTGAGGAGAGACATAGCTCTTGGGAAGAGTTATCATCACCACCTCCGTACTCATGGGGTGTGAGATGGGGCTCATCCATGAGCTACCTCACTAGCTTGAACCAAGTGTATAATAAGGATTATATTTCTAAGCATCATGATATACTTACTATATACTTGCATTTTCTTACCACTCGTGTATGGCATTGCTCCAAGAGGGGGCACTCTTTCTTATTGGCTTCATGGGATACTTGGGGCCATGAGCAGTGATGATGTTGGCCACTCCCTAGAATATTTTGGAGAGATGATGTATTCTTCATGGGGTGCTTCATTGGCACCAAACATCATACACCTTCTCCAAGCATGTGAGAAGAATGGGGCAGCAAACAAGTGGTGGGGGAAACACTTGTTATATCATATTCTATGGAAGTTAGGAGAAAAATTACACTTGTTGCACTTGAGGGACCATTTCCCTTCCCTAGTACTACACATGGCAGCTAGCATGACTTTTATTGTAATCCCATATGTTGATGATGTTATTATATTTGTTGGGAACATGATTGGAAGGAAGGCACATTGGTTGGATTTGTCCATTGGGAATGAAATTTCCCATGCCTTTTATGCTTCATGCTTTAAGGGGAGTATGGAAGATGAAAGGGCCACTACAGTAGATCACTTGTTTCTTTATGAGGTGAGCCATATGATTGTTTGGAGCACTTGGGAGATGCCTCTCATGAACATTTGGGAGGAACTTTTCTATGAATTACCATGCTGGAAGGTGATTCATTTCATTTGGATGATAGCATGGAGATGGGAGTCTCTCATTGGGAATGAGATCCCCTATGCTTGTCATCACTCCTACCTTGAAGGGGCCATTGGACAACAAGAAGGTTTCCATATAGACCTTCCATTTTCTCATGATGAGAACCATTTGGTTTATCCACCAAAGGCCAACTTGCACATTTGGGAGGAACCATTGGGAGACAGAATTGTTGTAGAATATCTGAAGCAGTGGTGGAGACTATTTGATGAGGAGGCCATAGGAGGAGGGAATATTTTCATTAACCCTTATAGTTTCTTGAGGACAAGAAGCATTTTGGAGGGGAGGATTGTAATATTCTAAAAATTTAGCTTTCGGCTAAATGGAATATTATAGATTGTTTTATCACTAGGTAGGTGAATAAGTGGGTAGGGAGGCCCATAAATCTCCTTAGCAACAATAAAAACACTTCAAGTGTGAAAGGAGACCATCTAAGAAGCTGAATAAAGCACCTTTGAGTGTGAATAGGGGATGGAGCATGTTGAATGGATCAACTTTGACCAAATCAATAGTGCTATTATGGAGGAGTGGAAAATTAATGAGGGACAACACAGTTTTGGTTGGAGACACCTTGCATGGAGGTAGTGGCACTAATGGATGGGGCCCAAGGTGAGGAAGCTCACCAAGTTTATAAGGAAGGGTAAGGCAGCCTTCGAAATCAGTTTTTGATATTATTTGCTGATGGTCTGCATGACTTCTTGCATTCTTCAACTGTTTAGTTGAGCTTGCAGTGTTGTTTAGCATAGGGTGTTCCCGAGCGGGGATCCCACCTCTTCCTTTAAGGTAGCCTCTTGGAAGAGTATTGTAATATAATTTCCACACATCTTGCATTTAGGCTAAGCTTCAGTCTTCAGCTATAGTGTAGTTTCTGCTCAAATTTGTGTTTTGTTGCAGGGTGTTGCACTGGAGGGTTGAGAAGCCCACTTTCTGAGCTATTTTTGTAGTGGAGGAAGGATTCCTTCCATTGGGAGATCAGAAAGAGAGGTTCTTGAGCATATTTCAGATCTTTGGCATCATGCCAAGCTATTACATCTAGTGATAACATAGTTTCAGTCTGGAATTGCGTTATTTTGGGGGGAAGTTTCAAAGGAGGATCTATTGGCTCTTTTGGAGTGTTTCCTTCCAGGTGAAGGGTTTAGCCTTTCATTGGAGGATACCCTTGGAGGAGATATACACTAGATCCATATTATTTTAGCCTTCTATTTCATGGATTTCAGTTGCAGTGACTCTTCAGTCCTAGGGTTGTATATCACCTTTGGTATTTGAGTGTATTTCCGAAAACCCTTTTCTAGGTATTCTTGGAAAAGTGTTGTATAGCCTTATTCTTCATGTAGATTATCTCTTGAGGCTTACATCAGTCCCATTGTATTATTATATAGTCCTAGAAGAAGTTATTCCATATTAGACTGCGCTATAGTAGCATCTCCGACATTTTTGTATAGCAGCAACATCTCACTTTTGAGAGTGTTTATGTATTGGAGGCTTGTGTAATCACATTCTATGATTTGTGCCTCATTGTTTTATATTTATTTGCTATATATATGATCAATAAAATGGCTCCATATTGGCCTAATGGTTTCAAGTTTTAAATATTTGCTGATGCTTTCATTTTATGAGCTATATTGCTGCTATTTCCAGTTTGGAATATTACACAATGATGAGAGGATCAAAGTCCGACCATGGTAAAAAGGATCAAAGGTAATAAGTGAATGGAAAACCATCCTATTTATAACAAAATATGGATTTATCCTTGATAATGGTGCATAATAAAATATTATTAACCAAGATCTAGATCTAATTGCTTGGAATATTTTATTATATTTTGTTGGAGGGAAAAGGAATTTAAATTGGTTAAATCCATTTATTTAGAAACAATAGACAAATAAAATATTTATTTATTATTTCAAGGATGGGATCAAGGAATAATTAAATAAATAATGATTTATTTTATTATTCCTAAATGTTTTAGTCAAATTTAACAAGGAATATTAGTTAAATAATGATTTAATTAATTATTCCTAGAGAATAATAAGATAAATAATGTTTTATCTAATTATTTCTCATAATTGGGTTAAATATGATCAGGAATATTATTAAATAGAGGTTTAATTAATTATTCTTAGAGGAAAATTAAATAAATAAGGTGTTACACCATTTTTTCGTCATCTAACCTATTATTGTTAGATGAACCCGAGTACACCATGTAAGACCAATTTTACCCAAAGTAAAATTGCTTTCACCACATTTATTTATGTTTCTTGGTCATATTTAACTCAAAATAAGGATATCAATTAAGTAAATCACTATTTATTTAATTGTTTCCTAAGAATAAGTTATTTAAATCACTATTTAAATCATATTCTTAGTTAAATTTGACCAAATCAAATATAAATAATTAAATAAACCATTATTTATTTAATTATATTCCCCTCATTTCCCTTAAATAACAAATAAATAATTTATTTATTTGTTATTTATAAATAAAGGAATTGACCTAAGTCAAAAACCCTTTTCCCTCCAACAAATATAATAAAATATTCCTAAAGGGTGATTCTAGAAAATGTTTAATAATATTTTATTCATGCACCAGATTCAAGAACACCCCAATATTTTGTTATAAATAGGAGGGTTTCCCCATTCATTAGTCACCTCTATTACATTGGATCACACTAGATCTGCTTTTGGTCACCACTTTGCATTTCTATTTTATGAACTCCCATTGAGTTCCATGTTTTTGTTTTCCATAATAACTAGAGAGAGAGACCATTAATCTGAAACACTGAGGACTTCCAAGAACCCAATCCACTGAGGAGAACTGGAAAACACCTTTCTTGTTTTCCTCTCAGGTGCCCCATTCTTTGATATAATAAAAATATTCTTTTAAACATGTATTCTTGTCTTGTCCATTGATGTTTATATTTTATCTACTTAATATCTTCCATATTTAGATCTAGATGTATGCAGCTTATTTTATATTTTAAGATATTTTTCAGCCATAACTTATGTTAGGGCTACTTGATATGCGTAGCTAAAGTGAGTTTTTACGACAAAAAAATCATGCTAACAATTGGCGACTCCACACAGGTTTTCTTTTGCGACCACTGTCGTTTTCTGTTCTCCTGCATATCCAGCTGTTTCAGACCCTAGGGTTTCTCTTCAATTTTCTGTTTTTCCTATTTTTATGCTAGTTTTTTCCTCTAAAACCCTCAAACATTCAAATTTCTCACTTTCGTGTGTTTCTGGCCTTATTGGGTAGGTGACCGACATCAGCCGCAGCTGAGACGACAAAATTTTCTGACATCTGCCGCAACCAGCCCTGGATCTGCAGGTCGCACTTATCTACCCAAAAAGTGTGACCTGGCCTTGAGGTCGCACTTTTCTACCCAAAATCTGCGACCTGGCCTGAAAACAGGCCCAAACCTGCGACCTGCAATTTTTTTTTCTGCAATCTGCCAGCGCTTTTTCTGGGTTCCACTGAGGCTTCTGTTACGGTTTTCCAGTCTCTGTCTCTACCTGTTCAGACCTGTTGTTGCTCTATTTCACTCACCTAAGTGGGACTCTTTCCCCTTAGGGCTTTAGTTCCCTCCACTTTTTGTGGGAGAGTTTGTCGCTGTTTTCAGCCGTCTGAATTTCCAGAAGTTCCCGCCTTATTTCAGATCTGATACCTCCTGTTCAGATCCTCACAGGTCAGCTTTTCCTCCCTTTCTATACACTGCCTTTCACTTTTTTTGGGTTCATCTCTAGGGTCACCTCTTTGACCCCCCTCTTTTTAGCTAATCTCCTATTTTTTAGCAGCACCCTTGCCCCTGCCTCTTTGCTGCTTCCTGCACCACTTTCCAGTAAATCTCTCCATTAGATACCAGTCCCTCCGGACCTTAGATCTATTGCTCTCTTTTTAGCGTGCTTTACCCATATTTTTCCTCTGATATACTAGTTTTGAGAGACCCGCCTCCTTGGGTTCAATTGCTGCCTTGTTTGTTGTTAATTTTCTATTCTTTCAGTCTTATTTACTATAGATTTTTTTTCCATTACGCAGCACACTTTTTCTTTTACTCTCAAAATGGCTGGGTTTAATCAATTAAAATTAACGCACGCCACACACTGAACCTAAGTGAAGAAGAGCCTGGTTAACACTACCTGGCAAAGACTCTAAAATTAATTGACACTGCACCCTTCTACCCTTGTCACCTCTTGCTTTCTCGCCCTTTTTCCCTTGTCGGTCTTTCTTCTTCCTGTCATCATTGCGCCTCCAAGGTGTTTATCCCGGTGACTTCTTGGCCTTCCCCTCAGTTTCCGGTTGAACGACTTCCTCCTTCCCGTCGTCATCGAGTAAGTCCTCCCCCAAGTCCACACTCCGACTCCTCCTCTGACTGTTCGGGTTCTCCCCGTCCTTCTGGTTCTCCCCCCTTTACCTCCACCATGTCTAGTTCTGGACCTAGCCCTAACCCCAGTTCTTCTGCTGGGTCCACTTCCAGTGGAACCACTACGGGACCTACCTCGCCCACCGCCTTACTTCCATATATGGCCGGCCTCAGTCTCCCCGACTTCAATTAGCTTATCAATGATCCTATCTGCCACGATGCCAGTTGGCCTGCTATGCCAACCAAGCTCCCCTCCGACATCCCCAAGTTTGAAGGCCTTGCTACTGAAGATCCCTCCAATCATATCCGATCTTTCCACATGTGGTGTTCCTCTAATTCCATCACCGATGACTCCATCCGTCTTTGTTTATTCCAATGCACCCTTACCGGTGAAGCTTCCAAATGGTATGTTGATCAAGCCACCTCTTCCCATACCACTTTTGCAACCATTGTCCAAGCCTTTTTATCGTATTTTCAGCTCCCTCTCCGCTATGACACTGGCACTAAACTCTTGACCTCCTTCCAGCAATCCTCTTCAACACGTCTCTCCGCTCATGTCCAGGAGTGGCGACGACGACGTAGCTTATGCCGTGCTCCCCCCTTTGAAGATCGAGTTTACATGGATTGGTTCCTTCGCTCTCTCTTACCTCCCATTGGCAAAGATGTCGCCTCTTATTTCCCCCAAACCGAAGAAGCCGCCCTTCAAATCACCTTAAAATATGACCTTATCTATGCCTAGTCTGGTTATCTTTATACTGTCCTTCCTAATCTCCCTAAACCCGGGGGCACTAATGCCTCCGGGACCTCTCACTCTGCTGACGGTATCATCAAAGCCATCTCTCACACCTCTGCTCAACCTCTTATGCCTTATGGTTTTCCTCCTGGCGAGGTCAACACCTCCAACACCTTTCCCCATCCTGGTAACATGTATCCAGGCTTTGGCATGCCTCCTCCTTTTGCCACCCCTCCTGCTTACCTCAATGTTGCCCATTATCACCCTTACCCTTATCCGTAGCCTGATGTCCCAGCTCCTCCAGCATTTGGACCTCCTGCTCCCTTACCTCCTCCACCCCCACAACCGCACTTACTACCCCCTCCAGGGCACGTATTTGCGCAACAAGGGGCAACTCCTCCTCGTCGGAGAAGGGGCAATCCCTCCACTTCTGGTAACCGTGGATCCACTTCTCCCAGTCTTGACAGTAACACCGCCAATCAGCCACAGGGCTCTCAACCCAAGCCCGACAGACCGCTTCGCACCAATAAGCCCTATTCATGTTGCGGTATCTATGGAAATTACACTCATGATTTTCCTCTCCTCCCACAGATGCGACAAATGTGGGAGTCTCAGGCCACTGTGTGAGGACAACACTCCTCCGCTAATACCTCCCCGCATCTGACTACTTCTCAACCTGCCATGTTTATTGATCCTTTCTCTCACCAAGGACTCATCGCTACTCAATCACCTCGTGCCCCTAGCACTACACAACCTTCCCCTTCTAGCACCTATGACTATCAAATTCTCATGATGGCCTCTGACCCACCTCTCACTATCGACCTTAACCTAAAAACTCGGTCTCATCAATACTCCCCGCCTCCTGTTCCGTCTGTCTCCGAGTCCCCGTCATCAACTTCTACAGAACCTCTATTGACACCCAATGGTCCCTTGCAAATCCCTCCACTCAAAGTTGAGGTCCACACAAAAATTCCTAAGGGTCCATTACGCCGAAATGCTGCCTCTGGTCAAGCCGCCCATTCCTACAGTATAGTAGATGATCTGGCACAATCTCCAACTGCCATTTCAACACTGGAACTCCTCCAGTCATGTCCTTCTCAAAATAAAGCTTTACTATCTGTCGTGGGTGCTGTAGATCCTGCTGATGACCTATTAATTGTTTTCGACACCCATCAGTCCGACCATCCCCGTCTTCCTCCTTCAGTTGCTTTCCAAATCCCCATCCAAATCTGAAATGCCAATGTCGCTCGATGTATTATTGATGAGGGGGAATCTACCTGTGTTATGTCTGCCTCAGTTTGGAAACAACTTGGATCCCCTGAGTTATCCCCTTCTACCATAACCCTTTGTGCTTGGGACGGCCACGCCTCCCAACCCATCGGTCTTTTTCGTAACTGTCCTATCACCCTTGCCGGTAAGACTGTCTTTGTCAATGTTGAAGTTATTGACACCCCTCTTTAATACAACATTCTTTTAGGGCGTATTTACACTTATGCTATGTCTGTCATCCCCTCTGCGGTCCACCGCAAGATGTTCTTCCCTCATAATGGCAAGATAGTCACCATTGACTAGTTGTCGTATCATGAACCTAAATCTCTTACCTCACCTGAGTCCACCATCTCTACTGTCACCAATAAGCAAACTGTTGATTCTTTGACCAGTGTTTCCCCTGGCATCTACAAAGACTCCTCTTTTCTTGGCACCTTCCTCGGACCCCCCCCTCCTCCTGTCTCTGATCCTAGCTCGGTGAATGTTTGCATGATACAATCATCCCAGGCTACCCTCCCGCCACCTGCCTCGGCTAGTCAGCAACCTCCACCTCATCTAATACACCCTACTCCTAGCCCTCCACCTCAGCTAATTCAACCCCTCCCGTAGGGCCCTCCCCCTCTCCCTCCTACTCCGAAACCCCCTTACCTTCCCGATTCGGTTCCCTCTGGCCTCCCCCATCTTGGAGCCGTCCCTCCTGGCCATTACTCCGTCGGTCAAATCCCATTCCTTGGCACCCCTCCTGGAGTCTATTCGGTTCTCGTCATGGCTACCCTCTCCCTACCCAATTTAACATTGGGAATACCGGTATGGTACCTTACTCCTCCCACCGAGACCCCTGCTGGCCACCCTAAACCATACATTGTCGTGACACCAGTTCAACTGATTCCCGTTTCTCCTCCCACCGCGACGGTACCTCTAGCCCCATCGCATGACCCTCCTCATGCCAAAACTGCTATGGGTAAGAAAAGGAAAACTCACAAGGGGGCATCCAAAGATAAAGCCACCGCTCCCGATCCTACTCCCCCTCCACCCACCAAGCCTTGCGCTTTGTGTGATGCTGTTGGTCACACCACCCATACTTGTCCTGAGTTGCCCCGTATACAACCCATGGTCAAAGTCGCGTTCCTTGAATCGTCAGCCCCGGAAACCTCTGTTTCCTCCACCCCCATAACTAGGAACCCCAAGGCTCTTCGCACCAACACACCTTGCGCTTTATGTGGGATCCACAGTCATTATTCCCACCATTTTCCTCACCTCACGCATTACTGAGCTTCTCTAGAGGTCATTCATGAGTATGAGATTGAACAAAATCAATCCGCCTCACCCATCCTTGCTCAGTATGCGTCTGGTTTACTTGACGATCCCCCAACTACCATTGACATCCCACCCTCTGATGTTGAGATGTTTGAATCTGATGCTCCTCTTTTATACCTATCATCATCTGCCCAACCCTCAAAGTACATCCCTCCGTTTCCACTCCGTCTGTTTCACCTGATCCCCCTTCCGTGACATTCTTGGGATCCCCGTGTTTTGACCATCTCTTTACTTTCTCTTCCGTCATTCCCCCTGATGACCCATTTCTGCGCCTTTCTTCCAGGACTGATGATTTTAGTAGCTTTGCAGCCTCTTGTGGTTTTCACCTTCATTCCCTATCTCTCCCCAATCCCGATGTTCCCATCTATATCTCTGATTTACTTCCCAACACGAGTCCCCGATTCTCCTCCCGTCTCCTGTCTCGTGCTGCTATTCGCTTAACTCCATCATCCACACATTACATTGGTTATGCCGATGGCGCCAGTCACTATTCCCGCCACCTCGCTTCAGCCACCTGGTCCATCTTTACCCCTATGCATACCCTTGTTCTTGCACATGGGGTTTGCATTAGTACCGCCACCAATAATCAGGCCGAGTATGATGCCGTTCGTGGTCTCTTAGCTGACGCTCTCTCTCATCGAAACCTCCACCTGCAAGTTTATTTGGATTCCCTGCTTATTGTCCTACAACTTAATGATGTCTACCGTGTACATCACCCTACCCTGTTTAGACAATATTTACGGGTGAGACTCTTAATTCGTGAATTTAGATTCATTTCATTCAACCACATCCCTCGAAGTCACAATCATTATGTCGATCAGATCGAAAATCATGTTCTAGATTGGCATTTATCACACACACAACAATAGCATCCACAAAAGGCACATAAAACTCATATATATATATATATATATATATAACATGTGTTTTAAAGTCCATATACTTTGAAACATATGACATGCCCATAGCATGTTACAAAAACCACTACTACAAAATGGGGGGCACCACTTGCCCCTACATACAATACTAGGGGGGTACCACTTGCCCCACACCTAATCACACTCTGGAGGATCCCGAGCCAACGGTTCTGCTCCCGTAGCTCGTAGATCACGCACCGTCTGCCCGACCATCGCCATGCGTCGCATTATCCCTGGCCATTCCGAGGGGAGTCCAATACATAGCTCTATGTATCGGTAATCTAAATCCTGCCATCCACGCTCTGACACACCAGTCAGCAATCCCTCACATCTACGACAGAGGTCCTCCACCAGTGCGGCCATCTCTCCATTCTGTCCTGTCCTCGATCCACTTGAACCTGTAGCACCTGCTACTGCTGGTCGTCCCATATATCCGGCCGGTTTCACTGGAGCTATATCTGCATCCCACAAAATATAAATATTAGCACCATGCATGCTAGTCACCAACTATCAAAGGAACATAACACATTGTTGCTTTTCACTTACCATCGGGGCCCCATACTCACCCAAGCGGTAGCGGCAAGTCCGAATCTCCCCAGTAACTCATCCCACTATAGGGATAGTCGTCTATGTATAATGGCATATGATCCCAATGCGCAAAAAACTCTGGTCGAAACACCCTTTCGACCGCCCCTCCTCCTCCTCTACTCAGTAGCCGTCCCCACCGATGCATCCGGGGCTCTCTCGAACCCCCATCAAGCAACTGTATACGAGGTCGCAAGGTCAGGATCTTCTCAAAGAAGAAGGAGCACAACACCATCCCATATGCACAATCATGATTCACCTGCCACTTACATAGCGACAACTAGCGCTTCAGCGCCACCAACATCATCTAAGCCCACCCATAGTAGGTGCCACCCAACACACTCTCTACAATCACCATTTGTTCTCCAGTGATGTGATGGAGCGCCTGCCTACCCAAGATCCGCAACACTGCTGCGGCCACTGCCCAGGTCTCCAACCTATGTAGATCCCCAATAGATATCTGATTCCCCTTGACTCGGACACTCGGTCGACAATGTCGATCAGCAAACTCCATAATGTTACGCCCCCGCGATAACACTGGCTGTGTATTCCCCACCATCCCCAATGGAAGGAGACCAATCAAGAAATACAAGTCCTGGAATGTCAGCTCGATCCTGTGCCCCTGCACTATAAAAATCTCATGATCTGGATCCCAATAACTGACAATCCGGGCCAACAAGGGCTCACTAGCCCTCATTAAAGGTTTCTCCAAAAATTTCAACACCCGAAACCTAGCCAGTGCACGACGGACACCCGGATCTGCTTCAATCTCTATTCGCAATGCACTCAGATCTCTTTCTCTCCATTTGACTAGTATATCTACCATATCTGCACAAAACCAACATCTTTGTCAGTCTACAGAACATCATTACTGGCTTAACTCACATCAACACTAAACTCTCAGCCCAAAATAGCACTGAAATCCCCTCCCTCTCATAGGTCGCACTTTTCAGGCAAATCCTGGGCCAGGTCACACCTTTCAGGCCAAAACCTGCATCCCAGGTCACAGTTTTTGCCCCAAAAAGTGCGACCCGGCTGTGAGGGTGAAGTAGGTCCAGTTGCTGAGAATTTAGGCCCTAATCTGAACTTTGAATCCATCAAAAACAAAGAGTAGGACTAGGCCTCTTACCTGCAACTGACGGATCACAATTCCAATAGTCAGTTTGTCCACTACGATTGCCGCAAGATTTAGGGCCTTCTCTCCTCTCCACATTCACCACAGCCACACAAGAAAATGAATGATTTTTGGAGGAAAAATGCCTTATTAGAAGAAAACCCCTGATTTTTCTTTCACCAGCTGCGACCCAACCGTAGCTCCATTTGACAAACCGTTCGCACCGTTGGAAAGATCTCACCGCGCACTACAATGGGTATCTATTAGTTTTTCCTCTTTTGATACTTCACCAGGACACATTTTTTCCATGAAGGGTCACCTCATTTATCTCCAAAACTGAATTTCTTCACTTACAACACTTGTAATGGGGGCACCACTTTGCCACCTTATTTATCCTTGACTGTGATGATTTTCGTCATGAGCTACACCCTTGTACTCATGCTTTCACCGGTCCCCATTGGACCTTTCCTCCATGGCAGCACCCCTGAGTTGCCCTTGTTTAGAGCACATGCATAGAGCCCACCCCCCTTCGTGAAATATGTGTCCGCTCCCTTCACATCCCTACATTATGCTTATCATCATTTGTCCTCCTTACCATTACGTCAGCTGCCACCCATAACATTCATACCCTGTATGCTCTAACAAGGGAAGTCACCCATCCACTCCTTCATTTTCCCCCTCCCATCATCATCATCACCACCTATATGATCGTTGCTCTAGACCCACTTCTGTCGACATCAGCTTATCTTCTTCGGACGCCGGATCCAGGGGGCAGTCGATCTTGGTTCGTGCTCTTTCTTCAGCCTGATCGTGATTTCTATGCTCGATGATTCAGTGATGTCACTGCAGTCCTTCATGATTCTCGGGTGTGTGTGAGATGTCCCAACCCTCATGAGGGGGTGGCCCTCCAGGTAGCCCCCCACACGCCCGGATGACTTCGTTACTTCAGTCCTTGATGCGGCTCCTCTCATTTGACGATATCGACCTCCGTCGCTTGCAGCACCTTTTCCACTTACTTGTATCCGTCAGCTTTTGTGAGCCTTTCCCCGTGTACAGGGGGCATCTGGGTCTATTTGTATCTCCTGTACTACATTATTATTGTATAAGTCCTGACGATTATTCTAGGCATAGCATGTATATGGGAGTCATCATTCTCTTTTCTCTGGCTCATGTTTTGGCCAGCATCTCTTTCACTATTGCGTTCCGTGGTTTTCCAGGTGCTTTTTCTTTTGTACTATTGTTTCGGCGGGCATAGGTATGCCTCCCCCGTTGCCTTTCGCATTGGTACTACCTCATACAGTTGAGACTTGTTGCACCTGTAAGTCTCGTCTCCTCAGTGTCTAGTCCTTCACACACTTTAGATCACCATACAGTCCTCTCTCTCACTTCCACTTTACTACCTACTGATTGAGTTCTTACAACGTACTTCGGTCATACGATTTGCTCCTAAGACTCGTACGTTGGGGGGCAATCTGTTACACCATTTTTTCGTCATCTAACCTATTATTGTTAGATGAACCCAAGTACACCATGTAAGACCAATTTTACCCAAAGTAAAATTGCTTTCACCACATTTATTTATGTTTCTTGGTCATATTTAACTCAAAATAAGGATATCAATTAAGTAAATCACTATTTATTTCATTGTTTCCTAAGAATAAGTTATTTAAATCACTATTTAAATCATATTCTTAGTTAAATTTGACCAAATCAAATATAAATAATTAAATAAACCATTATTTATTTAATTATATTCCCCTCATTTCCCTTAAATAACAAATAAATAATTTATTTATTTGTTATTTATAAATAAAGGAATTGACCTAAGTCAAAAACCCTTTTCCCTCCAACAAATATAATAAAATATTCCTAAAGGGTGATTCTAGAAAATGTTTAATAATATTTTATTCATGCACCAGATTCAAGAACACCCCAATATTTTGTTATAAATAGGAGGGTTTTCCCCATTCATTAGTCACATCTATTGCATTGGATCACACTAGATCTGCTTTTGGTCACCACTTTGCATTTCTATTGTATGAACTCCCATTGAGTTCCATGTTTTTGTTTTCCATAATAACTAGAGAGAGAGACCATTAATCTGAAACACTGAGGACTTCCAAGAACCCAACCCACTGAGGAGAACTGGAAAACACCTTTCTTGTTTTCCTCTCAGGTGCCCCATTCTTTGATATAATAAAAAGATTCTTTTAAACATGTATTCTTGTCTTGTCCATTGATGTTTATATGTTATCTGCTTAATATCTTCCATATTTAGATCTAGATATATGTAGCTTATTTCATATTTTAAGATATTTTGCAGCCATAAATTATGTTAGGGCTACTTGATATGCATAGCTAAAGTGAGTTTTTACGACAAAAAATTCATGCTAACATAAGGATTTATTTAATTATTCCTCATGGGGTTTTCTATATGGACCAGAAATAACTTAATAAACTATGGTTTATTAAATTATTTCTTAGTGAAAGAAATTTTACTATGGTAAAATTGGTATTACATGGTGTATTTCGATCCATCTAATTATACATGGTTAGATGACCAAAAATTGGTGTAACAAGAGGTAGAAGAGGAGGTAGAGGAGGAGGTAGAAGAAGAGGAAGAAGAGGCAGAAAACAAAGAAGACAAAGAAGAGATGGAAATTGAGGCACAAAAAATAAAGACAGCAGAGACAGAGCAAGAAAAGTCTAAGGGAAAGGAGGAGGAAAGGACAAAGGAAAAGGAAGATGTGGACCATATCTAAGGCAGTGAAACCTCCCCTCAAGACACTCATCATTGGATGAAGCTTGCCACATATAAAGGAGTGTATGACATAGGAGTCATGGAAGGAAAAGTAGTTGAGTTGGGGAAGGATTTATCTGAAGCGGGGCTTAGAGAGATGGTTTTGAAGGAGTAGCTTCATAAGGCACAGGCAGAGAATGTAGCACTACGAGAGAAACTTCAGCAAAAGGGTAAATAAGTGGCCACCATGGCAGATTTGTGCATGAGGCCATTAAACACAGATATCCTTCAGATTCATATCCAGTTTACCTTAAGGAGTAGTGGCTCCTCTTTCAAATTAAAACATTAGCCTCCCATGGATCCTTACCTTTCCAAAATTGCAGACAGTTCCTTGATTTTTGCAATCAATCAAGTATGGCGGGCAAGGCGAAAATGGCATAGTTTTACATGCATAACCTTTTGTTGATAGAATTAAATATTCGAGACCCCAATCCTCGAATGGGGGATATGAAATTAATGGTTCTAGCATCATGAATGGTTAATGAGGAGACAAGAGATGAGAGATGAGAAGGGTTATGAGAAGAGAAAACAAACAACCCTTACATATTAGAGAAAAACTATTCAACCCTTGGGTAGCCATCAATAAGCATATGAAGATTGAAAAGTATATTGAACTTACAAAAATATACCTCCATACACAAGCTCAAGAAATGGCTCACTTTCATGATGTTTATATGTTGTTAGGAGATGAGTACATAATGGTTAGCCAAAGAAGATGGAACCACAACCTCCCTCACAACCTTACAAACATGGAGTACCACACACCAGAAATATTGAGGGGTGCCTTGGACAGAGCACCATTGTACAAGAAGGCCATGTAGGCAAACAATATTGAGTGGCTTGGCTTGAAGCTCAGTCCACCCTTGTTGTTGGGGCTGAGTGATGGAAAGGACCAAGATGAGTAGAACAGAAAATGGGAGGAATCAAAAAATAATGATGGTTTTTATCCTCCTGAAGGAACTCCCACACATCTTCCTTGGGAAATCAGAGGGTCCATCAAAGCCTTAAAATAAATGCAGAAGGTGACTAGATGCTCAGAGGATGAGAAACCATTTAGTAGGGGCGTGATGATGAGCTCCATCATTAGGTACATTTGGAGGGGTTAATGGTCACCTTTTTCCTTATAAAGTCTCTTTTTCTTGCATTTCAATTATATTATGGTCTTATGATGCTAGTGTAGATGGTGATTGAGGATTATCATACTTCGAGTACCTAACATGAGTTAAATGCAGGAAAATCATGAAGATATTTCATTTTTGTGAAAATTTTGTCATCAAGAATCGGAGTAGACAACATGGAGAGATTCTATGGGGTTTTCCACCCTCCTTAACTCCCAAAAGCATCCAAGGGATCTGTGAGATTCCCTCCAACAACTCAAAATCAAAGGCAGCCAAGCAAACTCGAGATCAAGTGCACTAAGGCCATACTTTGCTTGCAGTCATGTGGACTCATCACCTACTTTTTAGGGAGCTGTTGGTAGCTACCATTTAGGTTAAATAGGGTTGAGCAAGAGCTCATTAGGATTCTAACTTTGGAGAAATCCATTAGGCTATTTGCTGTTGTAATCAATTTTCAAGACTTTTATGTTGATGTAATGAGACTATCTTTTGACACGAAATGAGTATTCAGATTGTGCTTTACTGATATAGTTTCAGATAGCTAGGCTCGTGGGTTAGGGCCCAATCCATGTGCCTTAGCCTCTCTTATGTAATCATTCTTTACTTTCATGTCATTTAACTAGTTTCTTTTATTTTAATTTATTGTTTTTATTTTGCTTCCATTTTTATTTTGTTGTAGATTTAGCTTGCTTACATGTTGGTAGAATAGGTTATAACTTCATAAAGATGTGAGTCAAGCCTCCCCCTCTCATCTCTTTCACTGGAGATTGAGGAGGTTAGACCTTCCCCACAAGCCAAAAACTGCTTTTTAGTTTATGATTTCTTGGAATGGATAGTATTAGTTGCTATGATTCCATGGATATGTTTAGAATTTTGTGTTAGATATCTATTTGTATATTAGGGTAGATTTTCTTTACAAATTCAAGTCATCTTTTCCATTGTCTTTCACATGAATTTGTCCATTTTTATTGCATGAACATGTATTTTTCTTGCAGGTATAGGTAGCACAACCAATGATAACTTCACCAACACCTTCAGATTCATCTCTCACCCTTCATTGGCCCTTTGTTAATGAAAGTAACCATCAGTCTTGTTTTCGGATTTTCCATCCCTACACCATGAGAAAAACCTAGGGGTGCAAGACAGGCCTCCCAAGAAGTTTTGATCTTGGCCTAGGGGTGGTCCACCTTCCACTCATCCAAATCCACCTTCACTCCACCTTCCCTACAAATTTTCCACCTATTTTTGGCCTCAGATTTCCCTCAGATTGTTTCCTGTAGCAATTTGGGACTTTTCTATAGCACTACAGGAAACCAGTAGAAGCACTTGAAGTAGCACTAGTGGGCCCCTCCTTAAGCCCATAAACCACCATCCACTTCCTCTAGAACTGCAAAAACCACTCATACACCTCCAACCTTGCCCCCATGTGTTCAAACCTTCCATAAGCCACCTTAGCACTTTCTTCTCTTAGCTGTAAAACAACACATTTACAAGCATAGTTAGGTCATGACTAGTTGCATGATTAAAAGCATGATAGATAGAGCATAGAGTAAGTAGAGTGTGTTTAGCCATTTGGCCCAACAAAGTGTGATCAGATTAGTTTCCATTATGTCATTTCAATTCAATAATTTACTTCATGCAAAATGCCTAAGTTTCTTTCATTTCTTTTAATAGTTTAATGGTTAGATTTCTATCATAGAAGAATAGTTATATGTAATTTCTTTCTCTAGTGTAGTTATGTACTTGCTGATAGTGCCATAGCTTTGAATCATTTGTAGCCCTAGGCATGATTTCAGAAGTGTGACAGACTTCATTCAGAAACCCTAGAAGTAGCACCCTTTCGTAAAGCTCAGAAGAGGATTACATGAGTATAATGCATCTGTTGTGTATATAGTACTTTCATCTCCAATTTTGTATGAACCCCAGGTTGATAAAGTAAAGTAGGGTAGCCTCTGGGAGTTGCAACATTCTTGGTGCAATACCAAGGCTCACCAAGTGTTGTGGTGACATTCAAGGTTTGTCACCAATAATGATTTATAGTGACAGATAGTGACTGGCACCATTTCATATGAGCAATGGTGATGAACCTCAGCCTCCATCACCGAAAAACTGGCTGTGACCAAAGATGGTGTCACCAAAAGTATAGGTGTTGTGGTGGCATTCAAGGTCTTCATGAAAAATGATTATAATTACGGATAGTGACAATCACCATTTCATATGAACAACAACAATTTATTGTGATGGACCTTTCATGGCCGTCACTATTAATGCATATATATATTCCAAATTAGGAAAAATGGGAATATTGAACATAAAACTGGAAATTGCAGTAAATATCAATACATCAAAACATATAAAATCACAGAGCCATTACATTATGTATAATAGCAAAAAATAAGTACAATGTTTTGAGGAAAAATTCACTCAAGCTAGGCGAACAAGCCTCCCATGATCCAATAAACCAAAATGTGAAATACTAATAATACAAAAAATGCCAGAATGCCATGACTGTGCAGTCCAAGTGAGAATAACTATAGCTGGAGAATATAAATACAAAGAGTTGATGATAGAGTGCTTAGAAAATGTTGAGATCTGAGATCTAGGCTCTCTAGCACAATTCCAAGACAACCCAGAAAGGGTTTCCAGAAATACACTATGTGAAAAATGTAGCCCTAGGGCTGAATAACACTCTGTAACTCAATAACTGCAGGGCATTATTCAGCCCTAGGGCTTCATTTTTCACATAGTGTATTTCGGGAAACCCTCTCTAGGTTCTCTTGGAATTGTGCTAGAGAGCCTAGATCTCCAATCCCAGCATTTTTTGAGCACTCTATCATCAACTCTTTGTATTTCTATTCTCCAGCTATGTTCACTACACAGTCATGGCATTCCGGCATTTTGTGTATTAGCAGTATTTCACATTTTGGTGTATTGGATCACGGGAGGCTTGTTTGCCTACCTTGAATGACCTTTTCCCCAAGAAATTGTACTTATTTTCTACTATTATACATAATGCAATGGCTCTATTATTTGCTCACGTTTTGATTTATTGATATTTAATGCAATTTCTAGTTTTATGTTCAATATTCCTATTTTTCCTAACTTGGAATATTACAGTGGTATCAGAGCATAATCTTGGCTCATCCTATGAGACATCACATATATGTCAACAGAAGAAGAATCCTCTCACATAAAGGGAGAAGAAATACATCAATAGAATAAGAAGTTTTGATTATACAAAGGAGACAAAGGGAAGACTCCAATATTAGGAGAAATGAATGGAACGGAGTTTTCAAAGCTTCTTCTCCAAAATATGCAGTATATTGCTAAGAGAAATCAAGGAGATGAGGATGGAAAGACATAAAGAGACCCCAAGAAGGTCTCAACATAGATATAGTTCCAGCACCTCACATTATTTGTTTGAGAAATCAACATTACAACCAGTTCCGCAATGCTCCACCATGCCTTCATTCCTAGCAATAGGCAATGAGGTAGGAGGACCACAAGAGGAGGAGACTCTTGGTGATTATCTCCTAGAATATTAATCTCAATCTCAAAGGTTTAAAGAGCATCTAAAATTCCAAGGGTTTTGTCAAATCAAGGGTAATAGAAGACCATGTAATCACCATATAGGTAGAGGGTACATGCAGAACAATGGTCTGCAACATAATTTGGGTAGATTATTTCTGCCTGCTTTTGATGGGTCACCCAAGTGCACAACCAAGGCTTGGGTATGGAAATTAGACATCTATTTCCAACTGAACCAAGTTTCAGAGATGGAGGCCATTAAGATAGCAGCATTTCACCTTGAAGGTGAAGCACATGAGTGGTGATTTCATGGTCTATCTACATTGGGGCATGCCAACATAACTGCTTATGTATAATTTACCCAGAGGTTGGTAGAAAGATTTGAACAAAGAGATACAGAAGCTCATTTTACTGAGCTAGCTTAGCTCAAGTAGTTAGGAGTTCCAGAGACTTATATCTCTAAATTCCTGAAAATTTCAGTCATGGTTCCAGATCTATCTACCGCTAGAAGAGTACGTTTATTGATGGGCTAGAAGAGCCTTTGCATGAGTTGGTAGAATCCACTAGACCAAATATGCTCCAAGATTCTATCGAGAGGGCTAGAGACTTGCAAAATACTTTTTCAAGGGAAAGAGCCCCCCTTTAGCAAGATTTCTCCTCTTAGTCAAAAGGGGAAGCTATGAAGGTTCCTCCCTCAAGAGAGAACCAAGACAAAGGATATCTTAGTGTTGATGACGTATCCTCTGATAATAATGAGAAGAAATAAGAAGAGTTGGAAGGAGATACTAGTGTTGTAGCACCAGGAGGAGATCTGCCACCACTTGTAGGTGGAATTGGGGCAATTGCTCCAACTAGAAGAGCCCTTGCATCCTTGTGGGGAGGTCCAAAGAATATGAATTTTGGAGACCAAGGCATAGTCCAGGAGCAACATGTGTTGGTATTGATAGGCAGTGGGACTACCCATAATTTTATTTATGCCCAACTAGTACAGAAGGGAGACATACCCACCAAGGATTCTGAAGGATTCTCAGTTTTGGTCCCAGGGACTAAGCAGTGAAGGAAGTTTTTTTTAGTATTGATTTTAACTTTGGGGACATACACCTTGAAAAATCACTTATTTGTGGTCAAGACCCCTGACACCAATGTGATATTGGGTGTGTAGTGGTTGATTACACTAGGGAAGGTCACTAAATATTTGGAGGCCTTGCAGATGGAATGGACAGATAAGAAGAGAGGTAATCATTAAAGGATCAGGGGCATGCACACCTATCCACCTCAGGAATCCTCTGCACATAAGATGGAGATTGATTTACATAGAGGAAGCCAGGAAAAATCAGTCCACTTAGATATGCAGTTTACTCTAGACCATGATGTTATATTATTTTATTTGGAGGCATTCCACCAGGAAAGCCCCCAGATTGGATGTTGGTTAAATAGTTCTCAAAAAAAGTGACACCACTCACAGATATGGCTATGAGGAGAGCCTTGCATGGGACCAGCACAGTGCAGTGGGCCTTTGATTGGCTTAAGGAGGAGATGAATATTTGTTTGGTATGGGTATTACCAACTTTCACCAAGCCTTTTGCGCTGAAAGGTGATGCTTTAGGAGTGGATGATGGCACAAGTATGGTACAAGAGGGCTATTCTGTAGCCTTCGAGAGTCGAAAGATACTTCCACATCAGAAGGAGACTTCCATATATGGTAGGGGGTTTTTTGCCTTCATACATGCATTGGACAAACTCATGAGGTTTTGGATGGGAAATAGCTTCCAAGTGAAGATTGATCAGCATAAAATTCAATCTTTTCTTGAGCAGAAACAACTGCAAGGGAGGTAGCAAAAGTGGGATAATAGAATTTCGGCATGTGGCTATGGCATTGAGCATGTCAAAGAGGGAAGTAAGGTGGTCACAGGTGCCTTATCATAGGGGTCAGCAATGCTATCATTGATGAGTAGGGATCCATATTAGGAGTCCCAGCTATTGGTGGAGTGTTCCAAGAACCACTTCACATGTGAAGTGATTCATGGGAAAGTGACTGATGAGAGGTATATAGTGATGGAAAAAGTCATCTATTACCAAGATTGAATCTTCTTGACAAGAGGTTCTATGCTCAAGGAGAAGGTTATACATGCAGCATATGATTCACTCCTTTTTGGTCACCAGGATTTCATTAGGACATATCATGCCATTTGGGAGAGATTCTAATGGGAGGGTCTCAAGGAGGATGTGCTCCAAAATATCATGAGATATGTAGTTTTCTTGAAGAATGAGGAGGGAAAAAACCATCCTGCAAGGTTGTTACAGCCAATTACTTTTCCGGGAGAGAGATGGGAGAGCTCATCTATGGACCTCATCACCAGCTTGCCAACAGTACATGGTAAGGATTGTGTCTTTGTACTTATTGATCAACTAACAAATTATTTTCATTCCTTTGCGATTTATTTATAGCGCATTTATCCATAAGAGGGAAAGCCTTTCTTTGGACTTCATGGTATTCTTGGGACCACATTTAGTGATGGGGATGACCACTTCCTAGAGCACGTTGGACAGGTGTTGTCTTATTTTGGGTGCACTCAGTTGACACCAAACATCACTTACTACCCCCGGGAAGATGAGTAGATAGAGGCAACAAGAAAATGGCTAGGAATCTACTTACCACAATGTGTTCCGAGCAACAAGGAGCTGAACTATGCTGGTTCCACTTGGGGAACTGTTGTCACCATCTAGCATTTTATATGGCCATTAGTGCATCTCTATTTTTTATTCCATATGCTAATGTTGTTTTAATAATTGTTGTTAGAATGGTTGGGACAAGCAAGGTTCCTAGAACCAAAGATTGGATCCTAGAGAGTCAGGATGTATTCTAGTCCCTTAAGGACAACATTGCTGCAACCCAAGATCAGCAGGAGTTCTACACAGGTCATGTACGAGGAGAGAGACTGTCTGGGGTGGAAAATTTGGTCTATCTCCATTTTCAGCCATACAGAAAATTCATATTGCAGACGAAGGAGATTGAGAAGTTTTTCTATGGGCCACACAGGGTGATCTATCTTGTTGGAGGAGTAGCATATGGGTTGGAGCTCCTCGTTATGAGTAAGATATCCAACATTTTTCATGACCCATGCCTCAATGAGGGCATTAGACAACATGTAGTTGCCACCATGGATATCCAACATCTTTATGATGTGATCCATTTGGTTTTATTACCAAAGGCTAACTTGGACAGTTAAGAGGAGCAACTAAGGGGTGGGTTGATTGAAGAACATCTAATTCAATGGAGGAATTTATCGGATAAGGATGGAACAGGGGAAGGAGAGAAGATTTTACAGCATCCGTTCTTGTAGTTGCTTGAGGACAAGCAACATTTGGGAGGGGAGGATTGTAATATTCCTAATTAGCTTTTAGCTAGTTGGAATATTAATTTTTTCTTTTGTCATTTAGATAGATGAATAAGAGGGTAGAGAGAACCATAAATCTCTTTAGTAGGAATAAAACCACTTCTAATGTGAATGTGGAAGATTGTATAAACTAAATAAAACACTCTTGGGTGTGAATAGGGGCTAAAGCATGTTGATGGGGTCAGGTTTGACCAAATCAACAACGTTGTTTTGGAGGTAGTGGAGAGTTATTGGAGGACAATGTAGTTATGATGGAGGAGTGTATGCATGAGATAAGCATCGTTAATGAGTGGGACCAGGGGTGAGGAAACTCACCAAGCATATAAGAAAGTGGATGGTAGCCATAGAAGGCATTCTGATTATTTTTAATGTCTTGGTCTTTTATGACTTTCTACACGCTTCAACTATTTAGTGGAGTCTGTTGTGCTATTTAGCACAAGGTGTTTTTGGGCGGAAATCCCACCGTCATCCTTGGGTAAATTCAAGTGCCCACTCGTGAGAGGTTCATTTGAGCTTCATTCCACCATCCGTCATCAGGCTAAGCTTACACCATCTTCAAAAACACAATCTCCTTCAGGAACTACATTATTTTATAGGGCAGTTGTAGTGGAGGGCTTAGTGCCCAAGCTTGTAAGTTTGTTTTCCAATGAGGGGAGCAGCCCTTCATCTGGAGGACCTATTGGGAGGTTCCTTGAGCTTCATATCCATGATATGGAATCAGGCTAAGCTTTGGCCATCTACCACAGCAAAGTCTCCTTAGAAACTGTGCAATTTTGCAGGGCAGTTGCAGTGGAGGGTTGAAAAACCCAATTCGTGAGCTAGCTTCCTAGTGGAGGGAGCAGCCCTTCATCTGGAAAGATAGAAGGGAGGATTATAAGATATTGTATTGTCATATCAATCATCTCCCTATGGTTATTGAGTTACATAGCATTATTCAGCCCAAGGGCTGCATTTTTCACATAGTGTATTTCTGGAAACCCTTTCTAGGTTTTCTTGGAATTATGCTAGAGAGCCTAGATATCTGATCCTGACATTTTATAAGCACTCTATCATTAGCTATTTTTATTATATTCCCCATTTGTAGGTATTCTCACTTGGACTATGTAGTCATGGCATTTAGACATTTTGTGTATTAGCAGTATTTGACATTTTGGTGTATTGGATCATGGGAGGCTTGTTTGCCTAGGTTGAGTGACTTTTTCCTCAAGACATTGTACTTATTTTCTGATATTGTACATAATGGAATGGCTCTATGATTTTCTCATGTTTGATGTATTGATATTATCTACAATTTCCAGTCTTATGTTCAATATTCCTTTTTTTCCTAATTTGGAATATATATCTATATATATATATATATATATATATATATATATATATATATATATGGTGATGTTCATTGACCATCACCATTTAATATTTTGGTGAAGGTCGAAAAATGTTACCATAAAATCATTGGTGATGGTCAAAAGAGCCTTTGTCCCAAAAAAATGATCATTTCCATTCCATATGAATATCAGGGCACAATGGAATTAGACCACCAACCTCCTTCTTGTAAAGCAGGTGCTCTTCCATTAAGGTTGCACCCTTTAAATAATTATACCTTGAACTTAGAGATTGAAACTTTATAAATTGTAAATTATACAATTGGAAATAAATTATAAAACTTTGCAAACTATTGGAAAATATTTTACTAAACAAGAAAAATAACATCAAAGTTGCAAGTCCCTACCTATTGGTTATGTAATTTTTCAAAATTGGATGGAGGGAAGAAAATTTATGTATTAGATATTCAATACGTTCGGTTGAATACTCAATTATAAGTGAAACTTTGAAGACAATTACAACTTATAAATGACCTATAATTATAAAACCTAAAGTCTACAATTACATTAAATATTGATTTCTCACCTTGTGAATCATATAAATTTGTTGTGGCAACATAAAAATCTGCCTCTAAATGGCTGATTTGCATGCCAAAAAGTAAAAAACAATATTTTGTAGTTATGAATAATTGCAAAGATGATTATCCCATTCATAGGCTTCATAAAGAAGAGTATGCCTTAAACTGTTTAGCTTTGACATATCACTCTTCCAACTTTCTCGTCGCTAATGATGGCCTCTTACAACGAACCCAGTTTGAATTTGATAGATTGCATCAAAATAATGAATTACTCTATGAAGAAATTATTTCCAACTAAGCAATTTATATAAACAAATATGGAAATATTCATTTAGTATAAAGATAATTCTAGCATAATATCATGTTAGACAAACTAAAGTATACTAAACATCCTTTATATACATATATAATATCACCTAAAATTCAACTATATCTTTATTCAGCAGTCCTTCAAGCTCTCAAATTTGCCTCGATTGAGTAACCTAAATACCAAAATAAAGTGATCCAGATGTGGTGATTTTCTATCTTATCCGACGGAGAAAATTAAAAACCTCTGTAAACAACATTTCCACTTTATCAGCAACCTATACATTTTCTTCAAAATGCACATTAGTTTGGATCTAGGGGATCCTATGCCATAGGTATGATAAGAATATAAATTAATTAGAAAAAAACTACCCATATGTACAATTTATATCACAAAGTACCTCTGCAACTTCCTTTCTAAGCCAATATTGTTGATGTGTATCATGGAACGCGAATTTTGAAGGTGGAAAACACACAGACAAAACACCTATGGAGGAATATCAGAAACATGCAATCATACTGCCAAACCTCTCACATTGAAGTTGGAAAAAATGTAGGTCCAATATATTAGTATGGAATAGCCATTAACTATCATACACAATTATGGGTACTCCGGAAAAATCATGAGTTACGTAAATTATATAGGATATCACAAAGTTAATATATATATATATATATATATATATATATATATATATATATATATATATATATATAGAAAACTACTTGCAAAATATAAAGCAGCCGAATTTAGTGGAATACCCATAAAATTGAAGGAAACTTCAATGTAATGAATGACCACAGCTGAAAATTCTACTTGATTAAAATAATTATTATATAAGGATAAACCCCACACAACATCAGACATGACTACTCATCGGGTTGCTTCTAGAACTCCATATTTTCATGCAAATTTTAAGAACCTATTTTACATCCATATTTTTCCTTCACATTCACCAGGTAATCTCAAAGATAAAGGTAAAAATCTTACCAATATCATGAGTCTGCCGAAGATCATGTGCTTGTGAGGGTTCATTACAGAAATGAAAACTAGAATTCTGCATGTTTTGGGTATTTTGGTACATCAAAATTTTCAAGTTATTACTGTGTAAATGCAAAGTATAAAATATATCAAGAGAAAAATACATGAATAACATGGTATCATAGAAATAGATCTATTTAACTATTTTTCTGGCAATGCAATAGTTATTGGTGATTTCAAGGGAAGTTCAAGAAAGGTGGAACCTTCATCTGCAAAGAAACAAGTCTCAAGGACTAAAGGTGCGAACACTGCATGCTAAACATGTTAACATTATTCAACTAATCGTGACTTGCACCAATAAGTAGAAAATGTAAACACAAGAGCAGAGAAAGTCCCATAAATTCTGACTTCAAGGAAAGAGCACATCAGATAAGATCAAGATGTCACCTAGTTTGGAGACAGCCAACCACATGAGATACTTTCAAGAATGAAATTTTGAGAACCTATTTACTCCTTTGGAAAAATTTCATAGAGAATATCATATTGGTTGTAGGCTGCAACCTCCATCTATGAATTATATTATCATAGCATACCTAATAGAAGTACCATTTCTACTAGATAGATTATACTTTCAAGGCATATTAAGCATAAATATAATAATTATTTTAATCACAATGAAATATTAAAAATACATAATGAATCCTAGATAGTTTTCCACCCTTGGAATCACCATCCTAGGCTAGTAAATGTGTTTCTAGTTTGTATTAGAAACACATATTTATTGATTAAAATTAGAATCTCTAAGGTAGAGCATTAATCAACATGAGAAACATTTCCTGCATAAAAACAAAAATAAAGTTTTAAAATACCTTGCTGATTTTGGAGGGAACAAGTATAGTGGTCCACATGCCCTCCCCACACCAACTGGCATTTGAAGAGGGATGTGCCTCCTATTTATCAAAATTCCCCTTGGCTCTCTAGAAAAGTTATTTAAACCCCAATTCATCTCATTTTTCAGTTTCATAATCTGCAGAGAAGATTTGGACAACGAAAATGAGAAAAAACTTAGGATGGACAAGTTTGGTAGAACAACATTGAAAAAGAACTTTGGAAAGCATATTTGAAGGGAGGAACTCATAACAAAGTTTTTTCCAGCAGAACAACACTCAAAACCCTTATTTGTTCTTTTGTTTCTTACTCTCCTATATTATTTTTATGGAATCTCATTCATAATATCAGGGAGGTCATGATTATAGAAATCATGGTGGAAGAATTCGTGAAGCGAAAGGAGGCAGTGAAAAAAATAACAAAAATTTCCTTTTGATTCCCTTCTATGGAAGTGGGTCAAAAAAAGAGCAAAAGGATAAAACTAAGGTGGAAACTACTTATGGAATTGCACGAGTGCGAGGATATTTTTGGATTCATACTCAATGGGTAAAGCCCTTTTGTTTTGGATTCCTAAAAATGGGGTTAAGTTTTGTAATCTATCACCCCAAACATTGAGGCACAATTTCAAAAGGAGCATGATGACGCACATTTAGACAGGGAAGAAAGAGGGGCCAAAAGCATGTTCTCATAGCTTAAAAAAAGGGGCAATAGTTACTTCAACAGTTGAGGAAGCCTGGAAGATATTGAAAACCAAACTATTGGAAATAATGTTTGATTGTGGTAAGAGGAAAGAAACACATGGTGGATTTTCCCCTGCCATGCATGCATGTGGCATTACCTTTATAGAGAATTCTATATATATATTGGCAAGTCATGTTTAGAGTGGTGAATGAACCACCCATGGGTTACAACTTACAAGAGACACAATTTGAAAAAGTATGCACCGCCATTCTACAGAAGGAGAACTTGCTGTGGACTAATACAACAAACCAACCATCAATAAATTTGATAGTATGTCTCCTTCAGGCCCATACTTCTTGAGAGAAATAAATGCTTCAAATGAGGAGAAGATCATTTAATGCATGGCTGAGACTTACAAAAGTATTTGAGATTTCAAATCATGGCTACAATATATAAATATGGATACTGATGCTATACAACAAAGTTTGTACCTAAAAAAATCCCATACAACCAGATGAAGGTGTCAACATGTCACAAAATGAAAAACATGTGAATTTTCCAAAATGATAGAAAATTTAAAAAATAAGTAGATGAAATTAAATATGTGATATAAACTTATACAAATTTTATGCCATATACCTATGAAATGAATATTTTTTTAGGCATTTTTTTAATAATTATTTTAGGGGAGACTTTCCCTGAATTTGTATAGGGCATATTTTTGGTTGTACCTTTCAATACAGATACAGATAAAATAAAATCAATCATATGTTTACCATATTGTATATGTATAATAAATAAAATGTATAAAAAAATACATACCCCAAGCCCAAACAAGGTTGTATGGTAACTATGCTTCAAAGGTCATGCGAGTTATCACAGATATTGCAAGGTCATGCAAAGAAATTGATGCAATCATTGAGTAGGTATGACCATATGTTTGGGACACAATGTGTAGTTCATAGTTTGAATATTTCTTTCAAAGTTATTATTGTTGAAGTTTCACAAACGAAAAAACACAGTTTGATGAAGCAAAATAAATATAATATTTTATTACGAAGTACCAACATGCATAAACAATGTGTAAACAATTTCCCAATCTCCAACTTCTTAATATTGGAGGAAATAGATTTACATCACACCATGTATTGATTCACTTATGCGACATTGTGGTTTCTTTGTCTTTTATGGCAGTTTTTCCCAAGTGGCGAACATGGAGATCACCCAACACTGAAAATGAAATGCAGATCAGAACTATCATTCTCGATAAGGCTTATGGTGTTAGATTGAGTTGTTTATTTCCATATTGAAGCCATAGTTGACCTATTACAAAATTTTTGATAAGGATATCGCTATGTTAGGAGAAATTTATGAGCATATTGATTGTATTTTGGAAATAATTCAGCAGATTCTTAAAGAGTGGGACCCTGTTCTATATGGCACCCATGAAGGGGATAATTATCAATAGATGGGACATATAAAATACCCATTTGCATTATTTATCCTATTCATTGAGTCCAAAATATATGAAAATTCTCACTTGGATAAATTTGGGAATGAAAGGAAAGCTCCAAACAAAGACAAGGACAAGCATGCACACTTGCATCTCTCTTCCAATCACAACCGGTGGTGAGCTCTTGAAAATAGAAACTCAACCAAGTAGAAGAAATTTGGATTTAAAAAGTGAATTGTGTAGAAATTTGAGTAATTGATATGTTATACACCGAGATTCTCCTGATCACACACTATTTTAACTTCATGCACAATACAGAATCTCTTCTACCATTGATCATTAACTGCGGAAATAAAAACAATCGCATGCGCACATTAAAACCATAAACAATCACACATATGAACACAATATTTTATGGGAAAGCTTAAAAGTAGAAAACCCCAACTATACGTATATTATATGTCATAGAGATCATGTAGCAATCATTATACAAAGCTCCTCACAAGCTGCGAGTATAATCTCCAATTGTTACACACTAATCAAGTCCGATCTAGCAAATCCCATGCTCCAATCTCTGCCACTTGATAGCACACTCTCTTTGTGAAATCAACCTATTTGAAGAATGGCTCTGAATGAACTCAAATTGGTCCAGACTTTCTCACGCAATCCTCATTGGCATATCCAACCACTGTGTGTTGCAAATCATGCAACACTATAGTCACAACTGATAGTCACACTGCTCTTTCACCTACCTCTTCACTGGTCTCCACTGAAACTGTCCATGCACTGTAGTTAACTGATGTATTCTTTAGTTGATTAATGAGTTAATAATTAGTGAATTAATTAATAATTAATTCACACCACTCTCACTAGTGTATCAATCAGTTAGACTAGATACAACTAGCTCAACTATGTTTAACTGAGTTAAACTGAACACAACTCCATCAACTGCCTCAATAACTCCACCAAACTCTGTCACATGAGTTCTAACTGAAGTCTCCATGCAATAGCTCCACTTAACCCTCAGGAATAGCGTAATTCCTTCTGTCAGCTCTTGTGCCACATCTGTGCACTTAACTGAAGTGCTCCAAGAGAATAAGATAATGTTTAGAGTCCAAATATTATTAAGAGCTAATAATATTCGACATATCTATTTTTAGACTGGCAATCTAAAAATAGATTCCGCGCAATATGTCTAAAAATAGAAGTCCATCTATTTTTCCAACTTGACCAACCATCCACAAATAGCATCCTGCAACTCATAGAATATGATCGACATGTCTAAAAATAGACATAGTCTAAAAATAGACTTGCACCAAAAATACCCTGCGAGCCCACTTAGTGAAGGCGACTCTTTTCACTAAGATCATCATCTTGTTGCAATCTCAACACTCCATCTCAACAAGATAGGGATTATTTGCCACCCTGATCCTGCCTCTGTGGTATTCGAATTTGCTCCTGGTGAGCGCCTTCGTTAAGATATCAGCATCCTGATCCTCCGTGGGAATGTATGAAAGTAACATGATCTTCCGCTGCAAACAGTCTCTAATATGATGATACCAGATGTCAATGTGTTTAGATCTATCAGGAAATACTGGATTAACCGAGAGTTTGATGCAACTCTGATTATCACAATATATCACAGTAGGATCTAAGTGTGAACCGAACAACCCGACTAGGATATTCCTCATCCATATAGCCTTGCATGTAGCCAAACTCGCTGCCATATACTCGGCCTCTACTGACCCGAGTGCCACGGATCTTTGTTTCCTGTTGTACCAAGAAACTACTGTCGGCCTGATACTGAAAATCCCTCCAGATGTGCTCTTTCTATTCGTTGGGCTCCCTGCCCAATCTGCATCCATGAAGCCACACAACTTCATCTCATCCGACTGTCTGTACCATAATCCATATCTCGATGTGCCTCTGAGATATCTCAATACATGCTTGCCTGCCTTCCAAAAGAGCTTGGTAGGCTTAACCATAGCTTGTGAAAGTTGGTTAACAGCATAGCATATGTCAGGTCATGTACTGACTAGATACATAAGCGACCCCACCAACTGTCGATAAATAGTGGCATCCACTACCTCTGCTGATGTAGCATCCTCTTTCCTCCAACCACCAGGAAGAGGAGTGTCGATAGGCTTGCAGCCATGCATGTTGAACTTCTCCAGTATCTCCCATGCATACTTGCCTTGAGACACAAACAGTCCATCATAGCGCTGCCAAATTTCCAATCCCAAGAAATAATGAAGGAGGCCCAAGTCCTTCATCTCAAACTCCTTTGCAAGAACAGCCTTGCATGAGTGTATCAACAGTTCATCACCCGTCAAAATCAAATCATCTACATGAAGTACAATGATCAGCAACTTACCCTCCACCACAATCTGGTATAGGTTCGGATTCGCCTCACTCTTGGAGAATCCAAGACCGGTAAAATAACTGTCTATTCGTGTGTACCAAGCATGAGGTGCTTGTTTCAACCCATACAACACTCTCTTGAGCCTGCACACATGCGACTCGCTGCTGAAGATCTCGAAACCTTCGGGCTACTCTATGTACACCTCCTCCTTAATCACTCCATTGAGGAACGCAATATTCACATCCATCTGATGAATGTGCCACCCCATCTGTGTTTAGAGAGCAAGAATTGTCCGTATGGAAGAATACCTTGCGACAGGTGCAAAGGTTTCCTCATAATCGATCCCCTCAATCTGTGAGAAGCCTCGGGCAACAAATATTGCCTTGTACTTCTCCACACTCCCGTCAGCTGCTTGCCTCACTTTGTAGATCCATCTAGAACCCACCACTGATTTCCCTTCTGGCCTTGGGACAATCTCCCATGCACTGTTTCTGACAATCGAATCATACTCTTCCACCATGGCATCTACCCATGCGGGATCCTCCACAGCTTCCTCGAAAGAGGATGGCTCTGTCACGATACACTCGCTCATAAGAGCCATGTATCCAGTGTACCGATCAGGTGACTGTCTCTGTCTATGTTGTGATGTAGGTGCTCCTACAATCCTCTCTGCATCTTGAGCCAGTCGCTCAGCTTCTGTAGTGCGCTTCTGCCCTCTGATGGTTTGCGCTGCATGAGTGGTCTCTTCCACTCCATGAACCTCCTCTTGTGGCTGATCCACATCCTGAGGCTCATCCTTAAGAACTAATAGCTCCTCATCTACATGCAAGTGTGGCTCCCTCTCAATTTAACACTTCATGGCTTTCTCCTCATGAAATTTGATATGCCATCACACAACAACCTTATGTCTGTCTGGAAAATACACACGATAGTTGTGGGGTGTATTAGTGTACCCGAAAAATATCCCAACCTCTGTGGTCAGCTCCAGCTTCTTGCTGGCATCCTTAGTCACATGAATGTAAACAGGTGAACCAAAAATCCTCAAATGGGAAATATCAGGCCTCTTACCAGAAAATGCCTCCTCGGGTGTACTCATGGCAAGTATCCTGTGAGGACAACGGTTTTGCACATAAACTGCAGTATTGCATGCCTCAGCCCACAAGTGTATGGGAAGGCCCTAATCATGCAACATCGCCTATGCAGCTCCCACGATCATTCTGTTCTTCTGCTCAGCAACCCCATTCTGATGTGGGTTATGAGGTGCTATGAGGTCTCTTCAAATTCCTTTTGTGCTGCAAAAGTCCTTGAATTCACCATAGATGAATTCACCACCATTGTCGCTCCTAAGAGCCTTCACCTGCTTCCCCGATTCTTTCTCAACCAGTGCCTTGAACTCACAGAACTTTGAGTATGTCTCGCTCTTCTTCTGCATGAAGAAGATCTAGCACTTACAAGAAAAATCATCAACAAATATCACATAGTACCTGTGCTTTGCTGTCGAAGCTACTGAGAAAGGTCCACACACATTTGTTTGAATTCTCTCAAGGATCATCGTGGCGCGACTATCCTTCTCATGAAAGGTGGCTTTCAAAAATTTCCCAAGGTACATCCCTTGCACTGATCTGACTACGCAAGAGTACTCTTAGGAAGCCCAGTAGAAATTTGTTGCAGTATCTTCAAAGCTTCATGGTGAAGGTGGCCCAATCTCCTGTGCCACAGCTTGCCATCATCCCGGCTCACCACTCCTTTTGCCTTGCCTGCCATTGCTGCACATCCATCTACCTGCAGTTGATAAAGGTTCTTAACTTGAACCCTTATCCTCCAGGTTTCACTAGTTGCCTTACTGCACAGGAAAGCCTTTCCCTTGCTAAAGACAACATCATATCCCTTGTCTTCCAACATCGCCACAGAGATAAGATTCTTCTTCAATCCTGGAACATGCATCACTTCCTTCAATACGAAGGTTTTACCAGACTCCCTCTCAAAGGAAATGGTATCGATACCGGTCGCACTGTATCTACCATCATCACCCATCTCGATGTGCACTCCAAGATCTTTCTCATCCAGATTAGTAAACAAATCTTTATCTCCTGTCATGTGAAAAGACGCATCACTATCAAGAAACCACACTGAACCCATCATACTTGAGACCAAGCATGCGATTAGTGAAAAATCCAGCTCAAACTGCAAGGCTAAGGCCTCTCTAGCTGCAGATCTAGCAGCCTGCTTATTTTTCTTCTTCTGTGGACAATTAGTGTTGTAATGTCCGTGTTGGTAACAGTGAAAGCACTTCACCTTGGACATGTGTTGTTTCTTGCCTTTCGCATCGGATTGAGAAAAATTCTTCTTGCTCTTCCCCTTCCTTGCTTTGGCATCCAAAGTGCAATTTTCTTCATCTGAGTTCTTTGATGAAGATCCATCCCTGGTACTTCACCTTATCTCCTCTTGCACAAGATCCGACCAAAGTTGCTCCCATCCTGGCAATTTCTCCCGACCATTGACAGAGTCCTGATAGGAATGCCAACTCTTCGGAAGCCCAAGGAGAGCCAAGCTCACCAAGTCCTCGTCATCTACAGTCACCCCCATACTTCCCAGCTCATCCCTGCATTGGATGAACTTCGTGAGGTACTTGGGCATACTGTCGCCTTTCTCCATTTTTATGTTCCTGAGTTTATCCTTGAGTGCCAATTTCCTCTGGTCGCTCTTGCTTTGGAATAAGTCTGTCAACGCTTTCCACATCAAGAATGGAGAAGCCTTACCATGAAGGCTGGACACTATGTGATCCTTCACACCTTCCAATAGAATTCTTCGACACTTTTCTGTCTTCTTTTTCCATGCGTCAAGTGCGGCAGAATCGCTAGAAGCAGATTTTGGAATTTCTACATCTATGAACTCCTTCAACCCATTGTCATCCAGCACCACCTCCATCTTGTCCTTCCATGAAATATAATTCGAGCTGCCCTCAAGGGCATACTCCAATCACAATCCGTTGAAATACATCTCAACTTCGACACCAATAAAACACTGCTGCAAATTCGGATTCCACCAGCTCAAAATTCAACCGCTTCAATGTTTTGCAATTGCTCCAATGATCAATATCGCTCCGATACCATGTAGAAATTTGAATAACTGATATGTTATAAACCGATATTCTCCTGATCACACACTATTTTAACTTCATGCACAATACAGAATCTCTTCTACCATTGATCATTAATTGCGGAAATAAAAACAATCGCATGCGCACAATAAAACCATAAACAATCACACATATGAACACAGTATTTTATGGGAAAGATTAAAGCTGAAAACCCCCAACTATCTGTATATTATATGTCATAGAGATCATGTAGCAATCATTATACAAAGCTCCTCACAAGCTCTGAGTATAATCTCCAATTGTTACACACTAATCAACCTCGATCTAGCAAATCACATGCTCCAATCTCTGCCACCTGATAGCCTGCCTCTACTACGCAATCACTGCTGAAGAATGGCTCTGAATGAACTCGAATTGGTACAGCCTTGCTCATGCAATTCTCATTGGCATCTCCAATCACTGGTTGTTGCAAATCATGCAACAGTATAGTCACAACTGATAGTCACATTCCTCTTTCACCTACCTCTTCACTGGTCTTCACTGAAACTGTCCGTGCATTGTAGTTAACTGATGTATTCTTTAGTTGATTAATGAGTTAATAATTAGTGAATTAATTAATAATTAATTCACACCACTCTCACTAGTGTATCAATTAGTTAGACTAGATACAACTAGCTCAACTATGTTTAACTCAGTTAAATTGAACACAACTCCATCAACTACCTCAATAACTCCACCAAACTCTGTCACATGAGTTCTAACTGAAGTATCCATGCAATAGCTCCACTCAACCCTCGGGAATAGCTTAATTCCTTCTGTCAGCTCCTGTGCCACATCTGTGCACTTAACTGAAGTGCTCCAAGAGAATAAGATAATGTTTATAGTCCAAATATTACTAAGAGCTAATAATATTCGACATATCTATTTTTAGACTGGCAATCTAAAAATAGATTCCGCCCAATATGTCTAAAAATAGAAGTCCATCTATTTTTCCAACTTGACCAACCATCCACAAATAGCATCCTGCAACTCATAGAATATGATCGACATGTCTAAAAATAGACATAGTCTAAAAATAGACTTGTGGCAAAAATAGCCTGCGAGCCCACTTAGTGAAGGCGACTCTTTTCACTAAGCTCATCGTCTTGTTGCAATCTCAACAAATTGGTGTGGAAAACTAGTGAAGGCGACTCTTTTCACTAAGCTCATCATCTTGTTGCAATCTCAACAAATTGGTGTGGAAAACTATGTTAAGGGAGACTACAGAGCTTTGATACCTAAGAGTTATAGTGTGATACATAACAATAAGCCCAAAACATATGAAGAAAACAAGCGGAAAATTACAGGACCAAAAGAGATAATGCAGATTAAGACATAGATGGGCTTGTAAGTACGTTTATTTTGGATATGAGAGAATGAGTTACAAGAATAGAAGGGATCCGAGCAATATGAGAAATCAAAGTAAATCTTAATTGTCAAAACAATTGCGACATAGTTCAATCCTATGACCCAACCAATACAAAATTGTGTAGCTACAATGTAGCATTGTATGATGAACACTACGATTACATAATGATATAAAAATGGAGTGTCAATATTCTTGGATGTCAAACCTCCATGAAAATCTATGTATTTGTTTAGTTCTTGGTCAAATATGTTGGACATGCAATAATATCATACCTGAGAATGAATGTTGGTGTAATTATTTGGATATAGGATGCTAAGTGAATAGATCCATGTGAAATTCATGCCAATATCCTTTCAAATTCACTGTCATAAAGCGTATTCTTGTTTATTGTTGGAAATGAAGTTCTATCCTATATATAAAATGGAATAACACTATCCAATGTATAACAAATTTCTAACAAAGAACACACCACTTAGCCTAACAACATATCTATTATCAGAAATTCCAATTTGATTTAAAATCTAGCACATGAGTAGCTTGGTCATATTTTATCATTTTCTATATTTCCCAGTCATAATGATGAGCTCAAAGCTTCTAGACTATGTCCTTTTGTGGTCCCATTACTACTTCCAATAATCTCTGCATGTGTGCAAGTGCTAATTCATCTTTCCTTTAGGAATTTGGACAAGTTTCAAAACACAGACAGACTTTGAGATCACATCATCCTCATAACATGACACATAGTGATTCATGAGTCTAGGAAAATATTACTATGATCCATAAAACCATGGGTGAAAATAAAATATGCATCAAGACAAACTATGTACATCAACATGAAATGTCCATGCATCACCAATTTCAACCCAGAACAAGAAGCATGAGATCACCAAGAAAAAAACCATCAATGAAAATATGGAAACAATGTAGTAGAAGGTTTATTACCATCATCATAAAATTTTTGTACATCCACATGAACAATATCATTTCAAAGCTAGGCATCACTTAATTCTGGAGGAATAAGCATTGCTAAGTTGTACACCTCAAGATGAAGTACCAACGATGATGAAATTATCTAGTAAGGGAAGGATGGAAGAAAAATCCAAAGGAGAGGATGTACTAGATGAAGAAGTAATCCCTTTAGTCCCAACTCCCCATAGACTAGTCAATAACTATAAAGGATGAACTCAGAGGATTTTGTATAGGTGGACCAACACAAAATGGAGATGTGGAAAGGTTCACTACAACCAACTACGAGTCATCAACAAGTAACCCAACAAGAGAAGAAGAGGTATGTTCCATGGATACATGCTAAGAGTCATCACCAAAAAGGATCTATAGAAGAGATCCTAATAGTCATCATGAAAAGGATAATCAAACATAGCATCATGATTCTTAGTCACTTGGTGAGAGGGAGGGTCATAGAGATGAAGCCCCTGAAAAGTTTCATTGTAGCCAACCAAAATACTATGAGGAGTCTAAAGGATATGTGGTATATCATGTCTTTCATGATATAAGTGGGTCCATGTACTTTATCCAAAGAACCTAAAATGTGAGATAAAGGACTTCTACCCATGCAACCAATAAGTTTATGACATTAATTTTGCATCAAGGAAGAATTTCTTCTCAATACACCCTCGCATATCATTAAATCTCTTTCCATCGTGGTGAAAACTATCACGATTCTCCACTTCGACAACATCGGTACTGTTCGAGACATATCATTGAACACGCCATGAATACTTTTTGAAACCTATACTTGAATACACCAAGAAGACTGTTTGAGACCCATATGATACATTGATAACTCTAACATCAAACAACAAGAAAACATATAATTAACTAAGAAAAGAGACATAAATTGTCAATTTAGAACAGATATGGTCTCGACACCAAAATTATGGCAACGATAAAAATCACAACATGCTAAAAGAAAGACTCCGAACAATAAATTACAGACACTGTAACCCAAAATTTCATGAGAGTAAGCATCGTTCACATGATCCTATTAACAAGGAAGGAAAATCTTATTCCAGTCATGCGGAGATGCAGGATCACTGACAATGAACAAAATTGAAAATACATCCAAATACAAAAAATTGTGTATATTTCATAGATTCATGAGAAAAGCAGAAAATTTCTTCCATAATTTGTATCCAACCATATGGGAAACTGGAACCATATTACTGATGTTAAACTAAGTGCAAATTAATTATGAAAAATAGAATAGCAGAGGAAGAACTCACATCCATCCTTTACATCCCTGGTGCTCGACAACATGCCCCCCTTCCAACACTTTCTCATTTTCCCACATATCATGAAATATATATACACTCTCAATGAATCACACTCTCTCTTCCCATAAGAATTTGCAGAGGCCGAATTATATCGGACTACAAAGGCCGAGTTATATCAGATTGAATTGGGAATAATGGTTAATAAAAATCCAAACCCCCATCAAATCAAGTCAAAGTGTTGCTTCTGCCCAACATTTTAAATCCCTCCTGCGCCTCCAGAGGGGATAAATATAGTGGGTATCAGGGAACAGAGCCACAACAATTGGAAAATCATGTGGGAAGTTTCACAGATCATAGAGGGCACCAAATCCTTGGCGTATGATCACCAATATGATTGGAGGTGACAAAAAGTGTGTTTAACTAACAAACTTTCAAAGGAAAAAAAAAAAAAGACATGGAAGGTTGTGGAAAGTTTATCAATGGTCGTTGGGAATAAATTAATAACACATATATATTAGAAAAGAAGACAAGATCCAAAGAACCTAAAATGTGAGATAGATGACTTCCACCCATGCAACTAGCAAGTTTTTGACCTTGCTTTTACATCAAGGAAGAATTTGGGCTGGTCATGGAGACAGTATTATCCAAAAAATATTTAACGTTGTATATCATCACACCATTTTAATTACCATGGGTAGAGCACTATTATTTCCAATGTAGTGAGCTACGAATTTACCAGTTAGAGATTTGATGTCTCAAACAATTATAGGAACCAGAGATTTTACCTTTTGGTTCAATATGGATCTTGTTAATCCAAATATTTTAATGAGATATTTAACTTCGGTGTTGGGTAAAAAATCCTATTTCACTATTCTCAAATACTAGGTTGTCAATTGGGTCTACTATGGAGGAGGTCAAGGAATATGAGATTGTTCATCATCAACAAGAGGATGTGGAAATGTCAGTTGTAGATCAGATACCTAAGGGAATTTCGGAAAGGGTTGAAGTTAATGGTTATGATATATTTTTATCATTAAGTAGTGATAAGGGGTTTTACAGGTGTTATCTAGTGGATTTATAATGGACCATAATCATCCTAGGAAATTCCAATTATATGAGACCATTAACATTCATAGATCTCTAAGGAGGCAAGAAGATTTCATCCCTAATAATAGGAATTAAATTTTCTCTAATACCGATAGGATGCATTCCTAGGAATTATCATTTCTAGAAGAAGCTAGAAACATTGAGTATGTCTTGATTTTGACCTCCTCCTACTGTGGAGAAGGTCAAGGAAGATGAGGCTATTCATCATTAGCAAAAAGATGTGGAAATGTAGGTTGTAGATTAGATACCTACGGGAATTTTGGAAATGGGTGAAGTTAGTTGTTATGATATAGTGTTATCATTGAGGAGTGAAAAGGGGTTTTACATGTGTTATCTAGTGGATTTATAATGGGCCACAATCATCTTAGGGAATTCCCATTATGTGAGACCATTAACATTCACAAAACTCTAAGGAGGCAAGAAGATTTCATCCCTAATAATATTAAATAAATTTTCTCTAATATTGATAGGATGCATTCCCATATCATTTCCGAAAGAAGTTAGAAACATTGAGTATGCCTTCATTTTGATAACCTTACACACAATCAAAAGAGACAAATTGAATGTGTTTCTCTCCAAAAAATGGTTGAGAGTCTAGTAAAAAATCCTACCTACAACCACCATACCTTTGATTTCATAACTTTATACAAGTAGTAGCTATCCAAAATCCTTTTTAAAGGATTGTTTTGTTTCTTTAGCCAGTAAACTCCAAATTTGGAAAATTTTTAGGATGTATTTTTGGATAATTACTTTAGTTTGTATGATTAGGCTAACTAGTGCAACTGCATCAAATTTCTAATACAAAATATGGTTTCTTGTTAAAACAAAAAACACAATAGTCCAAATAAGAGAATATTCAAACAACAAATAAATGTGTAAAAGAACTGTAATTTATAGTATGCTTTCCCTCTTTGAGATCCAACAATATGACATTATTTTCCAATGCTGCATTGTTTTTATTTAGGTTGTCTCAGACCAAATGTAAAAGGGTAGCACCAAGTTTCTATTTAAACATATAAAAATAGTTGATCATAGAAAACTCACCAGGTACTTCAGAAAGCATTAAGTTGAGTAAAAATATGCATACGAATCTCTTGTGCATGGTGAACTTCCCGAATAAATATGCATGCTCCTTAACCCCATGAATTCCAAAAGTGAGTACATCAACCCCTGATGCAATGAAATTTTTTTCATATGCAGCCTTAAAAATTCCAATTATGCCGAGAAGTTGATACATTGTTATCCACGACAACCTCACAGTAAACCTGAATCCAAAACAAAATTTTCTTTAGAAACAACTATTATCTTTCTTATTTAAGGAATTCAAGCTATATTAAAGTTCTACAAAGTCATTTATTTGACAAATACTTCTCTTAAAAACACAATAAATAAGCCAAGGAAAGAAAAAAAGTTATATTCTTCACATATAAGGTCTGCAAGTAAAAGTGGAGGAGAAAGCATAACCTCAAAAAGAGCTCTTTGGTGCCCTGTGCTCCAACATCATGCTTGCATTTTGGAATTTGGATGTCTTTTGAAGACTTTTCAAAAGTCCCATATTTAAGATTTAATATATTATTTTCATTTCACATATTTTAATGCAGGTGGGTCAAAGCATACAAATTAGATTGGAGGTCTAATAAGACTTGATCAAATCAAGCTTCAGTGGAAACAATTCATGTAACTGTCTGGGCTCCAGTTCATATTCCCCTGTATATGGGCAAAGTAGAGAATGCAAATAAGATCAAAGTAAAAAAAATTGGAGAAGAGTTGTAGGTATGAAAGGAATGCCCTTTTTTGATCCCCGGACTTACAATTTGAACAATATTTTGTTGTATATTAACAATGCAAATGTTGTGTGTTTTTTTTTATTTCTTTTAGAGTACTTTGGATTACTTGTCTTGTCCTTTTTGTTGCCAACATGGTACCCTTGTTACTATGCATTCATTAACCTCATATGTTGGTGCATTGAAGGATAGTATGCACATCATTTTAAATATTTTTTTCTCCATTTTTTATGCATACAATTACACCTACATTAAGTTGTTGATAAACCATATTACTTGGGCTGCAATGAAATATAGTCGCATACCTACAACAGAGATCAAAATTTGTAATTCCTAATTTAGTACAAAAATAGTAGAGGCTCGGCATGACAGGATAAAAATAACAAAGTCTCAACAATAATGATGGGCCAATGAAAATTTATATAATTTTCACATATAAAATTGACCTTACTACGTTGAGAATTGACCTAACCATGCTAATATGTCATACAGTCTAAAACTGAAGCAATCAATGTCCTGCGAACATGAGCCACATTTGAGGCATATAAAACAATCAACTAGTTCTAGGACATGTTGGAATATTCAATATTTTAATTAGAGACAAGTGTCTTCAAAAGGATTTGGGATTGATTAACAGAGTGATAAAACCTGTCAGATACTCCAGAAAGAGGGGAAACTTCATCAAGGTAACCAATTGTAGGACATGTTCGCATATTCAATATATTGCATTAGAGAAGAGTGCCTTCAAAAGGCTTTGGGATTGATTCATGGAGTTAGAAAACCTGTCAAATAATCCATAAAAAGGGGGAACTTGGTCAGGGTCACTAAATTCACCTCCTTTAAACCAACAATGCATAAATGAATTCCAGTAAAAAACACTAGTGGACTTTGGACCTCAAGTGACCACTCTAGCCTAAGAAAACTAAAGAGCTATATTAATGCTAATGAAAGCAAAATTTTGGTAAAATACATGCATTTTGGAGTTATGTGATTTTGTAACTACTACTTCACTTTAGTATTGTAGCAAGTCACATAATCATGTTGTGGATTTTTGTATCTATTGAAGATGTTGTATAATCCCAATATGCATGTCAGTAAAGGCTCATAATACCTGGTTTCCCTTCTTAAAATATCTTTGTTCATTTTTTTTTAATATCACCCTCATGATGGTTGGAAACTTTTCACAACCATTATTGATTCTTGTCCATTTCCTGTGTCTTAAATAGAATCTGGTAGAAAGAGGTGGTCTATTCCATTACTATGGAAGCCACTAGAAGTTCATAGTTTTGAGGTATCTTGTGCTACATTCCTATTTTTGAGTATTGCATCAAAATTTTGAATATGTTTGATTTATTGAGTTGATGTATTGACGAAAACTTTTGTGAAACTTAAATTGTTTTTTTCGAAATAGGAACCACAGCTAAAGGCATACAAAGTAATTAACTCATAGCACAAGTTGGGCAAGTTCATTATATTAAAGTAGATAAGATACCTTCTAAATGATTTTTAGAAATGATTGGAAGACTTACACTCCTATCTAGAAAATACATCATATGATTAGGCTCAATAATTCAATTTCTTGCAGAAACAATGATACGAAAATGAATGATCAAAAACTAGGGAATGCAGACCTCAAGTAAGAATTATTTGTAGTAGCTTCCTCCAGGAACTAAAAATCCATCCAAATGAGACCATTATTCAAGGAAATGACAAAAAAATGTTATAGCATTAATGCATTTTTCTAAATCACCAAATTGCCAGTAATAAATAATTGACATTTTGGAGTTCTAGGATTCCAGAGTCTATGCTTACTACAACTTCTTGGTTACTATAATAGATGGAAAATAAACCAAATATTCATGCGTTCATAAAGGCTCATATGAGCTGGTAAGTGGGCCTTTTTTTATGTGCATTCAAGTATCATTATTGTGGAATTCTCTACAAATTTTCCAAAAATTTGAATTGGTGCTACTTATTTCCTATTTCCAATGCAGCTTAGATAAAAATATGATGTTAAGAGGTGGTTCACTCCTTTAGTATGCCGACTAATAGTTGGCAGTTTTAAATACTATGGAATATTTTGGACAATGAATTATCTACTAATTTAATATGCTTGTTGTACATCCAAGATAGTTTTCACCTGGCTAGGATGACTAAGACCATTGTGATTCTTACTCATCGAGCTAACATTTCCAACTCAGTTGCAACTTGTCTCCTTACCTCAGTATAGCTATGAAGATTGGTGTTTGTGCTTCAGTTACTAGGGTGACTGCAAGAATATGCACCTAAGTATTAATTAATCATTGGCATCAATATGATTTAGCTAATGTTCTCTTGATCCAACCACAAATACTAATTAGTTTGTTTGAGACATACTGATAAGTTTCTTTGAGTCATGGTGTGGGTTTTGTTGCATTCATTTTACTTGAACCCATGAAATCATATGTCATGAATACCCCTTGTGGGCTAGAATTGGAATTATGTATGGATAACTATGGTCCATGATCAAGTATCATACCCATTATTAGATTAACAAAGGACTCATCGCTTCTTTCTATTTATGGAAACTAGAAAGTTTGACATAACCTTTTAAAGGAATTATTGGTTTCCACATTAAAATTTCACTTTTACATACTGACAAACCAAGTTTGGGACATAGATTTAGAAAATTAAAACTTGCTACCTCAATTTAAAGGAAATCAGAATGTATGGTGTGTGTTCTCTGGTGCATAGTTCTATAGAAGTAGTCATCTAGGAATTTTAGTGTTCATAATATTTCACTTAAATTCCCAGCGTATTTTTATAATAAACCAAAGCCCTTTAAAAACATCATAAAATCTAAAGGTATATAATGTAATCCTAGATAAATTTAGGTTCTTTGAGAAATAAAAAAGCCAAAATATTGAAAGGTTCTTCATATTAGATATAAATCTTCCGGGAAAAATCACATGAGAATTTTAGGAACGACGCGTTTCGAACTACCAATTGTAGTTCATCATTAGGAAGATTCTCATGTGATTTTTCCCGGAAGATTTATATCTAATATGTTATGGATCACAGAAGGTTCTTCATAGTTGCATCAGTTAATGGATCTCTGAAGTAGGTTGTATAATAATATTTTTTTTTATTCCAATGCACAAGAAAGGGAAAAGCTCTATTATACACTATATTAGTATCAAAACATGTGAGTATTCATCTATGAAATTGGTATCCCTATATACAAAAATTTATGGGTGTTGTAAGAAAGAATAAATGTGGGTTTTCATTCCCATCAACCCACAACAAAAATCATTTGGTGGGAGCTTAGGTATTGAATGTAAGTGTTTGATGAAATGTCAATGCATGGTTTTCTGACCTTCAAAAGTATTGTTTCATGTTTCCTTCTTAATGGGTATGGTGAAGCAGCGTTGGAATTTTTTTTTTAAGGACAATCTCCAGGAAGAAGAGCAATTGCAATCGAAATCTAGTGAAATGTAGATCAGATAAATTTGTGGCATATAAGTAATGATGCATAATATGAATACAAATTAGAGAGATTTTGAAAAAAAAATTGTGAGATGGTGACTTGTGGATGTCAAAAGACTCTAAAGACTCTAGCATGCTGCACAACTATAGGGATATGGGGCAAAAAATCTGCATTTATTTCTTTAACTCTCTTCTAAAACCCTGACTCTTGGCAATAGTTTAATATCATCATTTTTTTTCTTATATCTATGCCATCATTTCATTTTTCATAGACAGTTGTATCGCTAGAATGATGGCTTGCATTGTACATTTTTTTAGATGCAACAACGCTACTGCTTATTAATTGTTGGAAATGACTATCTCTAGGGCATAGTCCATTAGAAAATGATTCCATTGATAACATGTTTGATTCATACATCAATAGTGAATTGAATCCACTATTAAAAGAAGACAATATTTTTCACATGGACTATTTATTTTTGTCTTCTTCCATTAAAACAGATAAAATTTGGTATTTATTGTTGAAGACGGATCCAAAGGCATTTTTGGTTCTATATCCTATTTATATGGGAAGAAATATATGGTTGTATCTGTCTAAAGTTATATTAGGAACTACCCATAAGGCCAAATTTGGTAACGATCGATTGAGTCTGAGTCAATGCTAGGAAAAACACTTGCAATGATTCATGTAACAAGGGGGGATTTTTGTAAAATTAAGTCAACAATGGTGTAAAATTAATAAAAATATCCTTTCACTTCAAAGAAGTAATGAAAATTTTGGTCAAGGGATTTAGGGAGGGTGAAGGTTTCGTATTGGTCTAAATTTATGAACCTTAATTGTAGGGAAATTAATAATATTAATACAAGTTAATTGTTTCAAACTAGTTGATTGCGGGGACATGTTGTCTTTCATTGAATAGATTGGTTGTATTGGCTACATTATGTGATGAGAAAGGTGGTGTATATAAAGCATGGTTAAATACAACAGTACCTTGAAATGTTGTCAACATGTTCAACAGACTAGTAATTAGAGTTTAGGGGTTGCTTAATGTTAAAATGAAGTTATTCACTAAAGCTAGTTTCATGCGGTTGCAACTTGCATGTGGAGTTTGATGTTGGAAATCAACAGGTTACTAGTATGCTCAGAGGAATTCATTTTCCTAGTTGTATATTTGGGAAATTAAAATATAGGATTTCAAAGTGCTAGATCTTGGGGTGTTGTTTGAAGTATTCATGCAATTTAATTAGTGAGTTGCAATAGCTAAGCCCCTCATTAATTATAACTTGGTGTATTGGAGCACCAAACCATCACATGGAACAGAGTGACAAATGAATGGAGCCAAGTTGTCTTTAAAATCACCTTGATCTATAAGTTTTCCCTTAGGGAAGGCACCATCATAGTATTCTCCAATCATAATATGGATGAATGTTTTTCTTTATAAAGGCATGCCACCTGAAGAATGAAAAATCCTAGTGGGTGCAGTGAAAATAGCCTTACTTGAGGGTTGCAAGACAATGCCAACAACTGAAGATTTCATCTCAAGCAACAATTTTACTGGTTTCTAAAGAATATAATCCCCAGTAGTAGGAGATATTTTAGGCATTTTCCAACCACTATATTATATTGACAAGAGATTCCCATTTGCAGTACAATTATGTTAAAATTATAAACGAGGGCCAAAATCCACCTTGGATAGCTCATATGATGGAGATGATATTTGTTTTGGATTCCTCTTTCGGAGAGGTGCAATATTGATCTAAAGATCATCTTGTTTGAATGAGCAGAAGTGATATTTTGAATTTATTCTCTCACACACTGTAAATTGTCAAGGTCGGCCAAAAGTCTAATGTAGGCTCATAAGCCCCAATGGATGTGTCTCCACTCTCAATGAAGTGTATAAATATGAGAGACCCATTCCTCATTTTGGACATCCTCAGTCATCACATTTCTCTCTCCTCTCTTCATTGGTTAGTACAAGGAGTAACCTCTCTAATTCACACATGTGGAAAAGTGATTGGGAAAATCTGAAATTTTTGGATTTGTTTTAGGGCTGAATTGTAGAGTGTTGACCAGAATTTAACGAGGGTCAACTCCACTCCATTTGCTGCATTTTTTAGGCAGAAACTTTGATATTTTTATGCCGCATCTCTTAGCATGGAAATTGAGAAATTCTGAGCATATTGATTGCAGTAGCTTTGACCATAATGTTGACTTTATGTTGACCGAGTTTGACTAAGAATTTCGGATATGTTTTGGGCTGATTTGGACTTCCTTTGAAGGACACATTGACTGAGTTTGACCTAGCTGATTTGTAGGAGTTTTCTTTCTCGTTTGACCAAAGTTGAATTTTTGGTTAGGGCATCTTGTTGACTGATGTTTGACTGGACTATTGGGAAAGTGTATTTTGTATATTGTACTCTCTCTGCTGAAATTTTGAAGAATAATAAGAATATTTGATCAAAGGGTTTTCCCCGCATTGGGGTTTTTCCCTAGTATCCGCCAAATTTTTGTGTCCTCTTGTCTTGGCTTCTCTTTTGCTTATTGTTTATGTTCTATCAGCATTTACTATCAATGTTAATGTGATTGCTAATATGGAAATTGATATTGGGATAATAAGAAAATATTGAATTAAATTTATCTAAAGCATAGAACATACCATTGTTATCTAAAATTAACATGGTATCAGAGCCCAAGTAAAGAAAAAGCCCAAGCAAGAGTGAGAAGAGAAATCAATGAGATTTTTTGGACAAGGATAAGGGTCAATGGATTCCACGTCTTACTTCAAATCTGATGACAAGCTCACTGATAAGACTGAATATCATGCATGGAATATGTCCTTGGACTTGTCTTTGGAGGAGCATGATGCTATAGACTATGTGCAGGGAAATATTGTTGAGCCTCCTTCAAATTCACCAGCTTCCACTAAGACAAATTACAATAAAGGTGAAAAAAAAGCTAAGAATATCATTAAGGATTCTATCACAAGCATTTGGTTGCTTACATCTCTGAGAAAAGCACATTTAAGGAGACATATGAAAAGTTGGTTAGCATGTTTAGAGATAGCATCGCAAATCAAATTCTCTTTCTCAAGAAAATTTGAGGGACATCGAGATGGATAAAGGAGAGTCCATCCAATCCTACTTAATGAGGATTACCAAAATACAAAATGATCTTCTATCTAATGGAGAGGCTATTTCTGACCAGGATCTCACTATTATTTCCCTTGGAGGTATTCCCCGAACATGTTATGTATTCAATACCACTATCCTCAACAATGACATGATTTCATATTTTGTTGAATTGTTGACTGGATGTCCTCAATAGGAGACAAGGATGATGGAGAGAGACATGCCTTCAAATAGGAATGATCCTACTGCATTCTACGCTCATGCTAAAAGAAATAAGAATGTTGGTCCAAGGAAACAAGGACAAGGATACACCACTGTTGGAGCAAGGTCTCCCACACTGATGAAAGATAGTCCAATTTTGTATTATTTTGATTATATTTAGTCTAGCGTAGGGGTGATAGGGAAGATAAAAACCCCAATACGTTGTAAGTGGGTAAATAGGTAAAACCAAGAGTCTGCAAACCATGGTTTGTGGACCATGGTAAGTCTAGGCTAAATTGGTATAAATAGTAAGTTTTTTTGAGTCGATAGGGAGAAGATGAATAGAAGTGAATGCTTAGTGCAGATTGTTAATTCTGGGTTTCGGGTATTTGGGTCGGACTCCTGCTGGCTATGTGCGCGGAGATCTTTTGTCCTGCTGTCGGTGGACCCTGCTGGCTGTGTGCGCAGGTGGGATTTGGGGTTATGTATGAATATGCTGATAATATATGAGAAGTATTGTTGGTATTTGGTTCTGGATCAATCTGTTATATGAATCTGCGCTCTGTATTAAATCTGTGATAAGGTACGAATGATCTATGTTATCTGTTGTGTTTATTTATAATATATGTTATCTAGTCTACTACGTGTACTATAATTTATATCTTTGCTGGTCAAACGCATGTGGATGCGGACCTAAGATCTAGATCTATAATATTGTGTACACCGGTTATTTATTTAAGCATGCGAACTAGCTCTCTTTCCATAGATCTGTGCGTTGTATGTGGCTGGGCTTACCTGCTCTCTTTCCAAGTGTGGAAACGTGGTTCTAGCACCCTCCCATACTGATTCGAGTGAGACTTTGACCTGCGCAAATAGGTCACTACCGAAAGGGCCAGTAGTATAGGGGTTTGTTGGCAAACCTTAACATGTGAACCTGGTTTAGGACCCCTAAAGCCAAAAGATGGTTCCATTGCCGGTTCAAGACCACTGCGTTAGTCATGGCTGCCATGAACACCATTACGGGACAGATTGTTCAAGGTACGCAGTTACTGGAGAAAACTTTGCAGCTATGGACGAAGGTTCAACATGATCCGAGCCTGTGACAAATTAATTAGGGGCTCCGTCAGAAGGAAGAAGAATGTGAACAGATCGGAGCTACCATCGCCACTCTAATCCCAGCATAGCGCATCACCCGTCTAATGACCAGCGAGGTCCTCCAAGTTGAGATTGAGGAACTTCGGCACAAGAAGGACGCCATCGGGAAGAGATTGAAGCCATGGTCTACCACGGCCCTTCAATTCTCTTAGGACGCAGATGCTGCGGTAAAAAGACTCAATCAGACACTGGAGAGTGTCACTGTTGCAACAGAAGGTCCAACATCACAAAAGTTAGTAGATATTGCGCAAAATGCTACGGCGCAGAGCCTAGAAGTCTTGGCCCCACTGGTTGTAGTTGTTGAGGCATTACGCGTGCAGGTGGAGGCTCCACCACTGTGCGTAATTTCAAGGGAAATGGAAATCAAAGGAATAACATGTTTGATAACAAAACGAAGAGAGATGTTCACTCAGCACAATATGGAAATGGTCAACCTTCCAAGAGATAAATAAACTCCAGCTATCATGACTCTAATGTTGTAGATAACAAGAAAAAATAATTTCTTCTTATATCTACCCTCTCTGTTGCCTCTCCTCCTGACACCTTGAATAATTGGTTGATTGATAGTCGTGCCTCAAGGAACTTCACTAGATACAAAGAGGTACTCTCACATTTGATTGAAAAGGAAACCAATTTGGAGATTATACTTGGAGAAAATTCCACCTATCCCGCAAAAGAGATAAGGACAATTACTCTTCACTTAAATCAAGGTCAAATCCTTCATCTACAAGATGTGTTATATGTACCTTACTTGAAGAAGAATTTAGTGTCTATTTTGCCAATGGAAGACAAAGGATTCAAGGTGGCATTCATTGATGGAAAGGTACATGTTTGGAAGAGGAATTTCAAAGAATAATTCACTCTTGGTTTCAGGGTTGATACTAATTATCGGGTTGGAGGAAGTCCATTGGGAGCCAGGACATGCAACACTACTCTTCAATCTGAATTATGGCATCGTAAGTTTTCTCACCTTCATTATGAAGCTCTTCTTGAAGCTAGGAATATGGTCACATGTATTCCCAATTTCAAAGTTTATCTTGAAGGTGTTTGTCAGGGTTGTACCGAAGGGAAACATACAAGGGGACCATTCCCCTCAAGTGATACCAAGACTATCGACATTCTTCAATTGATTCATTCTGATTTATCTGGTATGTTACCCGTAAAATCCTTGGGAGGATATTTTTATTATGCTATTTTTGTGGATGAATTCTCCCGCAAAACTTGGATATACTTCTTGAAGAAAAATGACAAAGTGTTCATGTGGTTCTACTCTTTCAAAGCCTTGGTTGAAAATCAAATAGGGAAGAAGATCAAAGTATTAAGGACTAATAATGGAACTGAATATGAGTCAAATGAATTCAATGACTATTTTAGGGAAGCTAGCATTAAGAGGGAGACCACTACTACTTATACTCCCGAATAAAATGGAGTTGCTGAAAGGAAGAATAGAACCATTATTGAAGCTACTCATGCCATCTTTCATGACCAAGGCCTACCGAAGTTCCTACAAGGAGAAGTTTCCAACACTGTCATGTATGTTCAAAATAGATTCCCACATCAAGCATTTGACTCATAAAATCCCGAAGAAATATTCATCAGTAAGAAACATGATGTGCCAAAAGAAAAGAGAAGAAATTTGGATGCTTCTAGGAAGAAGGGAATATTTTTAGGCTACAGTGAAACTTCAAAGGATATAGAATCTATGTGCCTGGTCAAATGGAAGTGGAGATAAGTCGTGATGTCACCTTTGATGAAGATGCCTCTATTGGGAAGGTTAGAGATCTTCCTATCTCAAAGGAAGACAAAGATGAAGAAGTAGGAAAGCAGGAAGAACCAAAGGATGAACCGATGATCGATGTTGATGGTTTGAGCCCTCAACATCTCCTGGTGAGCCCTCTTATTCAAAAATAAGACCCTCATGGCTTAGAGATACACTCAAACATGTCGAGAGACATATTGCACCAAGGGGGACATTCCGTGAAAGTAAGAAGTTGAATAGGTACCAAGGGTACTTAGTTTCCATGAGCACCATAATTTCAATATGAGCATGAACGTTTGAAGAATTCGTGAAGCACCAAGTTTGGAAGGATGTAATTAATGAAGAGTATGAATTGATCATGAAGAATGATGTATGGGATGTGGTCCCTAGACTAAAGGAGATATATTTTTTCACCTTTAAATGGCTTTACAAAATCAAACATGGAGTTGATGGGAGTGCTGAAAAGTTCAAGGCCAGATTCGTTTCCCAAATATTCTCATAGAAGGAAGGTATAGACTATTATGAGATATTTTCACTAGTTTCTCGATATACCACCATCCATTCGATTATTTCCATTGCTTCCCCACAATGATGGAACCTACATCAAATGGATGTCAAGACCACCTTCTTACATGGATCACTTAAGGAAGAGGTCTATGTGGAGAAACACATGTATGTAGGTTGAAGAAATCCCTCTATGGGTTGAAGCAAGCCCCCAGGGCTTAGTATGAGAGGATCAATAGATATTTGATGAAGCTAGGATTTACAAGAATTGAAGCATATCCAAACCTTTACTTCAAGGTTGATAATGGCAAACCTCTCATTTTTCTACTCTATGTGCATGATATTTTTCTAACAGGTGCAAATCCTCTCATTCATCAATGTAAGAAGGAGTTGGATTTTGAATTTGAGACAAAATACCTAAGGTTCATGCACTACTTCCTAGGCTTGGAGGTCTAGCAAAAGCCAGGTGAGATTTTCCTTTCTCAAGGAACATGTATTTTAATGTTGCTTGAAATATTTGGAATGATGGACTGCAAGTCCGTGACTACTCTTATGGAACTCAACTTTAAGTGGTTATCCAGAAGTGTTGTTGGTTTCGATTTTGGAAAGCATTTCGAATATTGTCAACTCATGGGGGGCATGATTTTCTTGATGAACTCTCGTCTAGACATATGCTTTGTAGTGAATACATTGAGTCAATTGATTGCTGATGCTCATCAAATACACTAGATTGCTGTCAAGAATCTCTTGAGATATCTCTGGGGCACAATCAATTATGGATTGAGGTACAAACCAAAAATTTGAGGCTCCATGGATATATTTAGGTTGATTGGGCTGGAAATGTGGTGGATCGTAATAGCACATTTGGATGTTGCTTCTCTCTAGTTACGCTTCGATATCCTAGATGAGTCGGAAGCAGAAGTTAGTTTCTTGGAACATCATTGAGACCACATACATCATAGCAAGTATGGAATTTTGTGAATTTTTTTGGTTGAGGAAGCTATTTAGTGAGTTGTTTGGTAATGTGTTGGATACCACCATGATCTATTGCAACAACCAAAGTGGGATTCGACTTTTAGAGAATCTCGTGTTACATGACCGCTCCAAGCATATTGATATCAGGCACCACTTTATTTGGGATATGGTACAATGGGGCCTTGTAGGCTATACCACATTGGGACTGATGAGAAAGTTGCAGATATTCTCACTAAGCCCATAGGGAAGGTAAAATTCTTAACCTTTCATGAGATAGTTGGAGTCGTGGACAGACCTTCCTATGAGGTTCCTTCTTGAGTTGGATATTGAGATCTAGGATCTCCAAGGGTCTTGGGGGTACTTCTTAGAGCTATGATTGACCATAGGGTGAGGTTATCCTTCCCCTAGTGCTGTGTTGTGTAGAGGGTGAATGGTTCGCCTTCCACTGTGATACCCCATTGTTGGTTGATATATGAGTGGGTTCACCCTCTCTTGTTGATGCCTAGCATACATCCTACCCATGTAGTTCAGGACTCATGGGAGGCACCTCTCATCTGGCCAATGCATTGGTAAATGAGGATAGAGACCATAGAACAATTTATGGACCCCTTGTGTACTTCTATATCCTCAATGCTAGGATGCATGGTGTCCAACAACTTGATATGGGATCAATTCTGGTTGAGGTTTTTACCTCTAGATTAACTTTGGATCAGTGGAGAGTGGCAAGGTCTTGTGACTCACACTCGAGAAAATTCTTCTTCATTATTTCTTCATAGCTCAGCAGAGTAGAGCAGAGCAGTGTAGGGATGAAAATATGGTACAGGTTGACAGATGGATTGGCAGGTGGATATCTCCATAGTTGAGAGGGAGTGTTGAAATTGGAAACTAGGGAAAAACTCCACCTTGGACAATTCATATGATGGAGATGATATTTTTTTTGGATTCCTATTTCTGAGTGGTGCAAGATTGATCTAAAGATCATCTTGTTTGGATGAGCAGAAGTGATATTTTGAATTTATTCTCTCACACATGTGTAAATTGTCAAGGTTGGCCAAAAGTCTAATGTAGGCTCATAATCCAAAATGAACACGTCTCCAATATCAACGAATTGTATAAATATGAGAGGCCTATTCCTCATTTCGGACATCATCAATCATCACATTTCTCTCTCCTCTCTTCATTGGTTCATACAAGGAGAAACCTCTCTTCTTCACACATGTGGCAAAGTGACTGGGAAAATCTGAAATTTTTAGATTTGTTTTAGGGATGAATTGCATAGCGTTGACTAGCGTTGATCGGGGATGAACTCCACTCCATTTGTTGTGTTTTTCAGGAAAAAACTTGGATATTTTTAGGTCGCATCTCTTGGCATGGAAACCTAGAAATTCTTAGCACGTTGACTAGCGTTGACCATAGTAGCTTTGATCGTAGCATTGAATTTATGTTGAACGAGTTTGACTAAGATTTTCAGATCTGTTTTGGGCTGATTTGGACTGCCTTTGAAGACCACATTGACTAAGATTTACCAAGATGATTTAGAGGAGTTTCCTTGTTGGTTTCACCAACGTTGACTTTTTGGTTAGGGCATCTTGTTGACTGCTATTTGACTAGATTATTGGGCAAGTGTATTTTGTATATTGTACTCTCTCTCTCTCTCTCTGTTGAAATTTTGAAGAATAATAAGAATATTTGATCAAAGGATTTTCCCCACATTGGGGTTTTTCCCTGACATCCGCCAATTTTTTTGTCCTCTTGTCTTGGATTGTCTTATGCTTACTGTTTATGTTCCATCAACATTTTCTATCAATGTTAATGTGATTTCTAATCTATAAATTGATATTGGGATAATAAGAAAAGATTGAAGTAAATTTCTCTAAATCCTATAACATGCCATTTTTATCTAAAATTAACAAATTACACCAAATAAATCATTGCCAAAAAAATATTTCAATGAATCTTCTTCACAGCTAAAGGACATATTGAATTGAATTCAACCATTTCATGCTATTTTGTGATTTATTGTTGTTATTTCACATTAATGGCATCCCTCTACCACAATATGCATGCATTATGGTACCCATTTTCAATGATTATGATACCATAGAAATTGGAGTTCAGATTCTCAATATAATTTTATTGGTAAAGGAAAAACATATGTAAACAATAATAATTAGCCTCGATAGCTAAATACAATTTTTTTTATAATATTCAACATAGTAGAACAAGGTAGACTAATATAACAAACTTTTAGTATGACTTATATACATCCTTTAAGATATACTCAATCCATGTTAGTATTGGCCTCTAGGAATCAATATAGGGTTCATGCCAAGCTTGTCACTAATGCATTCTAGTTCACCTCCTTTTGCAAGCACCATGACTTCCACATATGCATAGGAGACCTTTCCAAGTTGACGATAAAAATATATTTAAGGCATGACATCCTTTGAAGAAAAATTTGAATGGTTTTTTGTCTATGCATCTATAAAGGATTAAAATGGTGACATTATATACCTAGAGGTTGCATTTAATATAAAACCACTACAAGTGATACTAAAATATGTTTCTGAGCATTTGTCTTAATCTATGGGATCAACATTTGATTCTTGAAAGTTCACTAATCATTAAGTATTTTCTCAACCTTAATCCTAAGAATCTGTGTATGGAAATGATCATAACATTCGATTCTATCTTGAATTTTTGTCTTGATGATTGCAAGAGGTAGGTGCTACCAATTATGTGGCATTCAAGGAATTTTTTTTGCATATAATCTAAAACAATGCCAGTATCCTAGTGAAACAATAGTTTGGAAGTTTCAAATATCCACCATTGACATACTGGATGCCCTTTTCATGATCTTGTCTAGTGAAATATGTGTGTTTATAATAGACTTAGATTGGAGTAATGTCTTCAACGTGAAGGAAATTAGTTCTAAATTTCTGAAGATAGTACAAAACTATCTACTAGAAGCAATAGCCTTGGTGTGTAGGTGTTACTTGGAAAAGATGTTATTTGTGACAAATTATTTCAAAAAGCTTCAAGCTCTGTAAAAACAGTGAATACAAAGTCTCAGCAACCATTGGGTTGGAAATTTTCCACTGGATGTTATATAATTAATGCAATATATAATGAAACAACATCAATTTATAGAGGCATGGATGAAAATTTTCAAAAGAAATTATGTGCCAAAAACAACAGGATCTAATCCCACAATTTTTGATATGTGTCTATCACTCACATTCCCTGATATAGACTTACCAAAACAACATGCTATATTATCCCATGGAGCCAATATTTCATGAGGGACAGAACATAACATCATTATGTACTCCCAAGTGGTGGAAAAGGATAAGTTTCAAAGTTAATGAGCAATAATTATTAGAGTCCTATGCATTCTTGGATGGACAGATCTTGTAGTAGCTTATATCCACACTTACATGTGTTTGAAATTTGAAGGTACCACTGATTTGCAGGTACCCAAATTCTTGTTCAGCCTATCAGTGTTAGAAAACCCAACCTATGAATGTTGGAATTTTGATGTTTCATTATTTTTGCATGATAACTAAACATAAGGGAAGAAAAAAGTCTATTGATGAAGTTTTAAGGTTGTTGCACTTGAGCAATGATTTCAGGTAGAACCCTCATTTTGCACATGCTACAGTAGGGTAGGAAAGGAATAAAATCCTTTGAGCAACCGTGTATCATGAATAAGCTCCCTTGATCACTAAATTTGATTTAATGTTGTCATAATTAATAGATGACTTGTCTTTTGATTTGTAAAAGAAAAAATTGTGTGGTGCTTTTACTAGAAGCAGAGGCCATTATCATATATACATGAAAAAATTCTAAGACTCTCATACACTCCCAAGAAGAGAACATCTTTGAGTCAGAGCCTGTGTTACTCCTTATATTGGCATAGGGTTAATACTAGTGAATTATCAAGAGTTAACCAATTTGATTATTGGAGGTTGGATATAGAAATGTCACCTTTGTTGCTTGGAGGTTGGATATAGAAATGTTATCTGTGTTGAAGGATCAACATGTTAAGGTCTTCTCCTTGATGAAGAGTATGCTTGCAATGGTCTTTGTGAGGAGTCACTGAAAATTTTCAATCAAATGCAATAGAATGGGATGAAAGTGGATAATTTCACCTTTTCCACTACTTTTGCAACATGTTCTAAGTTACGATGCAATTCCATATAATCATAATTAAAGTTAGGATGTACTCAGATATCTTTGTGGAGAATTCTCTTATTGACCTGGATGCCAAATTCTCTTGTTGACCTATATGCCAAATGTGGCAGCATAGAAGATGCATGCTTAGTCTTTGATAATATGTTTGAACAAAGGGGATTTTCCTGGAATATAATGATTACTGGATATGTTGAACATGCTTATGGTGAGGAAGCATTGCATGATCTCAGTGGGCTACGAACCTACCCTGTTGATGTTGAAGGATGAATGTGATGGAGTGGAATAACAAATAGGGAAGGTGCATCAACAACCTGCAAATAATTTGGAATTTCCTTTGGATGAGAGTTTGAAACTATATAAAGGCTCACAATTTGGACATGCATTCAGGATTTCAAAGAAATAGCAACAAAAAGTGCAATAGGAGTTGAATACACAGTTTATTGTTTTAGAAACAATAAAAAATCATGTCTATTTCACAAATTCAAAATAAAAACAGGTTAGGGAGCAGTGGTCTCAGATCTAGAAATGGAAAAAGAGAGTAAACATATAATAGTTGAGAAAGAGCATTTGATGAAAGAATATGTAGATTCCTATGGGTCTATGGAAAATTTACTTATTGCATTCATGTGACATAAATTGTTTCAACGGTATTCGTTTAATAATCTTGAAGTTTCTTTGAAGAATCTCATAAGTGTTATGCAAGCAACTCATAATTCTAAAAAAAAAGTATTGATCAAGGCCCTGAGGGAAATTATTATGTTTTTGGAAAATATGAAAAATATTTGATCGATATGGATATGCAAGAACCTAATTGTGGCGTCATTTTGTGTCTATGGAGCATCAAAGAATGCTCCATGGAAGGAACATCATCTTGGAATTCTCTATGGTGTGAGTACAAGAAAGTTAAGAGAATTTCAAGAATGACCCTACATTGGGAGAAAAAACACTAGTGAATTCATTATTAATATAGTTTTGCATAGCTTTAATTGAATCTTGGTCAAAATCTTTCACTCTTGCCTAATTGCTCCACTTTCTAGGCTGAGTCTATCAACTTTTCTTTTAGCTTTTGAGATCCCATTGTCATTTGATCTATGATTTCGTCTTTAAATTTATACATTTCATTCAACTTGAGAACATCAATCAAAAAAATAACATTAACTATAGTCAATTTCATAATTTATCTACTTTTCCCATGCCTAAAAGGTCAAGCCATGCAATGCACAAAGTTTTGGGCACAAGCCATTTTATTGTTTGTTTTCCACTTGTTTCATGCTAAAATTAAATTTAAATCTGAAAAGAAATATGTGTTTACAACATCCTAGATTAATGACACCAAAAGAAAAAGTACACTCCAATGGTAACCATAAAATTTTAATACGGCAACTTGGAATTACAATTATGAGAAAATACAAGGAAAGAAGGATTGCAAACAAAGAAACAATTAAAATAGTGAGAAAATGAGAATGCTACAAAGCCTAATTGATCGACCTAGGGCACCCAAGATAAGATTGGTTCACTAGTGAGGTCAGTAGAGTTTAACCCAACCAATAGGTTTCATTGTCATTGTGGTATGTGCCACCGAAATGGCATAACATGAAAGCCCTAATCCATTTTGGAAGAATATTTACCATTAAGACCTGTCACCTAAGCCAATGGAAATCCCTCATGGGAGAGTTTCTTGAAATGGTTCCTATAATTAAAAAATATAAATAAAATGTAGTTAGCTACCTCTTGAGTGGGTTTAGTAACCTTTGGAAGCTTCTCCTCTAGAACAAAGAATTAATCCTGCTCATCCGAGTCCACGATCATTTCCTCAGGATCCTATTTATTTGGTTTGAGACTATTGGGAATATGGGTCCAGGAAAACCCGAGGCCCTTTTTGGGTCTCTGGAATTTTTAGGGATGAATGGATCATCACAACGTAGGTGTGCTAGAGCATCTGGTTGATGACTACCTATTATCTTAAGAGATTTGATTTCCTTGCCGTAAACAATGTATTCTTTCTCTCTTATCTACTTCTTTGCTAATTTTTGAATTGGAAAGGCACCTGTCTTCTTCTTTGGTGAAGCCATTATCGCCCATGCCTTAGCTTCATCTTACTCCATGGAATCCTAAACATACATCTTGTTGAACACCTATTTGTGCTTGTCTAGAAGTATTTTGAAGTGGAAAAGGAAGATGGAAGGCTTGGGGATGCACCATTGCCCAGGAATGTGGGGAACCTTGGGAAAATTCCCTCTGTAAAAATAAATCGCCACAATTGGAGGAACTGAGAATCAAATTTATTTAATTCAACCAAATGTTTCACATCATACCTATGACAACATGGCTGCACCCTTCCTTCCCTGGACACACAACGTTCAATGCGAGGGAAATAAATGAGGGAAATGAACAATTTTGATATTTGAAAGACATATATCCCATAAAATTTTGAACTTAAATGAAATGCATATGTGTTTTTCAAGGGGCATTAAATAAAATGTGTAAGTTTTTTGTTAATAGGGAAGTATTTCTACTTATAAATAATTATTAATCATATGCAAATGGTTGGGTTTCTATGTCACCAAACATTATCGGAGGGGATTTTGGTTGCGATATAAAAGGTGAATTATGGTGAAATAAATCAAAATAAGTTTGTGTGGTCAAAAAGTGTTGCTAATTATTAATGTCATGTTAATGATCAATGATCATTTCTAACGAAATGTGTGGTTTAGTAGGGATAAATAACCTATGTATATTTTCCATTATGTTCAATATAGAGAGTCAACATGGGCAAGGTCATAGTTTGGCTCCCACATGATTTAGAAAATTGATATCTCTTTGTCCATAAACATTAGGGGTTGAAAAATAACATAGGCTCTAGAGATAAAATTTTCTTAACTTAGCTATATCTTGAACCAAAAATTGTTGTTGACCTTATGGATATGATAGAGATTTGGTGGCTTCTAGGATAGTCATTTTATGAAATAAATGGAGGTACTAGGTAGATAGGAGGAACCATTTTGGTTGAACTTGGCCATAAATGGGACATCTATATTTGCATAGTTTTTTAAGAGCAAATACACCTAGTTGATTATGATTGTAAGGACATCACTTTAGAATCTAGGCTAGTGTGTAGACACTGACCAAAGGGTGATTAGTGAAGCCTGTTAGCCATGGTGGCTAAATAATTTTTGGAAGCCTTCAAGAAACAATTTTATTGCCAAATTTTTAGTTCTTGAAGTCTTATGAAGATGACTTATCCTTGAGTTAATCTTCACTGCTATTTCCCTCTCAATTATGAAAATCTGTTGTTTTCTTGAAGAAAAGACTGCTGCAAAAACTCCATTTTTTCCTCATTTTACCCCTCCTTTCACTCATTATTGACCTTCATTTTTATCCTCTTTTTTCCCCATGAAATTTCTCTCTTTTCCCTCATTTCCCTTCTTCCCTTCATAAAAAGCCCTTTGATAAGATTTAAAATTCCTTTTTTACCTTATCGGAAGCTTTCAAACCCTTTGAAAATCCTTGAAAGATCATAAAAAACAATATTTTTTAACTATAGGCCTAAGCCCCTTTTGGCTAAGCCCTAAACCACTTCCCCACCATACAACTAGCGTTAAGACCAAGCGCTAAGGCCCAATCGCGCAATCGCAATCGAGCGTTCCTTTGTGTTATAATGCCTCTCGCTTTTAGAAATTTCCAATTGCGATTGGCCCCTCTTATTTATATCCACCGATCCCTTCATCTCTTCACATAACCCGGAGCCCGCAATCGGGCACTAAAAAATTATACAAAACCCTCCCTGAAGCAAAATTTTCTTTGTATTTTATTAAAAACCCCATTTTTTCATATTATAACAAAACCTGACGGTTCATTGGTTGGGCAGATTTTGACTGTTGATTTAAACCAATCAATGATTTGCGGGATCTTGCATCAGAGTTTTTCATTGGTCGCATTTGAATAGGTTATTGGCCCCTCCCAATTGGTGACCTTCTGATGGTTTCCCAACCGTTGATCTATTCCCCCATTCCTAGATCTGACGATCCACTTTGAATCACCCTCCCCCACAGCCTCCGACATTGAAACCCATAGTTAAATCTCTGCCGTTGATTTGGCCCTCAGATCAATGACTCTTGTTCAATCGCATCGGCACTTTTTACCCCTTGCCCCTGCTGATCGCGATCTTCCGATTGTATCTGGGCCATCCATACACTAAGATCTGATGGTCCAGATCAATCCTTGCAACCTTTGTTAATTTCATACAAACCTCGTTGTGTAATGTTTTTCGGCGAATCTCTGTCATTGATCTTTGCAGATCAACGGCCCACATTGACCCATTCTCTGCCTGATCCCTCACCTCATATTTTATTCATTTGACCCCAAGATTGGATCTGGGCCGTTCATTCCACTCATCCGACGGTCCAGATTCAGCTCGATAGGCCCAACTCCTTTGGGTCCTACCGTTCTCCAGATCAAATCTCCACCGTCCATTCCCTGATCTGATGGTCCAGACTAATACCGCCTTTTCTCTACCCCACCTTCTTCCACCTACACAACTTGTTTTATCGCGCTCTCACCTCCACCATTGGATTTACCCGTCCGAGATCTAACGACCAAGACTCCATATCGCGTGATTTTAAGCCCTAAGGTTAATTTTTCAAAGTTACGCGATATGTGTGGTTTTAAAAAGCCATGTGGTGGGCAGAGAAGCATATCGTGTTTTTATGGAGATTTTGGAAACCGCCCCAAAGTCGTGCGAAACCAGTGGTTTCCTTGGTCGAAACCACTTTCCCCATTGACACTGCTTTTTCTCGTGTTTAATCTCCGTCGTTGATCTCTGAGATCTAACGGCTCAAGTTTGATTTCGTCCTCAGTTCATCTCCCTCTGCTCATCCTCCAAGGGATTTCATCAATCAACCTCTGTTGTTGATCTCTACAGACTAATCCAATCCAACGGCCCAGGATCGTTCGGAAACCCCAAATTTCCTTTTAACCATTTTTCCTTTCCGCCAAAGGTTTTCACCCTTTTCCTTTGCATTTTCTCCCATTTTTTTATAAAGTGCCCCCCCCCGCAGTATATATTCACGATTGATCTCAACCTTTGATCTCTGCAGATCAACGGCCCAGACTTAATTCTCCACCGCCATTGATCCACTGCCTCCCATATGACCCCATCGAGTAATCCTCACCATTGGATGCTTTCATCCAATGAATACACTCTAAAACTAAACCTCTTAAGCAGTTTTAACCATCCCCACAGGAATTTTCTAATTTTTCTTTATTGTGCAAGTTTTAATGGCTTTTTCAAAAGTTTAAAATAAAATTGAAGGTCGAGTATGACGATCCCCGAGGCCTTTATTTATCAAGAATATCATTCTACAGGGTTTGACACCATGTTTCATCCATGCCTGATGAGCACGAATGCCATTTTAAAAACCCTCTGCGCACCTGCACATCAACAAGACATAGCAAAATTTAATCAAGCAAAGAGTATTAGTGTTAAAGGATATAGCCACAGCAGAGATGAAGAATTGAAGATTGTTTACACATTTTTGAGGGATTACGGCCTAAATCGACTATCAAAAGCCTAATCCACTCAATTAAACATAGTTTGAAGAACAAGAGATATAATTTAGGCCTAATTATGCCTAACACACAGATCATAAGCAAATTAGTCATGATTTAGGTCAAAACAATAATATCTATCAGTCTCGAAAAGCCTCCACTGCCACATCAGAGGCTAATTGAATCCTCTCAGCTAACAAAAGCCACCTGCAGCCTCAAAGCATTCAAAAGAGGGCTAGTTATTTCCAGAACAGAAGATATTAGCATAAAGATGGCTGAACAGTTATTTAAAATCAAAGAAACTAATGTAAACTGTCAGAAGAGTTATTACAAGGATAAGAAATAGCCTTAAAGTCAAATATTTTAATCCACTAAGCCTCGAAAGCCAAATAGAGTTATGAAACAGAGATATAGATCAAATGTTTTCCTGCCTTATGCCTTGCATGGTTTTCAAGGTAGAGAATTGCATTAACTGTAAAATTAATGATACTTGAACCCTATAAATATTTCCACCTCCTCATTTTCCTATAAAATCTTCTTGAGGAGCACATTGTAAAGGGTTGGTTGTTAAACTTTGATATAATAATTGTGTTCGAAACTTTCTACATGTAAATAGTGTTGAGAGGCTCTTGAAGCTCTGTTTGTGATCAAATAAGTTAGGTTGAGAAGAGAAGATGATTGCTGTATTGAAACATTGGACTTGAAGAATGTAACTGGATTGACATCAATATACAAGCTGATTCTTGGGATCCTGGTCTATATCACTGGTGAAGTGCTTCTTTCTGTGTTATTGTTTTCCTTTCATGTATGTCATTTTGTCCACTTATTCTCTGATAAAGAACAACAAGCATAGAGTTAGGATTTACTGTTTACAGTACCCTTCTCTGACTGATAAGCTTTATCTCAATCTTTTCCTCCAAATTGTGTGTTTAAGAGTGACTTAATTTAAGTGTAAACATTATCAAGGAATGTTGGTTTGTCCCTGTCTTGATGTGCAAAGCTTGAAAGGAAGTTCTTGAATGATTTTTCCATTATATTCTTAGTAGATTTTGACTAGAAAAGTTTATGGTTTGCCCTGTCTTTTAGTTTCTTTCTCCAAAGGTAATTCTGAAAGTTTACCTAAGAGTATGTTGAAAGCAATTTAGATTTAAAAGTATCTTATCTGATCTTAGGCAGCACTTTGTTTTCTTATCTATTTTGATCCCTTTTGAAAGTAATTATGTGGATTACTGGATTTTTTGTGTAATGAGTTAGATTTAATACAAGCTTGTCCAAAGAAGTCTATGGTTAGCCCTATTCTTTGGTTGGTTTAAAATAGTTACTTAAAAGGCTTTTCCTGTTTGGAAATACTGATAAATCCTGGTTGAAATTATTGTCTTTTTCCACCCCTTCAACACTTTTATTGTTCCATTCCATCATTTATCTAAGAGATCTTGTGATATAGATGACTTTCCTCTTGGACCACTCTTGAAATTGTTGCACACTTAAACCCTTTTATGACTCCATAGCCCAATGGACTAAAAACCAGTGTCATATCTATCCTATCAGCCAAAGCTTGTTTTGATTGCTTATACCTTCACCCCTTCAAAACTCTTTCATTTTAGGACTTTCCACTCAACTAAAAATCATGCTCAACCATCCAAAACCAAACAAAAACCCTTGTTCTTAATAACTAGCCTAATATCACACATAAAAGCCTTAAAGATAAATCAATCTTTGCACTTATAGAGAGATCCCTCTCTGAATTCAGGAGGGCTAGATCCTAGAATCCCAAAGTGGTTCATATGTAGGCTTTGTAGTTTGTATTTGCCAATCTTGCAAATTACAGAGACCTAACATTCTGGCGACTCCGCTGGGGATTTTGAGTTGAAATCCTTAGAAACAAGAAACTCAGTGTTCAGTGAGTACAAGTAGCCCTCTTCAAGCACTATGAAGCAAATGGTAATCATGATAAAACTTATTTTAATCAGTGACAAACTAAGGAAACCTTAGGATTGTCGTAAGAACTTATCAAACCTTGAAGGATCAACTAGCTTAGCCATTAGAGTAAACTCTCTTTCTCCCATCACCATAGCTAAGTGTTGAAATAGATTTAGGACACTCTTAGAACCCATAGGACTGAAAAAACTTAGAAAACCCAAAATATTTCAGATTGGTATTCAAATAAACATGGTGGTGGACCATAAAACCTTTTACCTCCAAAAGAGCTAAAATTTCCACCTAGTGACTCCACAATCCTAAATAGACCTTAAGACTCCACTGGGAAGACTCATTATCATCATACCATCATTTAAACTCAGTTAGAGGACTTTAGGATTAAATTTTTCTTGTTTAAAGATCAGTTAGCCTCTTAAAGATTGTCATATTTGGTTAAACTTTTCTTTTTTAGTTGGGTCTGAAAAACATAGCATAGTGGCTCCTAGAAAGATTCATACTAGAGCCTACCCTGACCCAAACCCTCCTGAGATAGTTGATAACCCTGAAAGAATCCTTAGGAAGTGTCCTGAGATTAAATCTTCAACTGTTTTCAGATCACCCCTTAGAGCTAATTTTGTTCCTGAAAACCTTGCAGCTGTACAAGAATCACAAGTTGACTTAAGAAATCCATTTAGAACTAGGTCGCTTGATGATTTAGATCAGCTAGATTCAGAGTCTTCACTTTCATCCCCAAAAAAAAGTGAACATCTGGGTAGTAGAGAAACTACACCACCTAATTTACATTTCCTTTACAATTTTGGTTTCTCTCATCCAAGATCAGCTCAACAATCTATTGCCGGTCCATCCACATATGTTCTTCATACATCCACTGTCCAAACCACTTCATCCCAACCCACTTTCCCTCTTGTCAATCCACCACTTGTAAAACCCCCACTGTTTCCACAACCTCCTATCATGGCAACATGGTATGCTTCCCTAGCCTTTCCTTTACCCTTAGTCAATCTTCCACAGGACTATCAGTCCAAGATACCATTGTATGATGCCAATAATGCTACTACTGCTTCACAGCATTTGGATAAGATTAATGACAACTTTGAAAGAAACAAGATTGATGATGAAACTGTCAAACTTAGATTATTTGCTTAGAGTTTAGGGGGAGAAGTAAGAAAATGGTTCAAAGGCTTAACCCCTCACAGTATTAATGATATCCAAGCCTTCCATTAGTTATTCTTAAACAAATGGGAAGTGAGGAAAAACCCTCTCCAAATACTTTCGGACTACAAGAATCTCCAAAGAAACACTGGGGAGAGTGTACAAGCTTACTACACTAGGTTTAATAGTGTTTATAATGCCCTTCCCCCATACCTAAAACCTCCACAAGGCTCAGCTTTAAACAAGTTTCCTAAACGATTTGATCCTGAAATGGCCTATCAACTGAGAGAGAGAGATCCTTTAACTCTTGAAGATATGCAAAAAGGAGCTCTTGCAGTGGAAGTTAATTTAATGGAGAAAAGAGCAAGAATGAGGAATGAGAAGAAAGTAACCTTTAGAGAGGAATCCACACCTTCCACATCTAGCTCAAAGATGGAAAGAATGATGGAGGAGATGATGAAAAAGATGAGCATACTTGAGAGAGCACAAGCTAATCAAAACCAAACAGCTCCTCAAAACAGAAATCAAAACCAAAATCGGAATTTTAGTAGAAACCAGCCTCAAAACAGACCAAGGGAGGATGATCAACAGATCACTCCTCCTTTTCATCAAAATTATGTAAGTGAGGTTGAAGAAACATTAGAACAAACAGAGGAGGATGATATAAACATGTTGGGAGTAGATAATGATAACTTTGAAGTTCATTACAATAGAAAACAAGGTCTATATACACTCTATGATGACAAGAGAGCAGAAGATGAATTTTATTATCAAGGAATGGAAAATGTCATCATAGAAACCACAAAGGAATATGACCTTAGGAGTAAAAGCAATGGGGAAACTCCCAAGACTAAAACCTATGAAATTTTTTCACAAAACAACACTGTAAATAAACCCAAAGTTATAAAGCAGAAAGACAAAACAATGGCTGTAAATTCTGATAAAAATAAAAAGAAAGGCACTCAAAACAATAAAAAATAGAGTGCAGATCTTAGCAGCGCTAGTACCTCAGCTAGTGCTCCTGTTAAAGAAATTCTAACCAATGTAAATAGAGAAAATCAGCAAGCTGATCTTGCTGATAAAATAGTGGTTAACAAAGCTTAAAAAAACATTGTAAGAAGTCAGCTACCTTTCAATCTAGAGCAGGAAATTGCCAAGATAAAGATCTATGTTCCCCTTACTGAATTAGCCACCCAAAATGTGTATATATCCCAAATTTTAAAGGCTTTTAACATAGAAGAGAATAATGACACTGTCAATCTTAATGATGACCAACCAGAGCTCATATTTAATTCCCAAAGATGTAATGGAGAGCCTAGGCCTTGAAATCACCAGACCTTACAAAGATATTTACTCCTTTGACTCAAGCAGAGTGAAATGTTTAGGCTTAATCAAAGACCTCTGTGTTAACTTAGCACAAATCCTAGCCAAGTGTTTAGTCATGGATATTGTAGTGGCTGATGTTGCCCCAAAATATCGTATGCTGTTATCAAGATCTTGGGGAGCTAAGTTACAAGGAACTATGCAGATGGACATGACATATGTGACCATACCTGTTTTTAATCAAACAAGAAGACTTTACAGGGAGTCTCATATGCAATACATGGTTACTAGCCAAGAGAGACCACAAAAATCTCCCCTTTATTCTATAAATACAGGCCTTGACTCATTTATCCTTTTCAACGATGAAAAATTCACTAAACAAGTGACTTTAACCGAATTAATGGTAGATAGAGAGGAGGAGAAAGACAACACAGAGGTGTCAAAACAGTTTGCTAAACCCGAAAACTACAACAAACAAAACACAGGTCTAGAGCTACAAATCATTCATCCATTGCTTTTAAACCTTGAGAGTCAAGAAAGCAGTCCTCAACACGATGAAAAACCTGAGGAATTTAAAGAGGATAGTAACCAAACTGATGAAACCGAAACTAGTCCTCTCTGGAGTATGCACTTTGATGGATCTTGTACTAAGAGTGATGCGGGTGTAGGAGTGTGGCTTCACAATACAATGAAAAATCATACTGAAGGGAATTCCTGCAAATTAAACTTTCAGTGCACCAATAACATAGCCGAGTATGAAGCCCTTCTTTTAGGCCTGCATTTATTGAAGAAATTAGGGGCCAAATGAATAAAGGTTCATGGCAATTCTGAACTAATAATTAGGCAAGTGAATGGGGAATATACCACAAAACATCCCAGACTAAGAGCCTATCGAAACGATGTCATGGATTTATTGAAAACATTCGAGGAATCCCAACTTATTTTTGTCCCAAGAGAAAAGAATATTCATGCCCATAGTTTAGCTTTTGCTGTAAGAACATGTTTAACACCATTCGAAACCAAACAATGTACCACCCAGATTAAATTCAGACTAGATGTTCCTGATAATGAGAAATATTGGCAAGTGTTTGATGGAGACAAACAAATAGAAGACTTCCTGCAGTCCAGAAATGAATTTGAACTACCAAGTTCAGATTCAGACTATGAAACAGACTGTCGTAGTGAAGAAAATTTACTTGATGAAGAAGAAGAGTCTCCGGAGATGGCTGAAGTAAATGTGTTGTCTAACAAACTTGATTTTAATGATGCGTCCAAGAAATCCAAACTGGAGCCTGTTGAATCTGAAGTTGAAGAGTGTAATATAGGCAGTGAACTAGAACCAAAGATGATCAAAATGTCTAAAACTTTACCATCTCACATCAAACTGAAATACATAGAGCTGTTTCAAGAATTTTCTGATGTTTTTGCATGGAGTTATGAGGATCTGAAATCCTATGACACTGAAATAATTCAGCACAAGATACCTCTTAAGGAAAACCAAAAGCCATTTAAAAAAAAACTGCGCAGAATAAACCCTATTCAGTTACCTTTGGTTGAGAAGGAAATCAATAAAATGTATGAAGCTGGTATTATTGTTCCTATTAGATATTCAGAATGGGTGTCTAATTTGGTGTCAGTTAGGAAGAAAACATGAGAGATTAGGCTTTGTATTGACTTTATAGACTTAAACAAAGCCTCATTGAAGGACAACTATCCTTTACCCAAAATGGATCATATTTTACAAAGGGTAGTTGGTTCTAAAAGAATTTCTTTGCTAGATGGCTACTCAGGATACAATCAGATTTTAGTACATCCTGATGATCAATTAAAGACAAATTTTACTACACCTTGGGGCACTTTCATGTATGTGAAAATTCCCTTTGGTTTAATGAATGCTGGTGCTACATTCCAGAGAGCCATGGACATTACATTCTCAGAAGAATTGGGCTACTTCATCATTATTTACCTTAAAGATGTCACTGTTTTTTCCAAGACAGATGAAGAGCACTTAGAACACTTGAGAAAAGTATTTGAGAAATGTAGGAAGTTTGGGATATCTTTAAATCCTAAGAAAACACTATTTGGTCTCCAAGAAGGCAAATTTCTTGGGCATGTCATATCAGAAGAGGGGATAAAGATAGACCCAAAGAGGATTGGGGCTATATTGCAAATCACTAATCCTAGAAACATCAAGGAACTTCAATCCTTCATTGGAAAGATTAATTTCTTGAGAAGGTTCATACCCAAATTAGCTGAGCTCCTTAGAAACATTATAAACATGCTGAAAAAGGAAAAAGGAGTTAAGTGGACCTTGGAAGCAAAGAAATATTTTGAGCTGGTGAAACAAGCATTAACCAAAACACCAGTTCTAATAAGTCCTGATTTTTCAAAAGATTTTTACATTTTTTCTTTTGCATCAGAACATACAATAGTTGTTGTCCTATTGCAGAAAAATCCACAGGGACAAGAGCAACCCATTGCATTCTTTAGCAAGGCATTGAGAGATGCTCCTCTGAAGTACAACATTATGGAAAAACAAGCCTTTGCCTTAGTCAAAGCTTTAAAAGACTTCAGAGTTTACATTTTTCACTCCCACATCATTGCCTTTGTCCCAAATTCAGTTGTGAAAGACATTCTAACATATGACCCAGATGGTAAGAGAGGTAAGTGGACAGTTGTGATACTTGAATATGATTTAGAAATCAAGCCCACTAAAATCATTAAAGGCCAAGGACTAGCTGGATTAATGGCTGAATCAAATTTTGAAGTCCTAGATATAAATATGATAAATGCTTTAGATTAACAAGAGGAACTGTCAACTCCCATTGTTGAAAACCATTTTATGAATTCCTTTTGGTATGCTGATATTCTATATGTTTTTCTTAATTTGAATAAACCTCCTAGTTTATCAAAAACAAAGGCAAGTTTTTTAAAGTTAAAATCTGTAAACTACTGCATTATAGATAAATGTCTTTATTGGAAAAATGCAAGTGGGATATTGCTTAAATGTTTTCCTGAGAATGATGCAGAGAAGGTTAAGCACAAGTTCCATGAAGGAGAATGTGGAGGCCACCTCTACTAGAAGACTACAGCCAACAAAATCCTTAGAGTTGGTTACTATTGGCCCACCCTCTTTCATGATGTCCATAAAATGATCATTTCCTGTCATAAATGTCAACTTTTTGAAGGCAAAAGAAAATTGCTTCCCTTACCTCTGCATCCAATCATTGTTGAAGCTTCTTTTCAACAATGGGGACTTGACTTCATAGGAGAAATCCATCCACCCTCAACTGCCTAGCATAGATGGATTCTCACTGCAACAGACTACTTTACCAAATGGATAGAAGCCATTCCTTCTAGGCAAGCCAATGACTTTGTCATCATAAAATTCATTGAGACTCATATCCTCTCTAGATTTGGCTGTCCTAGGAAGATCATCACTGATAATGCAGTTGCATTTGGATCCAAGAAGATGGTTGAATTCTGTCACAAATATCAGATTACCTTAGGTCATTCTACTACTTATTACCCTCAAGGTAATGGGCTAGCAAAATCCTCAAACAAGAGTTTAGTGAACATAATCTAGAAGTTGCTGGAGGATAACAAGAAGTCTTGGCACACAAAGCTAGTACATGCACTATGGGCTGACAGATTAACACTTAAGAAATCTATTGGAATGTCACCCTATCAACTTGTGTATGGAATAGATCCAATTTTTCCAACTAGCCTTAGTGTACCAGTTATGAAGTTGATCCAAGAGGATTAATCAGAAGGATTAATCAGACCATACATCTTCAGCAAACCAGGGAGGAGGTCTACAACAGAGCATTACAAAAGCAAGAGAGCATCAAGAAGCTTTTTGATAGAAGGAAAAAACCCAGTAATTTTAATAGTGGCGACAAAGTGCTAAAGTGGGATTCAAGGAGAGAAGACAAAGGCAAGCATGGGAAATTTGATAACTTATGGCTTGGCCCTTATCTCATTCATTCTACTACTGGTAACAATGCTTATTTTTTGCAGGAATTGAATGGAGCTGAACTGTTTGGCGGTTCTGTCAATGGCAGGATGCTCAAAGATTACTTCTCTTGATCATATCATGTTTGAAAGCCTTTTTGTATTTTTTCTCATTATAAATATTTCATCCATCATTGGATTCAAAGTTAGAAAAATCAAAAGTACAAAAACAATAGAAAGAGAAAAGAGGGCAGATGTAAAAACAATAAAGGTACAACCCCATACCAAAAAAGAGAAACAAAATCTGAAAGTGTGCAAGCTCAAATGCCACTCCTAAAGAACACACTCCTAGTTAGTCATACAGCCTAATCATGACTAATTAATTTTAAATTTACTGCTGATAGGTTAGTGAATCAGATTTTCCAAATAGTTTAATATTGGCTTATCATTTAGGTAGATTAGGATAGAAAATAAAGGTTCAAACAAGCTCAAAATCTGAACCTAAGTTTCCAAAAGAAGAATGGCTCTAATCTGTTTAAATCATGAGTCAAAGACAGAAGTAAATTGGTTCTGATATGCTCAAAACTTGAACTAGAGAACAAACAAAAAACAACTCAAACAAAAGTAAAAACACAGCTGAAGAAAAAGGAGGATATTCTTAAACTTTCAGATCCTAAGCCTTCACCATTTTGATTTAATTTTTTGCAAATAATAATCTATGTGTAGCTTGTTTTTATGCCATAGATCAGCAACAAGTTAGACTGTTCAAACCTAACTTGTATGCTTTTAAATTTCTTGTTTTAGAAATCAGAGAATAAAAATTTGTTAGACTGTTTAATCCTAACAGATAGTAGTTAGATAGAGAAGCTTATGAACTCAAATGTTTAATCTGAGTTCATGGAGAAATAATAAGTAGACTTAGATTAATTTTTGCTTTCAAAAGAATAAAATGTTTGTAAAAAGAGTTTTCCAATCCAAATGCACTCTGAAAGAAGAAAAAATGTTAGATCAGTAGGATTGGGTAGGAAGAAAGCTTGTTTGATAGAGTTCCATCTTTTTCATGGCTGCTAACATTATCAGAACAGAAGAAGATCATCCAAGTGAAGAAGGTTGCAGCCCAATGGATGAGGCATTGATCAAACCCCTAGGGAATACAATTCTGAAGTTCTTGACACCTTTAAGAAGGTGCCATCCCCATGTGGAGCCACTATTAGCCACCCATAAAATTTGTCATATCAAATGGTGGCTAAATAATTTTTGGAAGCCTTCAAGAAACAATTTTATTTCCAAATTTTTAGTTCTTAAAGTCTTATGAAGATGAATTATCCTTGAGTTAATCTTCACTGCTGTTTCCCTCTAAATTCTGAAAATCTGATGTTTTCTTGAAGAAAAGATTGCTGCAAAAACTCCATTTTTTCCTCATCTTACACCTTCTTTCAATCATTATTAACCTTCATTTTTATCCCCTTTTTTCCCCATGAAATTCCCTTCTTCCCTTCATAAAAACCCCTTTGATAAGGTTTAAAATTCCTTTTTTACCTTATCAGAAGCTTTCAAACCCTTTGAAAATCCTTGAAAGATCATAAAAAACAATATTTTTTAACTATAGGCCTAAGCCCCTTTTGGCTAAGCCCTAAACCACTTCCCCACCATACAACCAACGTTAAGACCAAGTGTTAAGGCCTGATCGTGAAATCACAATCGGGCATTCCTTTGTGTTATAATGCCTCTCGCTTTTAGAAATTTCCGATTGCGATTGGCCCCTCTTCTTTATATCCCCTAATCCCTTCATCTCTTCACATAACCCAGAGCCCACAATCGGGCGCTAAAACATTATATAAAACCCTCCCCGAAGCAAAATTTCCTTTGCATTTTATTAAAATCCCCATTTTTTCATATTATAACGAAACCCAACGGTTCATTGGTTGGGCGGATTCCGACCATTGATTTAAACCAATCAACGATCTGCGAGATCTCGCATCAGAGTTTTTCATTGGTCACTTTTGAATAGGTTATTGCCCCCTCCTGATTGCTGACCTTTCGATGGTTTTCCAAATGTCGATCTATTCTGCCATTCCTAGATCTGACAGTCCACGTTGAATCGACCTACGCCACAGCCTCTAACATTGAAACCCACAGTTAAATCTCCGCCGTTGATCTGGCCCTCAGATCAACGACCCTCATTCAATTGCATCGACACCTTTTACCCCTTGCCCCCATCGATCATGATCTTCTGATTGTATCTGGGCCATCCATACACTAAGATTCGATGATCCAAATCAATCCTCGCAACCTTTGTTAATTTCATACAAACCCCGCTGTGTAATGTTTTTCGGCGAATCTCCGCAGATCAACGACCCACATTGACCCATTCTCTGCCCGACCCCTCACCTCATATTTTATTCATTTGACCCCAAGATTGGATCTGGGTTGTTCATTCCACTCATCCGATGGTCCAGATTCAACCCGATAGGCCCAACTCCTTTGGGTCCTACCATTCTCCAGATCAAATCTCCACCGTCCATTCCCTGATCTGATGGTCCAGACTAATACCACCTTGGATCTGCCCCACCTTCTTCTACCCATGCAACTTGTTTTATCACGCTCTCACCTCCACCGTTGGATCTACCCGTCCGAGATCTAATGTCCAAGACTGCATATCGCGTGATTTAAAGCTTGAAGGTTAATTTTTCAAAGTTACGCGATATGGGCGGTTTTAAAAAGCCATGTGGCGGGAGGAGAAGCATATCGCTTTTTTTATGGAGATTTTGGAAACCACCCCAAAGTCACGCAAAACCAGTGGTTTACTTGGTCGAAACCACTTTCCCCATTTACACTGCTTTTTCTCGTGTTTAATCTCCATCGTTGATCTTTGAGATCTAACGGCTCAAGTTTGATTTCACCCTCAGTTCGTCGCCCTCTACCCTTCCTCCAAGGGACTTCATCGATCAACCTCCGCCATTGATCTCTACGAACTAATCCAATCCAACGGCCTAGGATCATTCGGAAACCCCAAATTTCCTTTTAACCATTTTTCCTTTCCGCCAAAGGTTTTCACCCTTTTCCTTTGCATTTTCTCCCATTTTGTTATAAAGTGGCATGCCCCCCCCCCTGGTAGTATATATTCACGATTGATCTCAACCGTTGATCTCTGTAGATCAACGGCCCGGACTTAATTCTCCACCACCATTAATCCATTGCCTCCCATCTAACCCCATCAAGTAATCCTCATCGTTGGATGCTTTCATCCAACAGCTGTGCTCTAAAACTAAACCTCTGAAGTAGTTTTAACCTTCCCCGCAGGATTTTTCTAATTTTTCTTTATTGTGCAGGTTTTAATGGTTTTTTAAAAAGTTTTAAAAGAAAATTTAAGGCCGGGGATGATGATCCACCAGGCCTTTATTCATCAAGAATATCATTCTACATGGTTCGACATCATGTTTCATCCGTGCCTCATGAGCACTGATGCCATTTTAAAAACCCTCTGCGCACCTGCACACCAACAAGACACAGCAAAATTTAATCAAGCAAAGAGTATCAGTGTTAAACGATATAGCCACAGCAGAGATGAAGAATTGAAGATTGTTTACACATTTTTGAGGGATTACGGCATAAATCGACTATCAAAAGCCTAATCCACTCAATTAAACACAGTTTGAAGAACAGAAGATAGAATTTAGGCCTAATTATGCCTAACACACAGATCAGAAGAAAATTAGTCGTGTTTTAGGTCAAAACAATAATATCTATAGGTCCAAGAAAGCTTCCACTGCCACATCAGAGGCTAATTGAATCCTCTCAGCTACCAAAAGCCACCTGCAGCCTCAAAGCATTCAAAAGAGGGCTAGTTGTTGCCAGAATAGAAGATATTAGCATAAAGAAGGCTAAACAGTTATTTAAAATCAAAGAAACTAATGTAAATTGTCAGCAGAGTTATTACAGGGATAAGAAATAGCCTTAAAGTCAAATCTTTTAATCCACTAAGCCTCAAAAGCCAAATAGAGTTATGAAACAAAGATATAGATCAATTGTTTTCATGCCTTATGCCTTGCATGGTTTTCAAGGCAGAGAATTGCATTAACTATAAAATTAATGATACTTGAACCCTAGAAATATTTCCACCTCCTCATTTTCCTATAAAATCTTCTTGAGGAGCACATTGTAAAGGGTTGGTTGTTGAACTTTGATATAATACTTGTGTTCGAAACTTTCTACATGGAAATAGTGTTCAAAGGCTCTTGAAGCTCTGTTTGTGATCAAATAAGTTAGGCTGAGAAGAGAAGATGATTGCTGTACTGAAACATTGGACTTGAAGAATGTAACTGGATTGACATCAATATACAAGCTGACTCTTGGGATCCTGGTCTATATCACTGGTGAAGTGCTTCTTTCTGTGTTATTGTTTTCCTTTCATGTATGCCATTTTTTCCACTTATTCTATGATAAATAACAACAAGCATAGAGTTAGGATTTACTGTTTACAGTACCCTTCTCTGACTGATAAGCTTTATCTCAATGTTTTCCTCCAAATTGTGTGTTTAAGAGTGACTTAATTTAAGTGTAAACATTATCAAGGAATTTTGGTTTGTTCCTGTCTTGATGTGCAAATCTTGAAAGGAAGTTCTTGAATGATTTTTTCATTATATTCTTAGTAGAGTTTGACTAGAAAAGTTTATGGTTTGCCTTGTCTTCTAGTTTCTTTCTCCAAAGGTAATTTTGAAAGTTTACCTAAGAGTATGCTGAAAACATTTTAGATTTAAAAGTATCTTATCTGATCTTAGGCTGCACTTTGTTTTCTTATCTGTTTTCATCCCTTCTAAAAGTAATTATGTGGATTACTGGATTGTTTGTCTAATGAGTTAGCTTTAATACAAGCTTGTCCAAAAAATTCTATGGTTAGCCCTGTCCTTTGGTTGGTTTAAAATAGTTACTTAAAAGGCTTTTCTTGTTTGGAAAGACTGATAAATCCTAGTTGAAATTATTGTCTTTTTCCACCCCTTCAACACTTTTATTGTTCCATTCCATCATTTTATCTAAGAGATCTTGTGATATAGATGACTTGCCCCTTGGACCACTCTTGAAATTGTTGCACAATTAAACCCTTTTATGACTCCATAGCCCAATGGACTAAAAAATAGCGTCATATCTATCTTATTAGCCAAAGCTTGTTCTGATTTCTTATACCTTCACCCCTTCAAAACTCTTTCATTTTAGGACTTTCCCCTCAACTAAAAATCATGCTCAACCATCCAAAACCAAAAAAAAAACCCTTGTATTTAATAACTAGCCTAATATCACACATAAAAGCCTTAAAGATAAATCAATATTTGCACTTATAGAGAGATCCCTCTTTGGATTCAGGAGGGCTAGATCATAGAATCCCAAAGTGGTTCATATGTAGGCTTTGCAGTTTGTATTTGCCAATATTGCAAATTACAGAGACCTAAAAAAGCCCACAAAAGTGCTATAGGTGCTTCTAGAAAAGTAGGTGTTGTTGTTCTCTTATAGATGTTCCCCTAAGCTTTCCAACCATCTTTGTGCTAAAGGTGTTACCAGAATTCATTGGTTTTATGTGTTTCCTTCAGAGTTGTTCACAGCTAGTAGATGGAAAAGTGCTCATGATTTGGGCCCGTAGGGTTCTATTGTTGTGGTGTGGGATAGTTTCACCAAATCCCTCATTATCAGTGGTCTAGCACTATCTGAGGAGGATGATTCTTTTGAATTGTTCTAGATCTCCTCTTCTGAGAATTTCACAACTCACCATGCCTATTGTGTTATATCAGAAAGCTACCTTTTGCAAAGAGATCGTTGGTGGCATTAAAAATTATGGGATTAATCTATTCCCCCTAAACTTATATTCTTTATCTGGATTGCCTTAGATAATTGTAGTCAAACTTGGGACTGTCTATTATGAAAAAATTTTCATGTGCCAAATGTATGTGTTCTCTGAACAAAAGATTCAAAAATTTCCAATCGTTTATTTTTTAATTGTGCCTTTTCTAGGTCCTTCTAGTAAAATGTCTTAGGGGTATTAAAATTATAGGTTAACGGATCGATGTCACCACTTGACTAGTGCCTTCTTTTGTGTGATCAAAATGGGGGAAGTTATAAATCACTGTCCATTTTCATTGCATGACGTATTTGGAAAGCCTGAAGTAATCTCATATTTGAAAGAAAACCCAAAGATATCACTACAATCCTAGGCCATATTTTGGGATTCTTTTCGGATTATTTCAAGCCTTGGAAGCCTCCCAAAATTCAATCCTTATACCTTCCACCTAGTTCTATATCTGAAAAGGTTAGCCTCTTTGATGGAGTATATCAAGATGAGGTTTGTGGAGGGGGAGCCACCATTTTCCTTCCTGAAAATGTTTCCTCTTACATATGGTTGACTACAGGTACAGGGACAAATACTAAAGTAGAAGTGATGGATGCTAGGGAACTATTATTTTTTTAGCCTCATTGAATATATCCATTATGCATGTTTTTGTTGATTCAAAGTGTGTGGTGTATTGGTTTTTTTAAAAGGGCCATATGAGGGTCCTCTCACTAAAGTAGTGGATGGAATGCATTCAAAATCTCAAAGGTGTGTTTCAAAATTTGTTCTTCCAACACATATTGAGAGAATGTAATCAACATGCAGATCTCTTCTCCAAAAAATCTTTCCAGGTGGAGGATCGTTGCAATTTTTTTAAGAAAGAAGAGGTCTTAAGCTTCTAAGGAGGGGATCTGTCCAAATTCCAAGTGATCTTCAGCTAGCACAGTTGGAACTCTTACTTTAAATTACTAGAATATGTTAGTTTTTTACTTTCATTTTTTGTACTATTTATCTATGCATGTATAATTTTGAGGCTATTCTCATATGAGCCTACTCTATCAGTAGTTTTGGGTATGAATCTATCTGGAATTTTTGTCAACATTTATCAAAATTTCTGGTAGGTGATAAATGGGATGTATCAATCTTAGTTAGTTTATTTTTTGAAACTTTATGTGGTTTGTATGCTTGTATATTCGAGAGGTTTTGTTTCAAACAAATATGTATATGTAGTCCTTTTATATTTATAATGGAAGGATTATCTCTCTTATATTATGGAAAAAAAGGTATGGGGAATGAAGACAGAGTAAGAGAAGGATTTGTTCACTATTCTTTCCTATAATTTTAATCCCTATTTTTAGCATCACCCTTCTTAAGGTAGTTGTGCATTTAGATTAATTGAGAAGAAAAACGTGAAATTAAGATAGGGTTTGATGGATCCTTTTAGTTAAGAACTACTATTGGGAGGAAATATCAAACATATTTTGAAAAGAGTATCTAGTACTCTCGCTAAGATGAGGGTTATGAGTGCCTTAAATTTGTATACTACTCCTCATGTATAGTATTTCCCCATGGTTATTCTAGTTATCAGCATGCACAACTGCAATACAAAACCAAGGGAATATTAAAGGTCTACCTAGGTATGCTAGTCCTACCATAATAAAGTTACATATCTAAAGCCTACATAAAGAAAGCTATCTACTTGGAATCATCATAATCTCGTATCTAGACAAGGGGATTTATCATAGGTAGCAAGGAATACTTAGTACGTGCAAGTCTGATATGTGCCACCTATAATTAGGTTAACTTGAAAATCCTTAAAATGGGAAATCTAATTTATAAATTGTATTTAATGAGAAAAATACCATGTGGTAGAATTTTTTCATTAAGAATAAATAAGCTATAGTTTAAAACTAAAATGGCATAACAGGAACATAAATCTGAAAGGATATTTTGGTTCATAATCTAATATATTTTTATAACAACCCTGAGTTAAAAGTTCATGTAATAAAGTTAATAAAGGTAAAATAAGACCAAGGTCATGGGACACATATTCCAAGCTGAATTTTGGGGCAAAACATCCTAGTGGCTATCACTTTCTATTTAATATGGATAAGGAAATTAGCAAAGACAATAGAAAAGGATTTGGAAAGGCAAGATGCATTAATTGGCATTTTATTTATGAAATAAAGGAAATTAGAAGAAAGGAAGGTTGCAGGTTGCATTTGAGGAGGAAATTGAAGGAAAAATGAAGGAAAATGAATAAATTAGAGGCATCAATGATAAAAAGGCTTTTTAGGATTAGTTCATAGATTTTTTGAGTGTTGGAAAAAATATTGAGAGGGGGGGGGAGGTGAATCAGTATTTAAAACTCACAATTTTTTTTCTTTTCTTTACTGAATTATATACGCGAATTTACTTAAGCCAACCAACGTATGTACATGACTTTCATTCAGGAAACCAGCGTATGTCCAATCAACTTGTAATTCATATAAATCTTCATAAATTTACTTAGACCAGTGCATTAATTATTCATCATAAATTTAGTAAGTAGTAAACATGTGCAGTAAGAATAGAATAAATCATCACACGTAATCAACACACATGAACAAAAAATTTAAAGTGGAAACCCAATGTGGGAGAAAATCACTGTTGTTGTTGTCTTTGTCTTCAATATTTATTATATAGAAACTACTTACAATATTGTACTAGCATAGACTCATACTAGTATGCAGGCACCCACCTGTAGAAGGTTGCAACCTTCACTCATTCTCCAGCTGCTACTAGAAGGGACCTCCAACCCCCTGATATCGTTTACCAGCCACCACTGGAAGGGAGCTACAACCCCCTGATACGATCACCAACTCCTACTAGCAGGAAGCTTCAACTTCCTTACTGAAGGCTCCAACTCTAAGCACCACTACGGACCACGTTTCATAAATTTTCACACTGGATCCAACAAATTTAAAATGTCACAACTTGTAGATAAACTGAAGTAAAATCAACCCAATTCAAACAGAACAGTGAGATCGTTATAACCAGAACACAGAACTGAACCCAAACTTCTGAATCAACTATAACCCTAATCATTCATAAGGCAAAATGTATACGCTACTTTACTTATGGTAACCCGTGTGTATACACACTTTTCTGTGGAGAAACCTGTCTACATATCTCAATATATTAATTTTAGAATTCTGATTCAAACTTAGAATTGATCAGAGATATTCTCAAATATTTTTTCATTTTTATAGAGCCCTCATATAGTTAGTAGCATCAATAATTTTTTAGTCAACCAATCATTTATCTTTAATCACAATCAACTAGCAGCATAATCCATACTTAAGCAACCCAGATCTATATGAAGACATCATTGACAGATAACAGAAACACAACAAAACTGATCAGACATTTTCTTCAGCATTCTTTAGCAAAACCCTGGCTTGCATACACGCCTTCCAAAGGGCATATCTACTTATGTACACACGTATCATGCAACCAAATCACCTATAGATCTTAGTCTTTTTACTGAATATATACGTGCCTCTATGGAACCGAACCTGTGTCTATACATGCCTTCCTCGTGGCAAAACCGTGTATAAATCTATACATTATTCAGGACTGCGCAACACTTCAGAACTACAAACTTACTCAGATCATACCCGTCACTACAAAAAATATGCGCCAGACCACATATCTACACAACTCATAAAAAAATCAGGAAAATACATAGTCATTTCAGGTCTAGAGATCCTAATCCATCATTGTATTCATGAGTGCATCATTATATCATATCTATCTATTTATTATAGCCCATTCCATGCAGATATACTTCATATTGAAGTATTCATTCAATTCGCATACTCATGCACACTTAGCACTATGATCTTCACCTCATTATATAGTTTGAGCCTTAGCCAATACCATGAGCCAAAACCACAGAAGTGTCAATGGTATTCTTGGATGGGATCAAATAACCATTACTGTGCTCAATATTGTGGGATAATACCATGGTAAATACCCTTGTTATTATAAAATTAGTGCGCTATCACATACGTGACCTTGCTTCTTCGTACCCACGTGTATACGCGACTTTGCCTTTACTAACTCCCGTATAGTTCTTCAATTATGTATATTTATCCATCTTCTAATTCTGATATGAAAAACCTCTCTCCCAACATTTTCTCATTCTATTTCATCACTTTATCACCTCTGAGCTTATCCAAAAACCATATACTTGGTGTTTTACAAGTGGGTTTCCATCAAGGACAACACATGCATCATAATGCCAACATTCTCCCCCTTTGGACTTCATGGCAACCATGTTGGTGTTTGATCACCACAACTGGTAGATACATGTTAGACATATCAACATATGAATTATTCAAACACAAAATTACTCTCCCCGTTTTACATCAAGGGCAAAGGGCGGGCCAATGTTGAAACAAGGTTTCTCTCTAATCTGCACTATACTGACCATGCTCGCCATGAGCACGTGCAGAATCTTTAGATAAATTTAAATGAAGTACATGACGCTACAACTGAATTGAGCATGACCTTTCCTACCAATGAATCATACTTATATCAATCACCCAACCAAATGGGGTGACATTTGAGACACAACCACCCATCCAAGTGGGATTACATATTTTACACAACTACCCAACCAAGTGGGATGATCTTAAGGTCCTGTTGACGCCCCGAAAATCGGATCTACAACAAGGGGGATACCCATCCGGTCCGGACCTTGGTTGATAGCTCCTTTTTCGTTTGGTATAGTGGGTCCGACTGGGTATAATGGGACCAGTTTCCCAATATGTGTGTGTATTGTTGAGAATTTGATATTTCCTTTCTAAAGTTCCTAAATGAAATGCTTTTATTCTAACTCTAATCTAATAACATGAAATTGTATTCTAATAAACAGAAATATCTAATTCTATACTAACCCGGGATGTAATCTTCTTGTTATGCGATCTAAAATAATTTCAAATAAAAAATGGTAATAAAGATCATTCAACTGTTATAAGAAAAGAATTTAATAAAGATAAACCACTTCGTATAAAAAGTTAGACAAAACAGTTGTGAAAAACATATCGCATAATAAGCTATTCATACATTAAGCATAAATAAATAGCTATCATTGTACAAAAGTGCCAAATGATAACTCAAGCATTCAAGCATAAATATATAAACAACTGAACATAAATATCACTTTAACACAAGAGCAGAAATAGTTAAGAGATAAAAGTACCATTTATAACTAGTTCTACTCATGAGCTTCAAGCAATAATGACTTATCTCTTCTTGATCCAACATCCACTAAGAGTACAAAAGTGCAACATCAGTAGTAGATATTAAACGCAGATATCAATAAATCCTGTTCCATTCATTCATCAAAACCTCCTTAGAGGGTGCAAAAGTGCATGTTCTGAGGACAAGTTTTTGACAAATTTCAGGACCATTCTCTAAATGCATGAGAAGGGTTTAAATACTACAAACTAAATCTAAAAATAATTTATTACAAAAATGTAGGATATGGTTTAAATGATCGTCCTTTTTCTAGGAAAAAATAAAGCAAAACTAATACTAAATCTAAAATTAAAACTTAACAACTAACTACTTGTGAATCTGTTCTTTGAAATTGCAAGCATTCAGCATTGATTTGAGAAGAGTAGGCTGGCCGACTTTAGACTTTAACTATCCTGTGAAAACGGAATCGACAAGAGCTGGCGCCATCTTCTCGGCAGAATTAATGATACATTGGAGAGTCATGCACTGGCTGTGTGGTTTTACTAGATATGCCCAGTAAGAATCCCAATTTAACTTAGTTAATCTGTTGATTGATTCTGCCTTTTCTTGAGCCTTCTGTCTCCAGTCTGTCTGTAGTTGCTGTGCTTTTGGTAGATACCCTGGAGTGATTTCTGAGATCAAATTTGCCTTGTGCAAATTTTCATTTATACAATCAATAATACTGCTTGCTACTGTAGCTGCTTCTTGTGCCGCTTGCTCTGCTCTCTTGATTTGTGCATCCAAATTGTTAAAGAGCATTTCTTTATGATTGTCATTGATTATTGGTGCACCTGCTCTTTTCCCCTTCTCTGTTTCTTGCCAAGCCAAATATTCTGTAACTCTTTTGTTAATTAAATCATAATCAAGTCGTAATTCTACGACTTGATTAGTGATTTTATCACTTTCTTCACAATAAGAGTTCCACTGTGATATTCTTTGGCATAATATTTCCTGTTGCTGCAGTAGTTGATTATTTAAGGAAATAGACTCTGTGATAAATTCTGTGAGATTGGGATCATCCTTGTGCATCTCTTGCATAACTTGTAGCTGTTTATCTTTTTCAGCCAAACTGTTCTGATATCCTATCTGCATTTGTTGGAAGTCTTGCTATAACTTTTCAAGTTGTTTCTATGCTTCATTGTTAGCATTGGTTTGTTGCAGCTATTGTTGCAAGACCTGTATTTGATCTTCTTTTTCATTCAATAATTTCCGTACCTCAGATGCTTTATCAATGGCTGTAGAGGCATACACTGCTATGATATGAGAAAAATTAGTTAGATTTTTAATTGGATCAGTGATATTATCTTGCCATAGGACATGTAATTGTTCTGCATCATGAGAGAGCACATTTTCCAATTTTATTTTCTTCCTTTGTTTTCTTACTACTGCCTTGTATTGTAGACTATAAAATATATCAAGAGGAGGAATTTCCTCTATTTTGAGCATGAGTTTAGAGGATGGGGTAATTGGAATATGTTCCGTTTCTGCAACATTACTAGTTACTCCTGTGACTATATCTTTTGTTATCTATACATTACTCATAGAAGTCTGTGTGTTCTGTCCTTCAATATTAATCAAATCATTGAATGTTTCCCATTCCTTATCTAACTCAGTTCTAACGGATGGTTGCTGTACAATGAGAGGGGGAAGATTTAATTGTGAAGAAGTCAAAACCTATTGCTGTGAAAGTTCTTTTGATTGGGCAATATCCCTTACTGACCCTTCACTTTTATCATGATCATTATCAGACTTCTTAGAGTGTTCAGAGGTATCTCTCTTGGACTTTGACTTAGACCTGGCTGTATGTGAACTTCCACTAATACTAATACTGGGAGTTGGTTCCCTTACGGGTTCCAAGCGTAATTTATCCAAAGGGATAGTAGTTAACCTCCTTTCCCTGTATATCTTGAATTCTTGAAATTCCGCTGGAGGAAATAGCATCTGGGCCGCATGTAGAATCTCTTCAAGTGTGCCTTTCTGTTGGAATATGTCATGAAAAAGGTCGTCTTCTTTCGAAAACACCTTTACTTTGACTGTAGTAGTGAAAATTTTAACAATATCATAGGGATCAAACGGTCTTCTTGGAAACTTGAACAATTGTAAACATGTAATGTTGTTTCCTTCTTTAAATGCATGACCAACATGAAATAGTGAAAATGCCCCATAGGTCACAGGAAATTGTGGCCAAATAGCCTTCTTTTTTTCTTTCAAATCTTTATTCAAACCTCCTTCTCCGCAGGTTTGATAAGAAATTTCTCGTGCCATGAGTTTACCAGGAATATACAAAGGTAAAACATGAGGAGAAGCCAGAATTCCAAATACCCTAACATATGTAAACAATTCTTCTCCAAACGATCTTGTGATAGGGAGAATATATACCTCTGCTTCAGGAGAAAATCTTGGAGCGTCTTTATTATACAATATTTTGTACAGGGGCAACATAATTCCATGACAAATCTTGTAGAAATATGGAGTGAACTCTGAATCCCACAATTCTTTATGATAAATATGAATAGGAAGGGGTTCTTGAATCGTCCATTTCCAACCTATTAAAGGAAACTTGGAAATATAACAGATTGAATCCATTACATATGAAGACAAGTAAAAAGGGGGATAAATTCTCTGAGAGACAGTCCGTTTAGACTGATAATTAAAAATGGCCGTGGCTAAGTTATCAGATAATATCTTAGCCCAATTGACAATAGTAGCATTAACAACAGCATTCAATAATGGTAACCATTCAGATGAAAATTTATTAATGTCAGGCTTTCCAAAAAGCCTACAGAGCATAGCAGCAGCAAAGAAATACTAGGATGTGAGAGAACTAGTACTATACATACCATGTTTACCCTTTTCTACTGGTTTGTCTCTCCTGGACCAGTCCTTAGTGCATTCTGCCAGATTTTCATTTTCTTTGGCAAAATTCTCTATGAACTGTTTGTTGTAAGTTGCCTGTGGCTTCGATAAATGATACATGAGCCTCAAATATTGTGGAGAGAATGAACCAATGAGCTCTTGACCATGAGTTCTGAATTTTCTGTTTGTAATATCAGTACTGTCCAGTACCCATTTAACCATGTCCGTGTATGGAATAATTTTAGGTCTCGCTGCTATCCGATGCAAGAATGGACAAGATAACTCTGTAAGAGAAGCCTCAGAAGACCCATGTGAACCTGCAGTAGCTGTAACTTCCATTAATATGGGGTTTTCTTCCTCAAGTAGATTATACATGCTCTCCCAAGTAGTGATACTAGCGTCTTTGTTGTAAGCGGTGTCTGCATACAAGGGCGTCATTTCTTTATCTTTAGAACTCAGAACCTTGTCTTTCTTTCCCATAATACCCGGAATACTGCTTTGTATAGTTCTTCGTTCTTCCCTCCTGCAGTTTTATGAATTAAGTGAGAATAATGATAAGAACAAGGTGACGAGAAAGTTTTAAATGCTGAAGACGTATAAAATATACCACCTTACGTGAAATATTTCTTCGATCAGAATGAAACCATTTTTCATTAATGAGTGACAACCAATTCATTGATTAACATTAAAGCGCATAACAGGGTCTCGATTTATGGAGAAAGATTTTTCGTACAACGAGCTTTAAAGATCTGTGATAAGGCGATCTGCGATTTACATCGCAATATCGCAGATCACAATATCGTAAAATCGTAAATCGTTGTCTCACAATATCGCTTTATCGCAATATAGCAATATCGCTGTCTCGCAATATCGCTTTATCACAACATCGCAATATCGCAAATCGCAATATCGCTTAATCGCAATATCGCAATATCGTAATATCGCATATCGCTTAATCGCAATATATGACAATCATCTATTAATGTATTTTCTGCGACATGCGATTTGCGATAAGTGCCATCGCATATCGGCGGTTTTGAGGTTTTTAGTATAAGTGATATTTGAGACATGCGATGCGATGAATGTTTTTCATTTGTAATTTCGCATCACGATATCGCAATTTTAGAATTCCACTTGTAAAGAGATATATATTACCATTTTGCGATGCAATATTCCTTTAAAGAATGATTTTATTCTATCTTATCATAAAACTTAAGCTTTTAGATTTTTCCAGAGGTATTTTCCTAAGTTTATGATATTAAGTTTTATTGAAAGAGGAAATACAAGCACTTGATCTATTTTTTGGATTTTTTGACTAAGGGCGCCCATTTATTTAGTATTATCACTAATATTAAATAAAAAAGGGGGTTGTTGCTGGCCACAACAATTGGCGATTCGCTTGGAAGAACCAGTTATCTTTGCTTTTGTTTTGAATTTTCTAAACTTCCAAAATAGAAAATTTTCTAGAAAATCAAACTTTATTATAGAAAGATAAAGTACATTATGCTTTTATCTATTAATGATATTTCATTTCTTCTATATTCAACTTTGATTATTTACTTCCTCAAGCTAGTCCTTGTATCTACATCAGTCATTACTTGGTTTATAAAGATAAAAACAAAGGCTTCTCTGTAAATCAGTTTTAAATATGCTCATTTGTTGTAGGTAGAGCCTCTGCTGCCAGCAGGCATTTATAGCCTCGACAGGGTTACCTGTTACCCAGCAATGATCCTGTATCCTACTTTAGAGAAATATACAATTTTTAAAGAAAATTCCATATTTACACTTATTGCTTTCATTCTCTTTTTTATCCTTAAAGAAAAATGTCTTGGTTTGGTAGCCAATTTATGACAGTGCCATTCACTTGATTTATAACTCTGCTGAACAAGCTGGCTCGTGATGAGACCCCTTGTCTTTTCATTGCAATAGTCTTGAGTCATTGCCCTGTTGTGGTATGTAGTATTGGCAAAGTCAGCAAGCTATAATATCTATGATTATGATAAGTCGGCTCGTGATGAGACCTCTTACTCTTTAAGTTAAAAGTGTATCATTGGATTATTCTCTGAATGTTGTAATTTCCTAGGTGGGGAGGAAGTCATTGTTTCCTTAAGATAGTTCTGGATGACAATGGTAGAGTTTTTGAAAAGAACTTCTCTACAGAGAATCTTTGTTTTGTTATTGATACCTTTTATTGAACTGATATAAAACAATTTCCCACTAAAGGTCATTTTTTATGAAAATTTACATAGTTGAAACTAGTATCATTTCTAGGTTTAAAGCCTTTAACTGTATCTTTCAATAATAATGATCAATTTTCTAGAAGAATTCTATTTATACAAGTGAAAAAACAAAATCTAAAAGAGAATTTGTGTATTTTTCGTGAATTTCCAAATGTAACCATTTACAACCAGTTTTATTATGAAAATAAAGAAAACTAATTTACAAAATAGAAGAATGATCTCCTATGGAGAATATTTTTTGAGGATCTGTCCGTTAACAAGTAAAGCCTCTCTTTTTCCTGCTAAATCCTATAACATAAAAGTAGATGGACCTATGATTTCTGCAATTTGGAAAGGACCAAGCCACATTCGTTGAAATTTTGTATGTTTCCCTTTTTCCTCATTAGCCTTGTCCCATTTTAAAACTAGATCTCCTATCTAAAAGTCTTTTCTGGATATCATATTTGAATCAAAAGAAGCTTTAACTAATGCTTGATGATGAGCATGGGTTATTTTGGCCTTTTCTCGTTGTTCTTCTAACTTAATTATTTCCATCTGCCTTAGTTGTAAGGAAGAAGTTGGTGCTTCATCAATATATTGAACTAAGGCCAAAGAGGGAATTGCTAGATGAGTTGGAAGAACCACTTCTTTCCCATAAACTAAATTAAGGGGAGAAGTGCCAATGGAGGCTTTCTGTGTTATTCGATCTGCCCATAAAGCATATATTAAAGACTTATGCCAATTTTTATGATTTTGATCAATGGTTCGCTTAATGATTTTGATTAAGTTTTTATTTGTTGATTCAGCTAACCCATTTCCCTGTGGATAATAATTGGCAGATTATTTAAGTTTAAAACCCATTTTGCGTGCAAATTCAGTCATAGCATTACCAGAAAAATATGATGCATTATCAAACATTAAAGCAGAAGGTAAACCAAACCTGGTGATTATGAACTGATCTATGAACTCAATGATGTGCTCGGCATTAGCTGTCTTGAGAGGGACTGCTTCTACCCATTTAGTAAAATAATCAGTTGCTGTAATGATATACCTATGTTGCTTAGAAGAGTGAGGAAAATTCTCACCTATTATGTCCAATCCCCATTGATCAAAAGGTTGCTCAATGTTGACTAGTTGCAGCGGAAATGATGGTTTTTTTTGTCTTCCAGCAGCTGTTTGACAAACTTGACATTTCCTTACATAGTTATTTGAGTCTTTGAATAATGTACTCTAGTAATGGCATGCATGGAGGATTTTATGTGCAGTAGCATCTCCAGCATAATGTCCACCTGCTGGCCCATCGTGGAGTTCCTGCAAGACTTTTTCAGCTTCAAATTTCTCAAGACATCTAAGGAGAACATAATCATAATTTATTCTAAAAAGAACATCATTCACAAGCTGATATTGTTTAGCCTTCAACCTTAGAGCTATTTTCTTGGTGTAATCGAGATTTGGAGGAGCATATCCATTCTTTAGATAAAATATGATATCAGCGTATAATGATTCAACATCGTTTAGGCTTACCTCATACATTTGTATTTCTTCAGATGGCTTTTCAGAAATAAGTGATGCTCCAGCTAGCATTTTACAAAAGCCTTGACCTTTTACAATACTTGCTGGTATGATTTCTACGTCATATTCTTGTAAGGCAGTAACCCAATTGGCTCTTTTCTCACCCACATCTTTCTGAACTAAAAGATTTCTTACTGCTGGAAACGATACTATGATTTTTGTATGGGTTTTAAGTAGAAAGGGTCTAAAATATTTAATTGCTTTGAAAACAGCATAAGCTTGTTTCTCTACATCTAAATAATTTAACTCATCCGCCTGTAAATTTGAACTGAAAAAGGCAATTGGGGCTCCTGCCTTGCCTTGATTTTCCTGGGTGAGTATCGCAGCATATGATTTATCAGAGGCAAATGTATACAAAATAAAAGGATCGGAAAAATTTGGAGTTGTGAAAGATGGAGCATTAACAATTGCTTGTTTGATCATATTAAATGCCTCATATTCGTCTTGGCCCCATTTGAAGTTTGAGTTCTTTTTAATCATTGCTTTTGAAGGAGATACAATTCTTGAAAAATCTGGTACAAATATCTTTACAAAATTAATTTGGCCAAGGAAAGATTGCATAGCTTTCTTGTTGTGAGGTAAGGGTATTTCAGAAATTTCTTTGATTCTGTCAGGATCAATATGAATTCCAGATTTTGACACTATGAATCCAATAAGTTTTCCTTCACTTAATTCAAAAAAGGACTTTTTCGGGTTAAGTGAAATACCATACCTTTGACAACGTTGAAAGATCTGTTTCAAATCTCTAAGATGATTGCTTCGTTTCTTGGAATATACAGTTATATCATCCAAGTAAATTACCACTGATTTGTTAATTAATCCCTTGAATGCGATATCCAATGTGCTCTGAAATGTGGCACCGACGTTGATTAGACCAAAAGGCATCTTTTGATATGCATAAGTGCCCCATTTAGTTTTGAATGTAGTTTTCAATTGATCATCAGGATGGACTAACACTTGGTTGTAGCCAGAGAAACCATCTAAGAAGGACGTCAATTCTGATCCTGCGACTGCTACAATATTTTCTCCATGGGAGGCAAAGGAAAATTATATTTTTGGCAGGCTTTGTTAACATTTCAAAAGTCAATGAAAATTCTAATGTCTCCATTCTTCTTTCTAACAGGAACCATATTGGAAACCCATTTAGAATGTCGAACTAGAAAAATGATTTTGGCTTTCAATAACTTATTGAGTTCAGATTTGATTTGGTTTTCTAGGTTGGGATGTATCTTTCTCAGCTTTTGCTGGACAGGTTTTTCATCATTTATCATTGGGATAGTATGTTGGATGATAGAAGTGTCATAATTTTTAAGTTCATCATTGTTCCAAGAAAAGACACTTTTGTATTGTTTCAAAAGATGAACATATGCTAATTTTTCTTCAGGAGCTAGGCCAAGGCCTAAGTTGATATTCTGTGTTTTTGCATCAGTTCCTAGATTTACTAATTCATACTTCAAAGTTGAACTTTGCAGTTTTGAATTGGTAGATCTTTTAAATCGATCTTTCAAATCATAAAGGTCTTCTAACTTGACTACTGACTTTGGTATAGCATTATTAGTGCTATCATGTTGCAATTGTTTGTCATGTTGGTCCTCATCAATTATCTGATTGGTGTAAGATCTTCAGATGTGAGAAAGTTTACAATATCAGGATCATCGTTGAAAATTCTCCAATTGGTAATGTTATCAAGAATTGAGGGTCTAAAGATTAATTCGATTGAAAATCGATTAGGGCTATAGTCTTCTGAAGGAATGAGTTTGGAAGCTACATTGGCTAGGAGGTCTGCACTAGCATTCTGGATTCTGGGAATTGATGAAATATTAATGCTATAAAGTGTTCAATCAGATCTTGAACTAAAGATTGATAATGCTTTAAATGACCTGATAAAAAATGTATAGTATTGCATACCTGTCTGATTACAATTTCAGAATCTCCAAAAACTTGTAGATATTTGATATCTAATCCGATTGCTTTATATAATCCTTGGACTAAAGCCTCGTATTCTGCGGTATTATTGGTGCAATCGAACTCGAGTCTGCAAGTTAGCATAATTTTGTTTCCCTCTGGACTAACTAACACGTATCCTACTCCTGCTCCTTCATTAGACTTAGAACCATCAAAAAATAACTTCCAAAATAAAGATTTATTTACAGGAGTATCTACAAAATTAATGCATTTAGAACTATCTGTTTGAGAAAAAAATTCTATTTGAGATAAAAAAGAACGTTCTAAGTAAGGTGAAATATGAGCATTGAAATTTCCTAAGAAAGAATCAACTGAGTAATTGCCAATGATATTATTGTTGTATGCTACCGGTTCATTCTCTCCTTCCAGTTCTGTTACTATGTATTTCTGATGCCTTTCTCGTTTAACCTTTATCTGATTTGGTTTACCATTATAAGGGAGCCACTTGTGCGACCAATCAGTTGCAAAGTATCCATGAATTTTTTCTGACCAATCTCTGCTAAGAATTAAGCCATAAAATTTTGGAATATCTGCAACTAAAATATCGATAACTTGACATACCTTTGGATTAGATGACAACCTTATGGTAACTTGATTTAATTCACCAATCACTTCAACTTGCGATCGATCTAACTGGACTATGTGCATAGCAGATTTCTGTGGTTGAACGTTCAATTTTGCACATGTTGATTTTGGTAGAATATTAGATGAAGCTCTAGAATCTACTAAACAATTATGCAAATTTTTATTGAAAATTTCATAAGTAAGAAGAAATGGAGGAGTATGAGATCTCGATCTTCCTCCAATTAAAGCGATGTTTTCCAGATCAACTTTACTAATCACATTAGTTGGAGGTCTTCCCATCTCGTTGGAAGCTTGAGAAATTACAGGATCGGGCAAAGGTTTTTCTGGTACAGCATGTAATTCTTTCAAAAGTACCTTTTGCTGGTGTTTTAACTTGCTCAATTCATAAAAAGTGATGTTAGCCCTAGTCTTATTCATGTCTTCTATGATATTATACTCCATTTCATCAGAAACGATTAGTGTTTTTAATGGAGTTGATGAATCTGTTTGAACTAGGCTGGTTTGAATCGCTTTAGATGTCGTTTTCTTGGCTGCGACTTTATCTTTAGTCATTGAGCTTTCACTCTTTGGCTTAGGAGTAGGTTGAGGAGGATCAAGTTGATTTTTACTTCGAGTGCTAACCGGGAATGCTTCTTGATCTTCTTCATCTGGGAGGATGAAATCCCACATACCTTGTACTTCTACAACTTCTTCTTCATTGGTAGTTTCTTCAGTAGCAATTTCCTCTTCTTCTTCTTCTTCTGATTTAGCATTTTTGATAGCATTTGGTGGTTTTGAATCGGTCGAAGGGTTTCTTCTATAAGGCTTGAACGGATTTTTAGAAGATGTTTCTGCCACTTGTTTCTTAATGTCAAACATTTTTTTGGACATGGTTTTCAGAACTTTCTGCAATCCTTCTAAATCAAATGGATCTTTTGATTGCTTTTTCTTGGGGTCTTCCTTAAAAGTAACCTTCTTGGATTTTTGTTCTTCTATCACATTTTTCTTTTCTAGGGCTATGAACGTTTCTCTACCGCTATTGCTTCCTTCATATTATCAGCTAAAGTTGTTTTGTTAGCCCTGTCAACGAAGATTTCTATGTTTGATGGTAAAGCATAAATGTACCATTCACTTCGCACTTCTTCGCTAGGATGGGAAGCAATAGGAATTTTATTTAACAATTTATTGAAACGTGAATTAAAATCCTTGACAGGTTATTTTGACTCGGCCCTAATATTAGACAAGTCATTGATCAGTGTCGTTGTAGACCTATCATCACCGAACTTAGTCAAAAATTGATCTTGGAAGATATCCCAACTAGTGATAGATCCAGACGGTAATGAGAAATACCATGATCCGGATGCTCCTTGTAGAGTATAGGGAAAAATTCGAACGACAGCATCTTCATTAGCAACTCCACTGAGATTTATGTACAGCATAAAGTTGTTTATATGTTCTTCTGCTAGCATGCCTGCTTCAGGATTAAACTTAGGCAGCCATTTTTCAGGATGGGCTGGTATTTGACTCAAGGGTGCAGGCATTAAGACTGCCCCTGGATTATTCCATGGATGGGCCATCGCTGAACTACTAATAGAGGAAAGTGCAAAAGATGATCCTTGTGATTGGAAATATGAGGATATTACGATTCCAGATGTTTGAGAAGGAGATATGGAAGTTTGAGTGGACTGATGGAAAGTAACTTGAAGTGGAGGGGTGGATGATTGACTTCACGGTGAAGAGGTTGAGATGGATGATGATGATGAAAGAGTCTCACTGTCAGACCCTTTAGGTGATTTCCTTGCTCTCTTCCTTGTAGGTAAAGGTAACTCGGTTGGCTGAATGCCAAGCTTTTCACTCTGTAATATGGTAAGAGGATGAGCAGGATTTTATTGCAAAGTCACACTGCCTTGAGATTTATCAGACCTTTGAGGTGATATTGAAAATCGCTGAAGTTTATGAATCAAAGATTCAACTTCAGGAGGTTCAATAGTAGATTCTTCTGAAAATTCAGGATTTGTGGCAGTGACTGTTATTCTTTCGACCTCTGGCTCTAGATTTAAAGATTCTAAGTGCGATGGAGAAATCAGGGAAGATGGCGAGGGTGATTTACTCTCGGAATGGTATTTAGATTTTGAATTACTTGCCATTCATAGTTTGTGGCCCTCCTTCTAGTGCCAAATATGTTGAAACCTCGAAAATCAGGTCTACAACAAGGGGGATACCCTCCCGGTCCGGACCTTGGTTGACAGCTCCTTTTCCATTTGGTATAGTGGGTCCGACTGGGTATAATGGGACCAGTTTCCCAATATGTGTGTGTATTGTTGAGAATTTGATATTTCATTTCTAAAGTTCCAAAATGAAATGATTTTATTCTAACTCTAATCTAATAACATGCTTTATATAATCCTTGGACTAAAGCCTTGTATTCTGCGGTATTATTGGTGCAATCGAACTCGAGTCTACAAGTTAGCATAATTTTGTTTCCCTCTGGACTAACTAACACGCATCCTACTCCTGCTCCTTCATTAGACTTAGAACCATCAAAAAATAACTTCCAAAATAAAGATTTATTTACAGGAGTATCTACAAAATTAATGCATTTAGAACTATCTGTTTGAGAAAAATTTTCTATTTCAGATAAAACAGAACGTTCTAAGTAAGGTGAAATATGAGCATTGAAATTTCCTAAGAAAGAATCAACTGAGTAATTGCCAATGATATTATTGCTGTATGCTACCGGTTCATTCTCTCCTTCCAGTTCTGTTACTATGTATTTCTGATGCCTTTCTCGTTTAACCTTTATCTGATTTGGTTTACCATTATAAGGGAGCCACATGTGCGACCAATCAGTTGCAAAGTATCCATGAAGTTTTTCTGACCAATCTCTGCTAAGAATTAAGCCATAAAATTTTTGAATATCTGCAACTAAATTAATATCGATAACTTGACATACCTTTGGATTAGATGACAACCTTATGGTAACCTGATTTAATTCACCAATCACTTCAACTTGCAATCGATCTAACTGGACTATGCGCATAGCAGATTTCTGTGGTTGAACGTTCAATTTTGCACATATTGATTTTGGTAGAATATTAGATGAAGCTCCAGAATCTACTAAACAATTATGCAAATTTTTATTGAAAATTTCATAAGTAAGAAGAAATGGAGGAGTATGAGATCTCGATCTTCCTCCAATTAAAGCGATTTTTTCCAGATCAACTTTGCTAATCACATTAGTTGGAGGTCTTCCCATCTCGTTGGAAGCTTGAGAAATTACAGGATCGGGCAAAGGTTTTTCTAGTACAGCATGTAATTCTTTCAAAAGTACCTTTTGCTGGTGTTTTAACTTACTCAATTCATAAAAAGTGATGTTAGCCCTTGTCTTATTCATGTCTTCTATGATATTATACTCCATTTCATCCGAAACGATTAACGTTTTTAATGGAGTTGATGAATCTGTTTGAACTAGGCTGGTTTGAATCGCTTTAGATGTCATTTTCTTGGCTGCGACTTTATCTTTAGTCATTGAGCTTGTGCTCTTTGGCTTAGGAGTAGGTTGAGGAGGATCAAGTTGATTTTTACTTCGAGTGCTAACCGAGAATGCTTCTTGATCTTCTTCATCTGGGAGGATGAAATCCCACATACCTTGTACTTCTACAACTTCTTCTTCATTGGTAGTTTCTTCAGTAGCAATTTCCTCCTCTTCTTCTTCTTCTGATTTAGCATTTTTGATAGCATTTGGTGGTTTTGAATCGGTCGAAGGGTTTCTTCTATAAGGCTTGAACGGATTTTTAGAAGATGTTTCTGCCACTTGTTTCTTAATGTCAACCATTTTGTTGGACATGGTTTTCAGAACTTTCTGCAATCCTTCTAAATCAAATGGATCTTTTGATTGATTTTTCTTGGGGTCTTCCTTAAATTAACCTTCTTAGATTTTCGTTCTTCTATCGCATTTTTATTTTCTAGGGCTATGATACGTTTCTCTACCGCTATTGCTTCCTTCATATTATCAGCTAAAGTTGTTTTGTTAGCCCTATCAATGAAGATTTCTATGTTTGATGGTAAAGTAGAAATGTACCATTCACTTCGCACTTCTTTGCTAGGCTGGGAAGCAATAGGAATTTTATTTAACAATTTATTGAAATGTGAATTAAAATCCTTGACAGGTTCTTTTGACTCGGTCCTAAGATTAGATAAGTCATTGATCAGTGTCGTTGTAGACCTATCATCACCAAACTTAGTCAAAAATTGATCTTGGAAGATATCCCAACTAGTGATAGATCTAGACGGTAATGAGAAATACCATGATCCGGCTGCTCCTTGTAGAGTATAGGGAAAAAGTCGAACGACAACATCTTCATTAGTAACTCCACTGAGATTTATGTACAGCATAAAGTTGTTTATATGTTCTTCTGCTAGCATGTCTCCTTCAGGATTAAACTTAGGCAGTCATTTTTCAGGATGGGCTGGTATTTGACTTAAGGGTGCAGGCATTAAGACTGCCCCTGGATTATTCCATGGATGGGCCATCGCTGAACTACTAACAGAGGAAAGTGCAGAAGATGATTCTTATGATTGGAAAGATGAGGATATTACGATTCCAGATGTTTGAGAAGGAGATATGGAAGTTAGAGTGGACTGATGGAAAGTAACTTGAAGTGGAGGGGTGGATGATTGACTTCGCGGTGAAGAGGTTGAGATGGATGATGATGATGAAAGAGTCTCACTGTTAGACCCTTTAGGTGATTTCCTTGCTCTCTTCCTTGTAGGTAAAGGTAACTCGGTTGGCTGAACGCCAAGATTTTCACTCTATAATCTGGTAAGAGGATGAGCAGGATTTTATTGTGAAGTCACACTGCCTTGAGATTTATCAGACCTTTGAGGTGATATTGAAAATCGCTAAAGTTTATGAATCAAAGATTCAACTTCAGGAGGTTCAATAGTAGATTCTTCTGAAAATTCAGGATTTGTGGCAGTGACTGTTATTCTTTCGACCTCTGGCTCTAGATTTAAAGATTCTAAGTGCGATGGAGAAGTCGGGGAAGATGGCGAGGGTGATTTACTCTCGGAATGGTATTTAGATTTTGACTTACTTGCCATTCATAGTTCGTGGCCCTCCTTCTAGCGCCAAATATGTTGAAACCCCGAAAATTGGGTCTACAACAAGGGGGATACCCACCCGGTCTGGACCTTGGTTGACAGCTCCTTTTTCGTTTGGTATAGTGGGTCCGACTGGGTATAATGGGACCAGTGTCCCAATATGTATGTGTATTGTTGAGAATTTGATATTTCCTTTCTAAAGTTCCTAAATGAAATGATTTTATTCTAACTCTAATCTAATAACATGCAATTGTATTCTAATAAACAGAAATATCTAATTCTATACTAACCCGAGATGTAATATTCTTGTTATACGATCTAAAATAATTTCAAATAACAATTGTTAATAAAGATCATTCAATTGTTATAAGAAAAGAATTTAATAAAGATAAACCACTTTGTATAAAAAGTTAGATGAAACAGTTGTGAAAAACATATCGCATAATGAGCTATTCATACATTAAGCATAAATGAATAGCTATCACCGTACAAAAGTGCCAAATGATAACTCAAGCATTCAAGCATCAATATATAAACAACTGAACATAAATATCACTTTAACACAAGAGCAGAAATAGTTAAGAGATAAAAGTACCATTTATAACTAGTTCTACTCATGAGCTTCAAGCAATAATGACTTATCTCTTCTTGATCCAACATCCACTAAGAGTACAAAAGTGCAACATCAATAGTAGATATTAAACGCAGATATCAATAAATCTTGTTCCATTCATTCATCAAAACCTCCTCGGAGGGTGCAAAAGTGCATGTTCTGAGGACAAGTTTTTGACAAATTTCAGGACCCTTCTCTAAATGCATGAGAAGGGCTTAAATACTACAAACTAAATCTAAAAATAATTTATTACAAAAATGTAGGATACGGTTTAAATGACCATCCTTTTTCTAGGAAAAAATAAAGCAAAACTAATACTAAAGCTATAATTAAAAATTAACAACTAACTACTTGTGAATCTGTTCTTTGAAATTGCAAGCGTTCAGCATTGATTTGAGAAGAGTAGGCTGGTCGACTTCAGACTTTAACTGTCTTGTGAAAATGGAATCGGAAAGAGTTGGCGCCATCTTCTCGGCAGAATTAATGATACATTGGAGAGTCATGCACTGGCTGTGTGGTTTTACTAGATATGCCCAGTAAGAATCCCAATTTAACTTAGATAATCTGTTGATTGATTCTACCTTTTCTTGAGCCTTTTGTCTCCAGTCTGTCTGTAGTTGCTGTGCTTTTGGTAGATACCCTGGAGTGCTTTCTGAGATCAAATTTTCCTTGTGCAAATTTTCATTTATACAATCAATAATATTGCTTGCTGCTGTAGCTTCGTCTTGTGCCGCTTGCTCTGCTCTCTTGATTTGTGCATCCGAATTGTTAAAGAGAATTTCTTTATGATTGTCATTGATTATTGGTGCACCTGCACTTTTCCCCTCCTCTGTTTCTTGCCAAGAAAAATATTCTGTAACTCTTTTATTAATTAAATCATAATCAAGTCGTAAGTCTACGACTTGATTAGTGATTTTATCACTTTCTTCACAATAAGAGTTCCACTATGAGATTCTTTGGCATAATATTTCCTATTGCTGCAGTAGTTGATTATTTAAGGAGATGGACTCTGTTATAAATTCTGTGAGCTTGGGATCATCCTTGTGCATCTCTTGCATAACTTGTAGCTGTTTATCTTTTTCAGCCAAACTGTTCTAATATCCTATCTGCATTTGTTGGAAGTCTTGTTGTAACTTTTCAAGTTGTTTCTGTGCTCATTGTTAGCATTGGCTTGTTGCAGATGTTGTTGCAAGACCTGTATTTGATATTCTGTTTCATTCAATAATTGCCGTACCTCAGATTCTTTATCAATGGCTGCAGAGGCATACGCTCCTGTAATCTGAGATAAATTAGTTAGATTTTCAGTTGGATCAGTGATAGGATCTTGCCATAGGACATGTAATTGTTCTGCATCATGAGAGAGCACATTTTCCAATTTTCTTTTCTTCCTTTGTTTTCTTACTACTGCCTTGTATTGTGGACTATAAAATATATCAAGAGGAGGAATTTCCTCTATTTTGAGCATGATTTTAGAGGATGGGGTAATTGGAATATGTTCCGTTTCTGCAACATTGCTAGTTACTCCTGTGACTATATCTTTTGTTATTTGTACATTACTCACAGGAGTCTGTGCGTTTTGTCCTTCAATATTAATCAAATCATTGAATGTTTCCCATTCCTTATCTAACTCAGTTCTGACGGATGGTTGCTGTACAATGAGAGGGGGAAGATTTAACTGTGAAGAAGTCAAAACCTGTTGCTGTGAAAGTTCTTTTGATTGGGCAGTATCCCTTACTAACCCTTCACTTTTATCATGATCATTATCATAATTCTTAGAGTGTTCAGAGGTATCTCTCCCGGACTTTGACTTAGACCTGTCTGTATTTGCACTTCCACTAAGACTAATAGTGGGAGTTGGTTCCCTTATGAGTTCCAAGCGTAATTTATCCAAAGGGATAGTAGTTAGCCTCCTTTCCCTGTATATCTTGAATTCTTGAAATTCTGCTGGAGGAAATAGCATCTGGGCCACATGTAGAATCTCTTCAAGTGTGCCTTTCTGTTGGAATATGTCATCAAAAAGGTCGTCTTCTTTCGAAAACACCTTTACTTTGACTGTAGTAGTGAAATTTTTAACAATATCACAGGGATCGAACAGTCTTCTTGGAAACTTGAACAATTGTAAACATGTAATGTTGTTTACTTATTTAAATGCATGACCAACATCAAATAGTGAAAATGCCCCACAGGTCACAGGAAATTGTGGCCAAATAACCTTCTTTTTGTCTTTCAAATCTTTAGTCAAACCTCCTTCTCCGCAGGTTTGATAAGAAATTTCTCGTGCCATGAGTTTATCAGGAACATACAAAGGTAAAACATGAGGAGAAGCGAGACTTCCAAATACCCTAACATATGTAAACAATTCTTCTCCAAACCATCTTGCGATAGGGAGAATATCTACCTCTGCTTCAGGAGAAAATCTTGGAGCATCTTTATTATACAATATTTTGTACAGGGGCAACATAATTCCATGACAAATCTTGTAGAAATATGGAGTGAACTCTGAATCCCACAATTATTTATGATAAATATGAATAGGAAGGGGGTCTTGAATCGTCCATTTCCAACCTATTAAAGGAAACTTGGAAATATAACAGATTGAATCCATTACATATGCAGACAAGTAAAAAGGGGGATAAATTCTTTAAGAGACAGTCCGTTTAGACGAATAATTCAAAATGGTTGTGGCTAAGTTATCAGATAATATCTTAGCCCAATCGACAATATTAGCATTAACAGCATCATTCAATAATGGTAACCATTCAGATGAAAATTTATTAATGTCAAGCTTTCCAAAAATCATACAGAGCATAGCAGCAGCAAAGCAATATGGGGATGTGAGAGAACCAATACTATACATACCATGTTTATCCTTTTTTAGTGGTTCGTCTCTCCTGGACCAGTCCTTAGTGCATTCTGCCAAATTTTCATTTTCTTTGGAAAACTTCTCTATGAACTGTTTTTTGTAAGTTGCCTGTGGCTCCAATAAATGATACATGAGCCTCAAATATTGTGGAGAGAATGAACCAATGAGTTCTTGACCATGAGTTCTGAATTTTCTGTTTGTAATATCAGTACTGTCCAGTACCCATTTAACCATGTTCGTGTATGGAAGAATTTTAGGTCTCGCTGCTATCCGATGCAAGAATGAACAAGATAACTCTGTAAGAGAAGCCTCAGAAGACCCATGTGAACCTGCAGTAGCTGTAACTTCCATTAATATGGGGTTTTATTCCTCAAGTAGATTATACATGCTCTCCCAAGTAGTGATACTAGCGTCTTTGTTGTAAGCGGTGTTTGCATACAAGGGCGTCATTTCTTTATCTTCAGAACTCAGAACCTTGTCTTTCTTTCCCATAATACTCGGAATACTGCTTTGTATAGTTCTTCGTTCTTCGCTCCTACAGTTTTATGAATTAAGTGAGAATAATGATAAGAACAAGGTGACGAGAAAGTTTTAAATGCTGAAGACGTATAAAATATACCACCTTACGTGAAATATTTCTTCGATCAGAATGAAACCATTTTTCATTAATGAGTGACAACCAATTCATTGATTAACATTAAAGCGCATAACGGGGTCTCGATTTATGGAGAAAGCTTTTTCGTACAACGAGCTTTAAATATCCATGATAAGGCGATCTGCGATTTACATCGCAATATTGCAGATCGTAATATCGCAAATCGCAATATCGTAAAATCGCAAATCGCTGTCTCACAATATCGCTGTCTTGCAATATCGCTTTATCACAACATCGCAATATCGCAAATCGCAAGGGTGTAACATATGACAATCATCCGTTAACATATTTTTTGTGATATGCGATTTGCGATATGTGCCATTGCTTAATCGCAACATCGCAACATCGCTTAATCGCAATATCGCAATATCGCTTAATCGCAAATCACTGTAATGGAATATATGACAATCATCCATTAACGTATTTTTTGCGACATGCGATTTGTGATAAGTGCCATCGGATATCGGCGGTTTTGAGGTTTTTAGCATAAGTGATATTTTAGACATGCGATGCGATGAATGTTTTTCATGTGTAATTTCGCATTGCGATATCGCAATTTTAGAATTCCGCTTGTAAAGAGATATCTATTACCATTTTGCGATGCGATATTCCTTTAAAGAATGATTTTATTCTATCTTATCATAAAAATTAAGCTTTTATATTTTTCCAGAGGTATTTTCCTAAGTTTATGATATTAAGTTTGATTGAAAGATGAAATATAAGCACTTAATCTATTTTTTGGATTTTTTGACTAAGGGCCCCCATTTATTTAGTATTATCACTAATATTAAATAAAAAGGGGGGTTGTTGCTGGCCACAACAGGTATATATGACTAAATATTATAATTATTAAATCATAGGTCTCAAAATGGATTTTATATAAAATTATAGATATGAATTTTATAACCAAGACCAACGATCCTCAATAGAGAGATATCAATGACTCAAAATTCAGCAACCATGATACACATAATGCCAACAATGCATTATATACTGAAGGCTAATGCTCCCCCTGAAATTGTGCTACCTGAACATTTTCAACAACCCATTCATCAAAGCATCTTCATCAAGTAGATAAATATCAAAGAGGAAAATGTAACTTAAAAACCATATCAACAGATTGTACCCATCAACGCCTGATCACTAGAACCAAATCATAATTGTCATCAACATGAAAAAGTTTGTTCTGGAGCTTGACCCACTGATATCATGTCATAGATATCCATACGTGATAGTCTGAAAAGAGATTCGTGTATATATGTGACTATGATTCAAGAAACCTGCATACCAAAATCATCCTTCTGAAGTTTCATCTGAAAACATAGTAGATAAGTTTAACAACATAATGAGGCAGAGACAACTCCTAGTTTCTGTCTGAGATAATAAAATGCTTCTATGGGAAGAGGTTTAGTAAATATGTTAGCAACTTGTTCTTTGGAGGGAACATGCTCCAATTTGACCTTTTTCTTAAGAACTTTTTCTTGTAAAAAGTGATACTTAATAGGAATATGCTTGGTTTTAGAGTGCATAACAGGATTTTTGAGATACCAATAGCACTTGTATTATCACATACGATGGAGATGGGTGGAGAACATTTAAGTTGAATATCTTGTAATGTATGCATCATCCATAGAAGTTGTGTGCAACATGATTAAGCAGCCACATATTCTGCTTCTGTTGTAGATAAAGCAATGGAAATTTGTTTCTTATTGAACCAGGATACTAATCGGGGCCCCATATTAAATGCACCTCCATTATTGCTTTTCTGGTCATCAACATTTCCAACCCAGTCAACATCTATGTAAGCATGAAGGGTAAGATAAACATTTTTGGGATACCATAGAACAAAGTCTTGAGTTCCTTGGAGATATTTGAATATTCTCTTTATTGCCTGAAGATGTGATTCCTTTGGATTGGCTTGGAAATATCCAACAATCCCAACTACATGCATGATATCAGGTCTAGTGCCTGTTAGATAAAGCAGACTCCCAATCACAGATCTATACTTTGGTTGGTTTACCATGTCAACATCATCATGATAACTAAGGTTACATCATGTTATCATTGGAGTACACATATGTTTGCAGTCTTCCATCCCATACTTCTTTAGAATCAACTTGAGATATTTTTTTTGTGAGAGAAAGATGCCATATTTTTCTTGTTGCACTTGTAAACCAAGAAAATATGTTAGTTCCCAAAGTAAAGACATTTCAAATTCTTGCATCCTAACAAAAGAAAATTTTTGACTCATGGATTCTTCATTACTCCCAAAAATTATGTCATCAACATAAACAACAATAATTACCAGTTTTTCATCCTCAATTTTTGTGTATAGGTTATTGTCTGCAAATCCTTTTGTGAAACCTTGTTGTTGAAGATATTTGTCAAGATGATAATACCATGCTCGTGGATCTTGTTTTAGCCCATACAGAGCCTTTTTGAGTTTGCAAACAAGTTTTTCATCATTCCCCAAAATGAATCCTTCTCTTTGTTCTATATATACTTCTTCTTCCAGGTCTTCATTAAGGAAAGCATATTTTACATCCATTTGATAAAATTTGAAATTTTTAAAACTTGAAAATGCAAGAAATATTCTTATGGCTTCAATTCTAGCTATTGGTGAAAATGTTTCTTCAAAGTCTATACCTTCTTGTTGAGCATAACCTTTACAAACAAGTCTAGATTTTTTTCTAATTACATCTCCATTTTCATTTAACTTATTTTTGAGTATCCATTTTGTCCCAATAAAATTTTTATCATGAGGCCTCAAAACCAATTTCCAAGTATTATTCTTTTCAATTTGATCAAGTTCTTCATCCATGGCCTTGATCCAACATTCATCTTTACTAACATGATTTACATTTTGTGGTTTAATGGTGGATAATAATGCTAGATAATTGGCCATCATTTGCAAATTTGACGGATTATGGCCTCCCTCAACAGACCTTTACAAATGGATTAATTCCACTTGGACCAATAACAGCAATGTTATCTTATGCTCGAAGGGTTTATTTATAGTTATGTTTTATTTCAAATAAGAATATAAAAAAGCCCTAACAGGAGGTCCATGGTCTTGTGGAAAAATAGGGCTATTACTCACACCATGGTTCCCAGACTTCGACCCTTCAACAATAATCATCACCAAACTTCCCATTTAGGTCAAGCTTCCAAATTTACCTACCCCTCTATGGCACTTATTTTTCTTTCAAGGATTTGGAAACACCCTTGGATGCTTTTGTGGCAACGGATCCCTGCAAGGGGGAGACGGGCATATACACCTATGGAAAAATATGCATTGAAATAGACATAAGTAAAGGCATGCCCGATCAAATAAACCTCAAAATCGGTGACTTCCACTGGACACAGACCTCTACGAGAACACTACCTTTTGATGCCGTCATTGCCACCAAACAAGGCATCTTCATAACTCCTACACCATGTTCCCTGCCTAGAAGAAGAAAATCAATTACAATTCAAACTCTAAAAGTTGGAAACCCTGTGCACCACCTCCCATGGATGACATTGAATCCTTTAGCTCGGATGAGGAAGACACTGAAGTAGATGAGGAGGGTGCAAAGCAGGAGAAAAAAATGACCTCAACGGATCTTGGAGGGCCCAACATTTCTTTGAGTGCTCAGAAATGATACCTCCTCCTCAGACTCAGATAAGGAGACTACTCCTTTAGTCAAAAACAATATTCAAGTGGTTCTAGCCCAGCCACCCCATGATGGCTGGGTCAAAGTTTCAAAAAAGAAAGGAAAGAAATGTCGTACATAGGATTCAACCCACTCTGGGTAGAATCCTATGTCTGATTCGTATGGCTCTCTTGTTTATCTTCTTGGCTCTCTTTGTTTCTCTCTTGGCTACTTTCAGGGCCGAGGTTGATATTTCATCATTTCTAGCTCCTCTGCTTTTTAGCCTCTCATGTTTGTAACTCCATCTTGTACCATACACTTTTATAATAGAATTAGTCTTATTTACAAAAAAATAAAATAATGCTAGATAACTAGGAGATCCCACAAGTCTTCTTCTTGTTTGTACCTCAGATTCCTTTTCTCCCATAATTTGAGATTCTAGATGATTTGTTTGAACATACCTGGATGGAGCCTTTTAGTTATCTGATGTGTCTTCTTTTGATGCTTCATTGGTTTCTTCTTCTATATCATTGTGATTTGATGTGTGAAAGAATTCATCATCATCCTCCTCCTTGTTTGTTGTTGTTTCCTTTTTGGGAGCTATGCATGATTCATCAATCACAACATCAATACATTCAAAAAAAATTTGAAATCCCTTATTATAGCATTTGTATCCTTTACTTCTAGAAGAGTAACCAAGAAGTATTCCTTCATCTTCTCTAGTTTCAAAATTATCAAGTTTTTCATCATTATTTTTTATGAAACATTTTCTTCCAAAGACTCTAAAATGCTTCACATTGGGAGGCTTACCATACCAGAGTTCATAATGAGTTTTATCACTGTTCACATGAACATGGGCCTTGTTGAGAATATTTATTATGGTATGTACAGCTTCACCCCAAAAGGTGTCAGGAGTTCCACACTCATCAAGCATAGCACGAGCCATTTGCTGAACTATTCTATTCATTATTTCTACCACACCATTTCTTTGAGGAGTTCCAGCTATAGAAATTTGTCTTTTTATGCCATATTGATAAAATAAAATAAAATAATTCATTTGATAAGTATTCTCCTCCTTGGTCAGATCTGAGACATTCTATTTTTATATCTAATTCATTTTAAACTAATGCTTTGAATACCTTAAATTTATCAAATTCTTCATCTTTGTGTTTCAATAAACCGATCCAACACATTCTAGAAAATTCGTCAATCAATAAGATATAGTATTGTTCTCCACGAGGTGACTTTTTCTTTACATGTCCACACAAATCAATATGTATAAGTTCAAGAAGCTTACTTACTAATATTTCTTTGGCATTAAATTGAAATCTGGTTTTCTTACCAAATTAACATGATTTACATATGGTACTTTCTAGTAGGGTGATGTTTGGTATATCACGAATAGCTTTGATGCTGCTTGATTTTCTTTTTTGAGAAAAGCTTAGATGTCCCAACCTTTTGTGCCATAACTAGTTTTCTGCAGCTTTTCCTAGATAACATTATTCTTGGCCACCTTTCAATATATACAGATTTCTTGGTGTTCTTGTTTCTTTTATTATGATCTTTCATATGTCAATTTCACGAACCACACTTTCTATTGATTAGAAGACTACTTCATTTCCTTAGTCACACATTTGGCTAACACTCAACAAGTTATGCTTTAATCCATTAACATACATAACATTACCAAATTTAACCTTTTCTTTTAGAAAAATAGATCCTTTACCCTTAACAACAGTAGGAAAGTCATTTCCAAAACTGACATTCTTTTCTTTTTCTAATGCATTATATGAAATGAGTTTACCTTTATCACCTGTCATTTGTTTTGAAAATCCGTTATCAATGTACCATTGATTTTCTTCTCCGTCTGCAAAAAAAGCTATGCTGCAACTTTCGAATTGTAAGTCCTTCTTTTTCCATACCTTAGAATTTGTTGATATTTTTTCTTTTGGTTATAGTTTTCTCTTGAATTCAAATTCCTCGTGTCCAAATTTATTGCAAAATCAACGTTCTATTTCATATTTAAGAAGATAGAAATTGTTATAAGTATTCTTCTTGATTCCTGTCTCATTTCTTTGTTTTCTTACTTCTTTAGTCATGATGATTTTATATGCAACACATTGAGCAGCTTTGTGACCAAAATTATGACATGAGAAACATTGTCCAGTAAAGAAGAATTTTATGTGATCATAGAACCTTCTAGTGTTTTTTACATTTTGAATGATGCTTCTTTTATTATTCATCCTTGAATTATAATGAACATGATTTACCTACGAATTGTGTTTGTTCTTTTGCTGAGTGTTGAAACTTTGATGATTGGCTTTTGCTACATTTATATAGCTTCTGGTTGTGGCTGAGGATTTTAAAGTCTATGAAGATTCACCAATGTATCCAAGACATGTCTTCATAAGAGGATAGCGTTGAACCTTGATAATTCCATCTAAGGTTTCAGATCCTTTATCACATGCTAGATTGGAGGTTTTTGTGGTGTAGTTTTTCAGATGTAACACTCGGAATGTCCACATTCATCATTTTTAGTCTATGTTTGGAGTCTAAATCAAGACTCATATTCAAGACAACCTACTAAGAAGAGAAAATAACAAGGTCAATAAATAGTGGAAAAAGAGAGATGAAAGGGCCGACCAATTTTTGAAATTTTTTATTAATTTACTTAGCTATTTATTTTAGTTTTTTCAAAAAATTTATTTATTTTATTTCTAATTTAATAATGAACCATTTAAAATTAATATTATTATTTTTCATAGAACGAGATTTTGGTTAGATCAGCTATCTACAAAAGCTTACAAAATTCATCTAAACTTGGCTCTTGTCATTCGCAGGGACCTCTGGTCCACAATCGATGCCGCAGCTGCACTCAAGGTAGACAAAGAAGGTACTTGAGCATGAAATAAGAAGAACAGGAAGCTGGAGAAATTAATATTAAAATTAAATGGAGACAAGGGCATTCTCTCATAGATCTGCAGTCTAGCAACACTGTGACTTATCAGATGAACTCTCTCTCCGCTGTCCAGAACTTGGTCCCCTCTGCAGTGCCCAAAAATGCAGAATCCCTGACTCTTAGATTTACGTAGTACCAAGATCCTTGGAGTACTCTACTAAGAGCTAAGATCTCAAATAAGGATCAATCCTCCTAAGAGACAATGCTGGTGATCTAGCATGTGAAGCCCTCCTCATGCTGCTACCTACTACTTTGACATCCCCCATGCCAAATTCTCTCTCAAAACTCTTCACCTCTCCAAAATCCAAGAGTGGTGAATCCAAAGACAATATGTCTTCCATCAACTCTAGATCAGGTGGCCTCCCAGGTGGAATGCCTTCATGTAGTGAGACATCAATGTCAAGAGTAGACTGCTCATGTGGTTGGGCAACCTTGCCCCTACCCTTACAACGCAAATCAGTCTGCCTCTTCCTTGCATTGGCTCTCCGAAATAGAGAAGGGTGTGTGCCTCTCATCAAGTGATGTTGCTCTTCCTCCCTAACTCCTCCTTCCAGCTGCAATGCTGCTCACTGATTGTGCTTGGACCTCCATGTATGAGATCCTGGGGAACTTCTTGTAAGAATAAAATAATCCATCCTATTGGAGCATGTGCTCCTCCTCCCTTTGCATGAGGTGCTAGATGTGCTCTACATGTGACAATGTTGTTTCCCTCATCATCCTCAATGTGTATGGGAAACATCTCAATAATTGGATCCTCCTGTGAAAAGGGGATCCCCGTGCCCCCTTGTTCAAGAATATGAATTGGAGGTCTTTCTTCTGGCAATGTGTAATGCAAGATGTTAGCTTCTCCCATGGTTTTTTGAAGTGGAGTTTCCTCCATCACATGCAAGGGTTTTGTTTTCTCAAGTTTTCCTTGCTCATATGCCTTAGGAAGTTTTCCACCAAACCTTCCCACCAATGTTTCTATGAATCTTGCATAAGAGGAAGTGGTTGAATTCTTCAAAGAACAAGATTCAAAAATCCACCATGCATGAGCCTTACCTCTGAAATGCATCACTGTAACTCTGATGGCTTCATCTTCAGAAATATGGTGCAGCTGCAAATAGGAGTCTAGCACCTTCACCCAAGCTCCAACTGAACATGTAGGTGATTCAGAAATAGTAGATAGAAGAAATCTACCTGCATCCTGCTGCTTGCTCTTCTCCACCTGGATCTTGCAAAAGTCTTGGAAATTAGTATGATCTCTAAACCTCTCAGTCTGAGATTCAGACTCCTGCAACAAACCACTAAGAGTTCTCCTCTTAGGCATTCTTCCTCCTCCCATCCATCTCAAGATAGATCTGGGCACTTTCCTGTGCTATGCATCATGGTGTATAGCTGCATGCTCACACTCACCATGTGCAAATCTAGATTCAGCTCTAGATTCAACTTCCCTTGGAGATCCCATCTCCATTCTCATTCTCTTCAGCTCTCCTTGAAAGATTTGCATAGATTTTGGAAGAAGATTTGTAAGCCTATCTTCCTTTCTCTCTTCACACACTGAAGCTTTATTATTTCTATCCATCTCTCCTTCCTCTAAATTATAATGGCTTGAGATCCACAGGCTGTGCCAAGACTATGCTTTGATACCACTGTAATATCCCAAAATCGGTATAGGTCAAAAAGCCTGCTGAAATAACGCACTCCCAACAAAATATGATGTAAAATAGTGAAATGGACTCTTGGATCCTATATATTAGTCATTATACAACCTAAATCCAAGAATAGAGCTGAAACAAATCAAACTAGGTGGGTTAAACAGACCTCCCACACTAATGTAGCTGAAAATGACTAAAAACCCCAAATATTGCAACATAAGGATTTCTGCATAAAAGTGACTGCACAGTCTAAAAGAGGGCTTCACTCAGAAAATAAGAAGAAAAATAGATCTACTCATATATTATAAAATCATGCTCATAAAATAAGATCTAGTCTCCTTATACAAAATACAAGAGAACCCGGCAAGGGTTTCTTGTCAAACACTCTACATACAAAATGTGATATTCAGAAATTTACTGAATCACCACTGCAAAAATGAAGCATAAGAGTGCAGAAGGTTGAAATATGTCTGATCTAATGTAGATCCCTCAAGGACTTCCTCCCATGAAAGGTTGTACCTCTCAATCACAAGAAAACACTGCAACGGAGCCACTAGACCATCTGCTGAATGCTACCTCCAAAATAACGCATTACCTAGCTAGAACAACACTGAAAATGTAGGGGAAATGTGTGGTCTGAACCACAGATCTTAAATAGGCTCTATAGCTCTCCAAAAAAGTCCCTCAAGTGAAGGAAGCTTCCTCCAATGAGAAACTAGCTCAGAAATCGGGATTCCAATCCCTTCCACTGCTGCACCCAGCAACACTGCACAATCTCCAGCAAAACTACGTTGATGAAGTAGGCTGAAGCTTGGCCTGAAAACCTGATGTGGAATGATGAATGCAAACTCTCCCAATGAGGCTCCTCAAGGAAAGAGGTGGGATTCCCGCTCGGGAACACTCGGTGCTAAACAACACTGCTACCCTGCTAAACAGTAAGAGGAAGAAAAAGTCTGAGCAGAAAAGAATAATAATCTAAGACATCCAGAATAATGTTTCCATCCTCTTCCTTAAATAAAACATGAGTTTTCTTGCCCTTGGCCCCACTCAATTAGGTCATATCTATCCAAATATACATCTCCCTCCAAAACCGTGTTATTCCTTCTTGGATTCCTCCTCCTCCACAACTGTGTTGTTGACTTAGTCAAAGTGGACTAAATCAACTTGATTTTATCCCTGTTCACACATGAAGGTGTTTTATTAAGCTGGAAAGAGTGTCCCCTTTCACACTTTGAGTTTTTTCATCCTCCTTAGGAGACTTATGGGCTTTTCTACCCATTTATTCATCGGTTAGAGTTGCTACTAACTCTAATGTTCCATTTATCTTTGAGGCTAAAATTTTGGAACATTATAGTCCTCCCCTCCAAAATATTTACTTGTCCTCAAGCAAATGTATAGGGAGAGAAAAATTTCTTCCCTCCTCCTCATGTGGCTTCCCATCAATAGCCTCCATCACTGCATCAAGAGAAACTACTTGTTGTCTCATGGCCTCCACAAAGTAGGAGTGATGACCAACATGGTGAATGAGTGCCTCCCTCACCCATGCTATCATCCAAATGAAGTGAGTCACCCTCCAACATGGCAACTCATGAAAAATCTCCTCCACCTTTGGCTCCTGAAATGTAGGTGGGATGAATAAATGAACATGATAGGAAAGAGGGCCTATCCCACACTGTCCTCCTCTCCACTTATGATAAGTGTAAAGGGCATGTTGATCTTGGGCTGCAACATGATTTCCCTCCAATGAAAAGAAGAAGATTGAGTCTCCAAAGAATCTTCCTCCAAAATCATGAGACATGCCAACCCAAACCATTCCATTCAAGATGAATGGCACATCATCACCATTTGGCATCCAAATCAGAGAAATGCTGAAAGTTATGTGCAATTTTGGATGGTACCAAAGGTTCTCCAAGTGGATATTACGCATTCTCCCCAACTGATGTTTGAGAATGTCATGTGGCAAGTGGTTTTGCAGCAAGTTATAAGTTGTGTATGTTTTCTCTTCCAACATGGGGAAGTAAGCATCAAATTCTATCAGCTGTACATAGGTAAGATAATAATACACTTGCCCAAAGTCATGTATAGATGGGCTACTATCATTACAAACATTGGCCCTAAAGTGACCACAAAACCCATAAATACCCTTGCTCTCTTGTGGAGCAATGCACTGCTGATATATGGTGAGAAGATACAAATAATCAATTGAGTAATCAAAAAGAACAAAAATGTATTTCTTACCATGCATGGTGAGTAGGCTGAAAGTGAGGTCCATGTATAAGTCCCCCCCATGAGGATCCCCTCATAAAAATCTGCAAGAAGTGATACATATACTCCTTGGAACACTCCATCAATAAGAACACACTCCCATGTGACAACGCTGTAAGCCTTAGAAATAAGGCTCCATGACTCCTCTCTTTGACATCCCATATGCCAAAGCCATCCACCATCATGCTGCTATGTGAGAAGATCTTCTTCCTACATGGAAGTCTCTCATGATCCTTCAATGCTAAAGGGTAGCCTCTTTGCACCATGAATGTGCCTTCCTCCTCTTTAGAAATTTCATGAAAAGTATGGGAAGAATTATGCCCATACTCTCCCAAGTGCAACCACAGCAACAAAAACCTTTGCTACTTCCTCATCTCTCCCTGATACAAGCCATGGAGTAAGATCATGATGGCCAACTTGTATGATGCCCCAACAAACAATTTAGCCATGAAGTGCCTCCTCAAGTTCTCCAAGTGGTTCCTCCCACAAGAAGAGAAAAAGTGTGATGTGGCAATCATGGTTTGCCCATGGTTCTTCCTGAAATGTACAACATATAAAGTGGGGAGAATCATGCTCCCAATGGGCATCTTCCATCTCAAGCCCACTCTCCAAACAAAGCTCCCCATGAACATAAACATATCAGAAATATATGGAAGAAAAGTACAATGAGAACAAGTTGCCAATGGTGAACACCCAGATACATGTGGCTTCCCCACAAACCATCAAAAAGATAGCCAAAATCAATGCTACAAGTAGCTGCAAGTACATCATCATACAATATGCAAGAAGAGATAATTCTTCTTGCTACATCATGTTGCTCAAGTAAGGAAAAGAAGTACAATACAAAATATGAAATGATACCTCCTCCATCATGCACTTGAGATCTTGAGCTGAAATGGCTCAACTGGAAATTGCCCCTCACCTCCAAAGAGTAGGGAAGTGTCTGTGACCTCCTCTTCATCACCATCCGAGCTATGCATCTCTCCATATGATGATATATGTCATGCTAGATTTCCTCCCAAGTGAACTTCTCCATCAAATGGAAATATGCATCAAAGTGCATAGAAGGGAAGTCCTCATGTGTTGCATGTAGTAGCTTCTCCTTGAGACTAGAAGATCTAGTCTAGAAGATCCTGCCATAGGAATAGATGACCACATCATCCAGTATATATCTATCATCTCCATCCGGGTCATCAAGAGTCATGCATGCACCAAGATCATTGGAGTACTCTACCAAGAGCTGAGATCTCCAATAAGGATCAACCCTCCTAAGAGACAAAGTTGGTGATCTGGCATGTGAACCCCTCCTCATGCTGCTGCCTGCTACTTTCACATCCCCCATGCCAAATTCTCCCTCCAAACTCTTCACCTCTCCAAAATCCAAGAGTGGTGAATCCAAATACAAGATGTCTTCCATCAACTCTAGATCAGGTGGCCTCCCAGGTGGAATGCCTCCATGTAGTCAGACATCAATGTCAAGAGTAGAATACTCATGTGGTTGGGAAACCTTGCCCAAACCCTTACAGCGCAAATCAGTCTGCCTCTTCCTTGCATTGGCTCTCGGAAAATAGAGAAAGGTGTGTGCCTCTCATCAAGTGATGCTGCTCTTCCTCCCTACCTCCTCTTTCCAACTGCAATGCTGCACAATCATGTTGTTCAGTGATTTTGCTTGGACCTCCATGTATGAGATCATAGGGAACTTCTTGTAATAATACAAGAATCCCTCCTATTGGAGCATGTGCTCCTCCTCCCTCTGCATGAGGTGTTGGATGTGCTCTAGATGTGACAGCGTTGTTGCCCTCATCATCCTCAATGTCTATGGGAAACATCTCAATAGTTGGATCCTCCTGTGAAAAGGGGATCTCCATGCCCTCTTGTTCAAGAATATGAACTGAAGGTCTTGCTTTCGGAAATGTGCAATGCAAGGTGTTAGCTTCTCCCATGGTTTTCTAAAGTGGAGCTCCCTCCATCACATGCAAGGGTTTTGTTTTCTCAAGTTTTCCTTGCTCATGTGCCTTAGGAAGTTTTCCACCAAACCTTCCCACCAATGTTTCTATGAATCTTGAATAAGAGGAAGTGTTTACATTCTTCAAAGAAAAATATTCAAAAATCCACCATGCATGAGCCTTACCTCTAAAATGTAGCGCTGTAACTCTAATGGCTTCATCTTCAAAAATACGGTGCAGCTACAAATAGGAGTCTAGCTCCTTCATCCTAACTCCAGCTGAACATGTAGGTGATCTGGCAAAAGTAGATAGAAGAAATATACCTGAATCTTGCTGCTTGCTCTTCTCCACCTGGATCTTGCAAAACTCTTGGAAATCAGTATGATCTCTAAACCTCTCAGTCTGAGATTCATACTCCTCCAACAAACCACTAAGGGTTCTCCTCTTAGGCATTCTTCCTCCTCCCATCCATCTCAAGATAGATCTGGGCACTTGACTATGTTGTGCATCATGGTGTGTAGCTGCATGCTCACACTCACCATGTGAAAATCTATATTCAGCTCTAGATTCGACTTCCGTCGAAGATCCCATCTCCATTTTCATTCTCTTTAGCTCTCCTTGAAAGCTTTGCATAGATTTTGGAAGAAAATTTGTAAGCCTGTCTTCCTTTCTCTCTTCACACACTAAAGCTTTCTAATTCCTGTCCATCTCTCCTTCCTCTCAAGTATAATGGCCTGAGATCCACAGGCTGTGCCAAGACTATGCTTTGATACCATTGTAATATCCCAAAATCGGGACAGCTAAACAAGCCTGTTGAAATACCGCACTCCCAAAAACATATGCTATAAAATAGTGAAATGGAATCTTGGATACTGTATATTAGCCATTATAAAACCTAAATCCAAGAATAGAGCTGAAACAAATCAAGCTAGGTGGGTTAAATAGACCTCCCACACTAGTGTAGCTGAAAATGACTAAAAACCCCAAATACTGCAACACAAGGATTTTTGCATAAAAGTGACTGCACAGTCTAAAAGAGGGTTTCACTTAGAAAATAAGAAGACAAATAGATCTACTCATATATTAGACAATCATGCTGATAAACTGAGATCTAGTCTCCTTATACAAAATACAAGAGAACTCGATAAGGGTTTCTTGTCAAACACTCTGCATACAAAATGTGATATTCATAAATTTACTGAATCACCATTGCAACACTAAAGCATAAGAGTGTAGAAGGCTGAAATATGTCTGATATGATGTATATCCCTCAAGGGCTTCCTCCCATGAAAGGTTGGACCTCTCAATCACAAGAAAACACTGCAACGGAGCCACTAGACCATTTGCTGAATGCTGCCTCCAAAATAATGCATTCCCTAGCTGGAACAGAACTAGGAATGTAGGGGAAATGTGTGGTCTGATACCACAGATCTGAAATAGGCTCTATATCTCTCCAAACAGGTCCCTCAAGTGAAGGAAAGCTTCCTCCAATGAGAAACTAGCTCAGAAACTGGGATTCCAATCCCTTCCACTGCTGCACCCAGCAACACTTCACAATCTCTGGAAAAACTACATTAATGAAGTAGGCTAAAGCTTGGCCTGAAAACCTGTTGTGGAATGATGAATGAAAACTCTCACAATGAGGCTCCTCAAGGAGATAGGTGGTATTCCCGCTCGAGAACACCTGGTGCTAAACAACATTGCTACCCTGCTAAACAACAAGAGGAAGAAAAAGTCTGAGCAAACAAAAATAATAATCTAAGACATCTAGAATAATGCTGCCATCCTCTTCCTTAAATAAAACATGATTTTTCTTGCCCTTGGCCCCACTCAATTAGGTCATCTCTATCCAAAGATACATCTCCCTCCAAAACTGCGTTATTCCTTCTTGGATTCCTCCTCCTCCACAACTGCGTTGTTGACTTAGTCAAAGTGGATTGAATCAACTTGATTTTATCCCTGTTCACACATGGAGGTGTTTTATTAAGCTGGAAAGAGTGTCCCCTTTCACACTTGGAGTGGTTTTATCCTCCTTAGGAGACTTATGGGCTTTTCTACCCATTTATTCACCGGTTAGAGCTGCTGCTAACTCTAATGTTCCATTTAGCTTTCAAGCTAAAATTTTGGAACATTACACTAAATTTTGGATTAGTTTCATGGATGACACCAATTTCAATTGGCCACATGGCGATGAGGAATTAAAAATCTTCTTGGACTACCTTAATAACATTTCCAAAGATATCAATTTACAATGGAAGGTGAGGTAAACAACCGTATCCCTTTCCTTGACATTCTCCTCTCAAGAAATGAAGACGGAACCCTTGGGCACAAAGTTTTCAGGAAGAAATCGCATACTAACAATTACCTACATGATGATTCACACCACTACCATGCCCAGAAGATGGGGGTTCTATTGACTCTTTTTACAAGAGCTTTTAGAATGTCAAACGATACTCATATTGAGGAAGAAATAGAACATCTAAGAAGATAATTCGTAAACTTGGGATACAATAATAAAGACATCAACAGAGATATTCATAGAGCTACATCTAGAAATAAAATAATTTCAACTAACAATTCCATAAAAACAAAAGCATATCTCCCCTATATCCAAGGGGTCACGGACAAGATGGCCAAAGTTCTAGCCAAGAAAGACATTAGAGCATCCTTGAAGCCTATAATGACCATCAGACATAAGATGAAATCAATCAAAGCTGACCTTGACCACCTCCAACAAAAATGGGTTTACAAAATTAATTGTTCATGCGGAGCTTGCTATATTGGGGAAACAAGCAGGACCTTTAAAATAAGGTTTCAAGAACATGGTGCGAACATCAGACTAGGAAGAACCAAAACCTTGGCTTTAGCATAGCACTCTAATAAGACACATCACCATATATGCCTTGAAGATGCAGTGTTCATTACCAATGAGAAGCATCATTTTAAGAGTAAAGTGTGTGAAGCTCTGGAAATCATTAAACACCCTCACAACCTCAATAGAGAGGGAGACTTAGAGATTAGCAGGAATTGGATTCACATTCTTTCCTGCAATTAAACTTGCCCCTATCCCTATATTGGTTGTTGACACCTTGTCCATCCTCCCACTTGTCATTGTCCTTGCACGCTTTCTGGACGTATCCCATTCATATACTCCTCCCCTCACACCTTCCCCTTACCTTCAATCTTCCTTTCTCCTTTCCCTCCTATATCAATTCCTGGCACCTTTCCTCCCACTAACCTGACACCTTTCTAAACCTCTCTTTTTAAATATTTAAACCTCATCATCCTACCTTTACCCCTTTTTCTCTACTTCCAATATAGTATAGAATATTAGATAGGCTACATTACATAATTAATAAACCCTTCTAATACTAATAATAATAATAAATTGCACATTATCTCAAATATTTAGGATCATTTATAGTTTCCCATTATAATGTAGGGCTTCCCTTTACTTACCATCTTAAATATATTTATTAAAATAACCCTAATATTGTCCCTTAGTTTTAGTAACAACCATCTTTATTTATTAATAACTCTTATATTTAGTATTAATCCAATTGAAAATTTTTTAATACAATTAATTTTAATAAAATAATAATAAATAAACCCTTATAATATCTCCTTAGTATTACAAGATATATATATATATATATATATATATATATATATATATATATATATCCACTATCTTAAAATATTTGTCTTAACTACCTATACATTTCCTGTAAAAAAATTAGTATTAATAAATATAATAAAAGTTTTAATAAAATTAATTTTAATAATTGTAAATAATGTAGGATAGCCAATTAATAATTAATTAAAAAATAATAATAATAATTTTAAATGGGTCATTATTAAATTAGAAATAAAATAAATATTTTTTTTGAAAAAACTAAAATAAATAGCTAAGTAAATTAATAAAAATTTTCAAAAGCTGGTCAGCCCTTTCATCTCTCTATTTCCTTTAGCACATCTGAGATTTAGAGTTTTTAATTTCTCAGGTTCCTTTCTTATGCTTACTATTTCACATTCTAACTTCTCATTATGCTTCTCTTTTTTCTATGAGTTGATTATTTATTGTATCTATGGCTATTTTGTTTTATTCCAAGCATATTTTGAGCTGAGTGATTTCTTCAAAGAAATCATTTTCTTCTAAAGAATCCATAAAATTATCTTTAGACTCATTAGTATTTTTCAAATGCCATGAGTAATTTAAAATCTTGATCAGATTCTCCTTCTTCGCTATTTGACAAGCCATCACTATCTTCATGAGTATAATAACTTTTCTTATTTTCAAGTCATCTCTTATTACCTTTTTCTATATCCTTTCGCTTTTGCAGTAGCTTTCAATGTGGCTTCTCTGACTTCAGACGAAAATCCTTTTCTCATTTCAAAAGCAATCATGATCCCATGAAGTTGAACAACAGTAAGAGTTTTCAGATCCTGCTTCTCTTCAATGGAAGACACTTTTGACTCGAATTTAGGAGTTAGATATCTTAATATTTTCTCTGCTAAACTTGTGCATTTTATGTCTTCACCCAAATTTCCCATATGATTTACAATCACATCTAGACGTAGAAAGAAACTAGCAATACTTTCATCATTATGCATTCTGAGATTTTCATATTGAATTCTGAGAGTTTGGAGTTTAGCACTTTTTACCTTGGCTTTGCCTTCATAGCATAGAATGATTTGTCCAATATTTCCTTTGTTGTATCTAACTACATAACTTTGATAAATTCTAATTAATTGAGGCTTCCCAATAATGCATTGATATCTTTTGCCTTGGTTTCATAGGTCTAATTTGTTGCTATATCTGTAGGAACTGTGGTTGGATATTGGTAACCTCCTTCAACAATTGCCTAAACATATGCTCCAAGATACTAAAAATAAGATCTTGTTCTTGTCTTCCAGAAGATTAAATTGTTTCCATTGAAGGGTGGTGGTCTAATATATGTTGTTCCATCTTAATTTCTCATCTTGGTAGATATTCCTTCAAGCAATCAAGCTTCTTCAGAAGGACCTGCTCTGATACCAATTGTTGGGAAAAATATTGAGAGGGGGGTGGGGGGTGAATCAATATTTAAAACTCACACAATAATTTTCTATTCTTTTCTAAATTATATATGCAAATGTACTCAAGCCAACCAGTGTATATATGTGACTTTCATTCAGGAAACTAGTGTATGACCAATCAACATATAATTCAGATATATATTCATAACTTTACTTAAACCAGTGAATTAATTATTCATTAGACATATAGTAAGCAATAAACATGTGCATTAAGAATAGAATAAATCATCACACATAATAAAAACACATGAACACCAAGATTTAAGGTGGAAACCCAATGTGGGAGAAAACCACCATTTTTGTCGTCTCTGTCTTCAATATTTATTGTATAGAAAACTACTTACAATCTTGCACTAGCACAAACTCATACCAATACACAGGTACCCACCTATAGAAGGCATCAACATTAAATCATTCTCCCACTGGTACTAGAATGGAACTCCAACCCCCTGATCTCGTTTACCAGCCATCAATGGAAGGGAGATACAACTCCGTGATCTAATCGCCAACTCGACTTCCATACTAAAGGCTTCAACCCTTAGCACCATTGTGGACCATGTTTCATAAATTTTCACATTGGATCCAATAGCTTTAACACATCGCACCCAATTAAAGCATAACAGTGATATCACTATAACTAGAACACATAATTGAACCCAGACTTCTGAATCAATTGTAACCCTAATCATTCATAAGAAAACATGTATACTCTACTTTACTTATGGAAACCTACGTGTATACACACTTTTATATAGAGAAACTTGTGTATAGATCTCAATATATTAAGTTTAGAATTCTGACTCAAACTCAGAATTGATCATATATATTATAACATATTTTGTCATTTTTACAGGGGCCTCATATAGTTAGCAACATCAATAATTTTTCAATCAACCAATCACTGATATTTAATCACAATCAACTAGCAGCATAATCAATACTCAAACAACCCAGATCTATATGAAGACATCATTTATAGACAACAGAAACACAACAAAAATGTTTATACATTTTCTTCAACATTCTTCAACAAAATCCTGGCTTGCATAGGTGCCTTCTAGAAGGCATATTTGTGTATGTACATGCTTATCCTGTAACCAACTCACGTATAGATCTCAGTATTTTTACTGAATATATACGCACCTCTACAGAACCGAACCCGCATGTATATGCACCTTCCTCGTGTCGAACCCGCATATAGATCTGTAAATAATTCAAGACTGCGCAACACTTCAAAACTACAAACTTACTCAGATCATACCCTTCACTACAACAAACATGTACCAGACCATAGATCTACACAACTCATAAATAGATCATGAAAATACATAGTCATTTCTGGTCTAGAGATCCTGATCCATCATTATATTCATGAATGCATCATTATATCAAATCTATCTATTGATTATAGCCCATTCCATGCAGATATACTTCAGATTGAAGTATTCATTCAATTCACATACTCATGCACATTGAGCACTATGATCTTCACCTACTTATATAGTCTAAGCCTTGGCCAATACCATGGGCCAAAACCACACAAGTTTTGATGGTATTCTTGGAGGGGATCAAATAAGCATTACTGCGCTCAATATTGTGGGCTAATACCATTGTAAAGACCCTTGGTATTATAAAATTAGTGTGCTAGCACATACACGACTTTTCTTCTTTGTACCTGCATGTATATGCAACTTTTCCTTTACTTTTCTTCTTTTGATTCTGATCTGTAAAACCTGTATCCCAACATTCTATCATTCTGTTTCATCACATTGTCACCTCTGAGCTTATCCAGAAACCATATACTTAGTCTTTTAGAAGTGTGTTGTCATCAAGGACAACACATGCATCATAATTCCAACAGTTAGTTCACTTATGTCTCTCTCTTCTATTCTCTCTCTCATACTCTTGCACACTTAGAGTTTTCTTGGAGCACTCTTGGAGCATTGTGGCATACCTTGGATTTGGAGCAAGAAGGGAAAGGAAGTGAAGGAAAGCATAAGAGGACAACAGGATCAACAACTATAGCTGGATTACTTTTCGAGTATCAAGTTTTATGTATGGCTTCCTTGCTATTTTTGGCATGCATGGTACATTCATATGTTTTCTAGGTTATGATTTGTCATTGGCATGGAGGATTTCCTATATTGATAACGATTTTTCCTATCCTTTCCATTTCCTAGATAACCATGGCGTTGTGGGTTTTAATTTTTTTTTTCTGGTTGGTGCTCATGTTCCTTATGGTTTTGGGTTGAGTTGTGATTTCTTAGAGCATTGGTTGGACAAATTATTTGGAAGCCATGTAACAACTTGGGTTGAGTTACTAGTCTTGGAAGCCTTGGTTGGACAAACACTTTAGAGCCCTTGATGGTTTGAGTTACTAGTCATGGAAGCCTTGGTTAGAAAAACACTCTGTATCCCTTAATGGGTTGAGTTGCTAGTCCTGGAAGCCTTGGCTGGAAAAACACTCTAGAGCTTGATGACAACTGTGGGTTTAGTTACTAGTCCTGGAAGTTGAGTTGGAAAAAACACTCTAGAGCCCTATATAGCTTGCATAGATACCGATCTGGTGATGGTTAGTGATGTTCGACAGTGAGGTAGAATCAATGGTTGAGGGTTGAGGTGGTTTTTCCTTTGGGAGCCCTGGTTTGGTTTCAATGGTTATTCCATGAGATCCCACATTCATGATTGGATATGGCACAAGGTTGTTTGGATGAAAGAAATATTTGGTTCAACCTAATCTATGGTCTGGTGGTACATGGAAGTCCCTGACTTGGTTGGATTTGGATACGTTACAATAGCTCTTTTCCTCTTTTTTTCTATGTGTAAATGTACTTATTATTATGTGACTTTAATGGTTTTTCTATCTTTGATATTATTTTGGTTATATTCTACGTATAAGCATGGTTTCATGACATATTTTAGTTATGGATCTTAACATGTTTTGATTGGTAAATGAATGACTATTGAATGCATGACCTAATAGATGTTATTGCAGCTATTATGAGAAGGAACTAGGCATTATTGGTGATCTATAGATAGGTATCATACCCTTATGTTCAGATATGCATTTATAGGTTGTAGATTACATATTTACAATGTGTTCTACAAAATGTGTCTCATGGTTAGGCTTCGTTAGGCCAAGTCCTTAATCAAGTTTTGTGTTAGAATATTTTTCTTTATTTCATTTATTGTTTTGGAAAGTTTCATCAAGTTTTAGGCAGTGAGTTTGAGTCTAGCCCTAAAAAGATGGCACAAATTCTATGGTATTAGGCACATAACTGGTTGAAAAAGACCACAATCTCTCCCTTGCAGGCCTGTGGGAGAGACTGGAGGGTTTAAGATTCATGGAGGCCTTGTCATAGGAGAAACTAGGGGTTTAGTTTAGTAAAAGGCTAGGTTAACTCAGGGGTTGGGCACCATGAGTGGTTCGTTAGCTTCTGGGAGTGCTGTAGCACCCGAGGGAGGTCTGTAAAGTGTTGGTTCATCGGTTCCACTTCCTTAAGGTGATATAGGAGGTTAAATCATATCATAGTAACTCTCTATCACATATTTACCTCGGTGGACCAGTAAGCTTGGGTAAGTGTGGGAGGAGGGTGTTACAATTTTTCATTTTCTCAATATTGAATTCTTGTAGTAAGCTTGAGTTCAATATAAAACTTCAACTTCATTGATAAGAGATTCATCTCCTAAGGGAATAAATTCCTTCCACTTCATATTTTAATGCAAAGGTTCAAAGAAATAATATACACTAGTATACACATTAGCAATGACATGGAACATATCAAGGAGGATACATTGTTTATTATGATTAATCATCTCACATATGTTGAAGCTCTCGTGAGACTTGAACTTTTAGAGGTAGTTGTTAAATGATTGCCTCCAAATGTTCAATTATCATGAATTTTAGGGGAGTCATCCAAAAACCTCCATGAAAAATGTATTTTGGGGCAGTCATTTAAACAATCTCCACCTCCCCCCCCTCACCACAAAAGTCATGAGAAAACACTTTTAGAGGCAGTTGTTAGAAACCCCCCACCAAAAAAGTTTATTTTTCATGACTTTTTGGGGAAGGGGTGGGTTTAAAAGTCATCCATGAAAAAAAAATATTTATGGGAATTTGTTTAAACCCCATCCCTACACCCCCCCCCCCCCCCCAAGTTCAATTTTCATGACTTTCCACGGGAGTTTTCAAAAAATGTCCATGAAAAATATATTTAGGGGAAATAATTTAAAAACGCCCTCCAAAAGTCATGAGATAACACTTTTAGAAGCGGTTGTTAGAAAACCCCTTGAAAAAGTTCAATTTTTCGTGACTTTTGGGGGGGAGTTTCAAAAATGGCCCTTAAACCCCTAAAAACACTTCTAGGGGTGGTTTTGATAAGACAGTCACAAACCAAATTGCCCCTAAAGTCCTTTTTTGTAGTATTGTAGGTGCCAATATGTGACAAGTGATGGGCTTCCAAATTAAACATAAATTAAGACCCATCTAACCTTTCTTAGGCACATAAAGGATAGATTAAATCTATACTTCTACACTTAATAATCTTTTTTAAGTTTTAATATGTTCTTAGGAAGGTTTAGAGATAATTGCATATTTGTGCCTATTATTATTTATTTTTGAATGATATTGTGAGAAAATTGGGAAGATTATGAAGATTTGGAGAAGGAGATAATTTAGGGAGTTGCTCCCTACTATAGGAGGATCAATATTGGAGAATAAATGAAAAAAATATCATGAAATTATTGAGATATTCTAGAACTCCGATGATTGAGAAAATCTAGGAATGTGTTCCTTATCATTTAGTGCAAACTCCTAGTGTTGGGAACCAAATCCACTATTTGAGGGGTTTTGGAGGGGAAAGCTTCCTCCTTTCAAGGAGAATGCTTTCTCATCATTTTTTATAAGTACCAATTTGAATTGGCCTCTAGGGGTAGGTATTATTTAGTCTTATTGTGGAGAAAACTTGTTTTTTGCAGCTCCACTTTCATTTCTTACAGGGATGTACTTGGATTAATTCAAATAATGAATATTGGTGTCATTTTTAGCTTCTAAGGCTTGGTTTCTTCCATATGACTCTAAGTTTCCTTGGGCTTGGCCATCCTAGGAGCCTCAGAGCCCTCTTGCACAATTTCTTTACATTATTTTCACTTCTTATTCACATGAATCTCCTATTTTTGTTTTGCATATTTATGTATTTAGTATTGTTTCTTTTCTTGTTATAAGATCGAGTTAAATGTTTGAAGTGAGTTATTTTGTATGTTTTTTTACATATTCAAAAGTATTATTCATATTTATAATAATTTTGGAAGGTCATATTCATCATTAAGCTACTTGGATTTGGTTGCTAGTTCATGAATATAAGGTTTATGGAAATGCTTTGTAGCGAAATAGTAGTAAATTTCTGCTATTTTTTAGAATGGGTTAATGAATGCCATTTTATTTGATTCCACTTGGATTAGGTCATAAAATATTTAAATTTAATAAAAAAATTCACCCCATTTCATTTTCACTTGATTAGGACAGAAATTTTATAGGTTAACTAGCTCACTAGTTCTTGAATTTCTAGTTTTTAGAGTAGTAATTTTTTGTTATTTATTAGCACATGTGAACAGGGGTATTTTGGAGTGATTCCAGTTGGAATGGAGACCTAATACATCATAATTATTAAAAAAAAAAAATGTTCCTTCCCATTTTCATTTGATTTACTTAGTCATTCGGTTATTTTTCTCCAAAACAAAACTTCATGTAGCAAAAATAGAACTTCCTATAACACTCTTGTACCATGTGCAAACTCAACCAAATTTTCTCCCAAAGCTTGGTTTTTTTCTCTTTGGCTTGAATCGTGACCCCTAGGATCTAAATCCATGATTTAGGAAGAATAGAAACAACTTAAGAAAAAAAAAATACAAAAAAATATTAGACCTATTTATTTGAATTCATGCTCTTAGGATTTCAATTACAAATTGTTTTTCTTACCTAGGATTAAATTCTTTTCAAAGAAACACTTCCATTTCTGAAATTAGTTTAGGCTTTGATTTCATGACATTAACTCCATTACATCATATCAATAAAATAAGGACGCATTTTATGCTGCACATATAATTCTGATACCTCTTAACTTTGTATGAACCCAGGGTTGGTAATTAGAGTTGGTAGCCTTGGGGAGTTACAACATTCTTGTTGAAATACTGAGGCTCATAACCAAGTTACAAGTGTTAGTGAATTCTAAGTGCCAAATATTCCTCTATTAATTCTCTTCTACTTTCCAATAATTGATCTCAAATAACTTTAATCTTAAACCATGTCAAATAATGTATGTTAGATAGTTCAAAAGCATGATAATCATGCTAAGACAAGCTAAGTGCTAAGGCATGACAAGATGTGCTAGGTACCAAGGTGTGGCATGAACACATGCTAGGGAGTGTGAGGGTCAATTTCCAGGGAAACACAAGGGAGCACTAGTTTCAAATTCATGGAAATGAAGTGTCAACGAGTTCCAGGTGTGCTAAGGAGGGAGTGACAAGGTGTCTTACATAGTGTCAAGGCCTGCTAGAGTGGGTGGCATGCAAATATGTGCCAAGTGTCGGGAAGTTTGACTGCATGCCAACAAGTGTTAGGGAGTGCCATGGAAACACAGGGAGAACTAGCTCAAAATGCATGCAAATGAACTAAATAAGAGTGTGTAATAGGGAGTGTTAGCGAGTTCCAAGTGTGTTAAGGAGGGAGTGACAAGGTTATATGCTAGGTAGTGCCATGGCATGTCAGGGAGTGCTAGGGTGTGCTATGGAGTTCCAAAGCATGCCAAGGAATTCAGGGGATGCTAACATGCACCATATACTGCCAAGGTATTGTTAGACATTCCAGGTTCTATGACATGTCAAGATGTAAACTATGTTTCTTAATTATTTTATGGCCACGGTTGGATGTGAGCCTTGACTTGGTAACTTTTTAAGTGGGATGAGTTGAGATTGCAAATTAGTATAATAAAATGAGTTATACGCAGTTATTAGGTGAATAAGGCATATTCTATTTTGAGTAAGTGTAAGTTGGTCAAGCTTTTGTAATAGAGGCAGGACTTGCTTGGGTTTCGAAGTCTAAAAAAAAGTAAATGTAGTTGTGAGAGAATACTAGCTAAGGAGTGCCAGGGCATGCCAAGGAATGAAAAGGAATTCTAACACATGTCAGAATTTGTCAATGCATGTTGAGGAGTGTTAGGGAGTGCCAGGGGAACACAAGGGAGAACTATGTCAAAATGCTTGGAAATGAATGAATAAGAGTGTATTCCAAGGACTGTTAGCGAATTCCAGGTGTCCCAAGGATGAAGTGTTTTAGGAGAAGTTTATAATAGGACTTTTAGGAGCAAATCGTATGGTTGTAGAAATGTGTGGATAAAGTAGTTTTAGATAAAGAGATACTTTGGATTGGGCACAACATTTTTTTTCCAATGACTTGGTTGGGTTCCCAAGTCATAAAAAAATGCTATCTATGATGGCATGACAACTAGGGAGTGCCAATGTGTTCTAGGGAATGTCAAGAAGTACTAACACATTCTAGAAATTTCCAAGGAATGTTAGGCATCCCAAGACATGGAAAGTGCTAAGGCATGAAAAGATGTGGTGTCAATTCATTCTAGGGTGTGTTAGGGCTACGTTTCAAGAAACACTAGGGAGCACAAGTTTCAAATGCATGGAGATGAATGAATAAGAGCGTGACGAGGAGTGTCAATGAGTTCTAGGTGTGCTAGTTGTCAAGGAATGTTATGATGTTTAGGGAGTTCCAAAGCATGTTAGGGAATTCAGGGGATGCTAACATGTTCCACACAGTACCAAGGATTGTTAGACGTGCCAGATGTTATGGAAAATCAAGATGTAAACTATGTTTCTTAGTTGTTTTACGACCACGAATGGATGTGAGCCTTGTCTTTGTAACTTGTTAAGTTGTATGATTTAAGATTCAACATGAGTATCCTAAGATGAGTTATAGGAAGTTCTTAGGTAAACAAGTAATAGGCTAGTTGTAGTAACTGTAACTAGGTCAAGCTGTTGTAGTGAATGAAGGATTTGGTTGGGTTCCCAAGTTGCAAAAAATTTAAGGGTAGCTACATAATAGTTAAGGAATGTTAGGGTGTGCCAAGGAATGAAAATGCATGATAACAAATTCTAAACTATATCAAGATGCCAAGATGTTCCAAGCGCCTGAGTTTGCTAATGCATGCCAGGGAGTCTTTGGGAGTGCCAGGGAAACACAAGGGAGAAATAGTTTCAAATGCATGGGAATAAATGAATAAGAGTGTGTGGCAGGGAGTGTCAGTGAGTTATAGGTGTGTTAAAGAGGGAGTGACAAGGTATGCTTGGTAGTTCCAAAGAATTCTAGAGTGTAAGGACGACATGCCAAGATGTGCCAAGTGTCAGGGTGTTTCAATGCGTGACAAGGAATTTTAGGGAGTGCCATGGAAACACAAGGGAGAAATATTTCAAAATTCTTGGAAATGAATGAATAAGAGTGTGTGATAGGGAGTGGCAGTGAGTTTCAAGTGTTCTAAGGAGAGAGTGACAAGGTTATATGCTAGGAAATTCCAAGGCATCCTATAGTTCTAGGGCATGTCAGGGAGTGGTAGTGTGTGCTAAGGACTCTCAAAGCATGCCAAGGAATGCAGAAAATGCTAACTCATGCAACATAGTGCCAAGGCATTCTAAGACGTGCCAAGTGATATGGAATGTCAATATGTAAACTATGTTTCTTAGTTATTTTACTACCATGGTTGGATGTGAGCCTTGTCTTGGTAACGTATTAAGTGGGATGAGTTGAGATTGGACATTAGTAGCCTAATATGAGTTATAGGTAGTTATTAGGTGAAAAAGGCATATTTTGAATATCCATGGCACATGAGAATCTGGGTTTGGTTTTAGAATATTTGATGAAACCACACTCAAGTGCCACAACACATCTACTTTAATGTACAACGAAATCTACACACATCAAAGCATCAAATAGTGCACATGACAATTTTTAACATTTTCAAACCCTTCTTCATTATATTACAAACTATAATAATACATGCTAGAGCTCCCATACCAGTGATCGTGGCCCTTTACAATGACAATGATACAAGGAATATAGCTAGGGTTTGGTGTAATTCCTTTTACAACCAATCTATCCTTAACAAGACAAAACTTGACCTACTTGCTGGTGGTGGCCACACAGAGCCCTTTCAGTCCACATTTCCTAAACACATATGAAAGGTCCTCTTGCCTCCCATTCCGCAACTCCTCAATCTTCCTCTATCAATGAGCTCAAATCCTTTGGGTTATTGAACTCAGCTCAACAAACTCTACCCTATAGCTACCTAATTTTTCCTTCAAGGTCTACAACACTTAGGGTCTTTGATCAACTATTCATAAATGCATTTGTGAACATCTATTTGGTATTCCCACTTTTCCATACTACTGACACAAGATGAAAAGTCAAGGGCTATGGAGGATGCACTTATTCTCACTGAATCAATCCTCCACAATACAGTAAACTAGGGCTAGTTCGATGGCCCACACAAATACTACTTTAGTCCTTCAAAGTTTGCACATCCTTAGGCCAAATACACCTGCCCTTCTACCACTCTTGTTGTCCTTCACAAGTACAGGACTTAGGGATCTTCTTTGATAGTCACCTAAAAACCCTCCAATTGTACTTGTACTGCCATCAATTTCCCCAACCATAGTCAATTCTTTCACTGATCTAGGACCCAAAAAACTACCCTCATCTAGCGCTCTTCAAATCTTCCACTAACAATGATTTGAGTATTATAAAAATCATTGTTCTTGTGTACCAATTTTTTTTTTCCAATCTATGAAGATATCTAAACTACTCTCATTATAATCCTTCTAATAATCTATAGATTATTGAACTAGGGTCACAAATTAGCCACTAACATTCCATTGACTATTTTTTTATAGGATGCTTAATATCTCTGTTGAAAACTCTATGGACAACCAACCAAAATCAACTCCTCTTCATGTCAATCCATTCTTCATATGAAAAATTTCTTTTGCTTAATGTTCTACTTAGATTCTATGCTCCTTTGGATATGTTATCTCCACACATACTTCTGCAAATCGTCTTCCATATATGTAGTTTATATTGCAAAGATAAAACTCACTCTAAGAGTCACAACCCCTCTTCTTCTATGTACATTTTGTTGGGTATGTGTTATATTCTTTCCACGACTAGTCCCACGCGTTGTACGTTGCGCCGGGCGCAGCAGGGGGGTCACAGGGGGGGCAGCAGTCCCTCTTGTTGGGGTCCGGGGCAGCGCCCCGGCGAAATTTTTTTTTGGTATGCGGTCCCACTCATATGTGGACCCACCCATGTTTTGTGCATGAGTTTGCACATGGTTTTGGGGTACGATGGTTTTCGACTCCTGGTATTTTGTAGATCCGGTCAAGGGAACTACGGTTATGTTCTAATCCAGGGTTAATGGATTGGGGTTTCTGTATGCTTCAGCATGTATATATATGTGTTGTAACACTAAAAGGAATAATATGAAAAATCAAGCTGGTCGTCCCGATTTGGGATCCAGGGGAAAATCTCTATGTTTATCTGTTTTATGTTTTATGCTCTCGCTATTGTTTATTTTCTGTTATAAGATTCGTGTGTAGATAATTTATGTTCAGGTTTAAAACCTACATTTGGTATCGGAGCTATTTCAGCTTCAAGGGGATGCCTTTGTTGTTGAGGGTTTTTTGCTCAGGCCTGTGGTAGACCCTGTTCAGTGGGAGATCTGCGGGATCGATTCTTGCGGTGAAAGAAGATTGCAAGCGGCGGAAAGATAGAGATCGAGAAATTTAATGGTCAGAGTTTTGAGTTATGGAAGCTCAAGATGGAGGATCTACTGGTGGATAAAGATTAGTAGATTGCGGTAGATCCAGGTACTAAACCAACGGCAATGTCAGATGAAGACTGGAAGAAACTGGATTGAAAGGCTAAGAGCACAATACCGTTGTGTGTCTCAGATTCAGTATTGTTGAATGTATCTGGGGAAGCTACGGCGAAGACCTTGTGGGAAAAGCTAGGGACTTTGTACCAATCTAAGTCTCTGGTGAATAAATTGTTCCTTCGGAAAAAGCTGTATAACCTGAGGATGAAGGATGGAGACTCGGTGACAGAGCATTTGAACGCCTTCAATACTGTGGTAAGTCAGCTGTCATCTGTTGATATTAAAATCTCAGATGAAGATAAGTGCATCATCTTGTTGTGTTCTCTACCAGATTCATGGGACAGTCTGGTTATTGCAATAGGTAGCAATACAACTACCTTGAATTTTGATGACATTGTCTCAGCCTTGCTGTCGGAGGAAATGAGACGGAGAAATATGGAGGGTCAAAATGGAGATGCCTTATCTGTACGAGGAAGGTCCCAGAACAGAAGCAAGAATAAGGTTTCGAGTGGGAGATCTAAATCTAGAGGGAGATCTAAATCTCCTGGAAAGTTTGTAAAGGTGTGCTGGAAATGCGGAAAGGAAGGGCACTACAAAAAGGAATGCAGATCTAAAGCTCCTGAGAAAGGAAAGGGGTCTGATGAAGGTCCTTCTGCAGAGGCAAAAACCACCTCGGATGAAGGTGGGGATGTGTATTTGGCTTCTTCTTCAAATACACATGTAGATCATGAGTCATGGTTGATTGACTCAGGTGCATCCTTTCACTTCACTCCCCATAGGGAGTGGTTATGCGAGTATGAGAAATATGATGGTGGTGATGTCTTCCTAGGGGATGATAGGAAGGCCAGAATCGTCGGACGTGGAAAAGTCAAGCTGAAGCTGCAAGGTGGAAGGATTAGAACACTTCCTGGTGTTTTGCATATTCCTGCATTGGCCAGAAATCTGATTTCTGTAAGCAAGATGGATGATGCAGGTGTAAAAACAGTGTTCGAGAAAGATGCTTGCAAGATGGTTCGGGGAGCATTGGTATTAATGCGGGGAGTTCGGACTGGAACTCTGTACAAGCTACAAGGTAGTACTGTTATTGATGGGTGTAATAGTTCTGTGGTTCCTGAAAGTGGGACGGAAAGCCTAGCTGTCTCTGGAGAAAAGACCATGCTATGGCACCAAAGGCTTGGACATAATGGAGAGAAGGGCCTTCGGATACTGCATAGAGTGGTATGGTAGAAGGTATGTCTAATTGCTCTCTAGATTTTGATTTCTTTGAACATTGTGTATATGGGAAGCAGAATCGGGTGAGTTTTCCTTCTGGTGCTAAGAGGGCAAACAAGATATTAGAACTTGTGCACAGTGATGTGTTTGGACTTGTGTCAGTTCCATCACTGGGAAAGTCTGTGTACTATGTTTCATTCATAGATGACTTCTCAAGGAATACATGGATATATTTCTTGAGAAAGAAATCTGAAGTCTTTGACAAATTTAAAGAATTTAAGGCTCTGGTGGAAAACCAGACAGAGAAGAAGATAAAGGCGTTGAGGACAGATAATGGTGGGGAGTTCTGCAAGAAGGAATTTGAAGAGTTCTGTAAGAAGTGTGGTATAGCATGATAGAAGACTACTCCATACACACCGCAGCAAAATGGAGTTGCAGAAAGAATGAACAGAACATTGATGGAAAAGGCAAGAAGCATGCTCAGTGGTACCGGGTTAGGACAAGAATTCTGGGCAGAGGCAGTGGAGACTGCATGCTATCTGGTTAACAGATCACCTTCATCAGTGTTGGAGGATAAGACCCTACATGAGGTATGGACTGGTAAGAAACCTTCTCTTTCACATCTAAGGGTATTTGGATGTGATGCATATGTACATGTTCCAAAGGAGAAAAGGACCAAGTTGGATAATAAATCTGAAAGGTGCATCTTTATTGGGTATAAGGATGGTTTAAAGGGTTACAAGCTTTGGAACCCAGAAACAAGGAAGGTTGTGTACAGGCGAGATGTGGTGTTTAGAGAAGTGAAAGATGTTGTTAAACATGAAGTCCTACCAAAGGAACCTGAGAAGATAGAGTTTGAGCTAAAGGAGGATGAATCAGACTCTACAACAGAAGAAGACTCGGAAGATGAAGAGCCACAAACTCCAGCTTTGAGAAGATCAGTTCGGGAAAGAAGGCAACCAGAAAGGTATAGTCCATCTGCTTTCTGTTCAATTTTTGCCTTAACTATAATTGATGATGAACCCAGAACTGTCAGGGAGGCAGTAGATTCAGAGGATGGAAAACTCTGGAAGGAGGCCATGGTTGATGAAATGACATCCTTGCACAAAAACAATGCATGGGATCTGGTGGAGTTGCCGGCTGGAAGGAAGCCCATTGGGAGCAAATGGGTGTTTAAGAAGAAGATGAATGTAGAAGGCAAGGTGGAGAAATAAAAAGCTCGGTTGGTAGCGAAAGGTTATTCCCAGGTGCCGGGAATTGATTTTGGTGATATTTTTTCTCCTGTTGCCAAAGTTACTTCTATTAGATTACTTTTATCTGTTGCTGCTGCATTTGATTTTGAGATAGAACAGATGGATGTGAAGATAGCATTTCTTCACGGGTATCTAGAAGAGGAGATCTACATGAAGCAACCTGAAGGCTTTATGGTGAAGGGTAAGAAAGAACTGGTATGCAGGTTGAAGAAGTCTCTGTATGGGTTAAAACAGTCACCAAGGATGTGGTATCGGAAATTTGATACCTATATACAGGGACTTGGCTTCACCAGAAGCAAGGAGGATCACTGTGTTTATTTTAAATTAATTGGTGACCGTGTTATTTATTTGGTCTTGTATGTGGATGATATGTTGTTGATTGGAAATGACAAAGAAATTATCCAAGATTTGAAAACCCAACTGTTCTCCAAATTCGACATGAAGGATCTTAGTGCTGCAAACTATATTTTGGGCATGGAAATTAAGAGAGGTCGGGCAAAGAGGATTCTCTGGTTAAACCAGAGGAAGTATGTCGAGACTATTTTGTAGAGGTTCAATATGCAGGATAGTAGACCAGTGAGTGTTCCTATTCCTGTAGGTGTAAAGTTGTCTGTTGAACAGTGTCCCAAGACATAAGAAGAAGAGGAGGATATGTCCCGTGTTCCATATGCAAGTGCAGTGGGTAGCCTGATGTATGCAATGGTCTGTACTAGACCAGACATTGCACATGCAGTGGGAGTATTGAGCAGGTTTATGTCAAACCCAGGGAAGGAGCATTGGACAATAGTGAAGCGGGTTTTCAGATATTTACGTGGAACTAGTGATTATGGCTTGTGCTACCAGGGAAGACCAGGATTGGAAAGAATGTTGGACATTCGTGGTTTTGTTGATGCAGACTGGGCTGGAGATCTGGACCAAAGAAGATCTACAAGTGGGTATGTGTTTAGCTTATTTGGAGGCTCAGTCAGTTGGATGAGTAAAAGACAGTCTGTAGTGGCTCTTTCAACTACAGAGGCAGAATACATAGCAGCCACTCATGCAAGCAAGGAAGCAGTTTGGTTGCAGAGATTGTATTCAAGTATGGGGTTGGTACAGCAAGCTATAAGGATAGACTGTGATAGCCAAAGTGCAATTTTCAAACTGGAACACGATCATAGTGAAACAGCGTGATGTCATTCAACATCTCGACAGCATTTCGAGATATGGATGGAAACTAAGAAGGATGTGTGGTAAATGGGACATACTGAAAGATCTTGAGATGCATTGACGAAATCGACATGGACATATATACAGTATAGAAAATAATGGGGATGTTAATTAATAGGTGAACCAACTCTCTCGCAGCCATATCAGGTTTTTAACAAGCTGGAAAATGTAGTGTATTATATTTCTTTCACATTGTATACATCTCCTCCGTTCTGCTAAGGCTGTGCACAGGTGAGGCGGTAGCCCCCACTGTCAATCAAGCAACCTGGATAAAATTTTTGTGTGGTCCCTTCTTTCTGGACCCACAGTTATTTTGTGCATGAGTTTGCACATGGTTTTGGGGTATGATGGTTTTCGACCCCTGGTATTTTGTAGATCCGGTCAAGGGAACTACGGTTATGTTCTAATCTAGGGTTAATGGATTGGGGTTTATGTATGCTTCAGAATGTATATATATGTGTTGTAACAATAAAAGGAATATAATGAAAAATCAAGATGGTCGTCCCAATTTGGGATCCAGGGGAAAATCTCTGTGTTTATCTGTTTTTATGTTTTATGCTCTCGCTATTGTTTATTTTCTGTTATAAGATTCGTGTGTAGATAATTTCTGTTCAGGGTTAAAACCTACACATTTGTCACAGTCTTAAGGGCATACCTTATGGACTAAACATGCTAAGAAGTCAACCTAAATAGGGAATTATAATTATCTTCTAATTTCTTTAGAAAAAACCCTATCCTCCCATAGAAAAAACAATAACTCTTTCCTCCATAAGAGACCCAACCTAACTCATATGGATCCATAGATTATGGGAATTTTTTTACTAAATCTTGACATGAACTTCAGATCTATACGACCCTCAAACTAGGGTTACCTCAGTGAATATTACGCATGTGGCTATTTTTGTTCTGGCACTAAATTCCAATGTAGACACTTCTCCATTTGTGTTTCCCTTTATCACAAACCTTATGGCCTACTGACCACCACAAGACAGGGTCTCAACGCTCCCTATTATTTCATAATTTTATTGGCCTTCACATAGAGACACCACTAAAATCACATGCCCAAATTATCATGAGAAACCTCTCTTAAGCTCGATGTGCTAGAAGAGAACTAACAATATTCCATCCTACTTCCTATCTCGAACCCATTAAGGTATGTGGAATTCTTGTAAACCCTCACATTATGATATTTCTCTTGGTGGATGATCATGGCCTCCCTTTAGCATCCCTTACTCGACCCTCTTATTCGGCCTAATTTAGGACTACATCTCTCTTGGCCTCCTTAATCAAATTATTCCATTCTCTCTCAATTTTCTTACATTCATCCTAAGGAATCCCTAAATAGTTTTTCCTAGGACTCTTAGGAACCATCTAGAACTTACTGGATTTATCCACTTAGACCTTAGGAAGCATTAATTTTCCTTTTTAATTTTATTCTAGATTTAAACCCCATCTTGGGTCCAAAAACCCTTCACTTGGGTTCTTTTCCCACAAAGCATTTTGTGACCAAACTCACACAAACCCATCTCACTAGGATTGTGGAGTACCTCCCAAGATACATAATTCAACAACATAGTCAAGTTGTAGTAATTTTTACTTAATTTTCAAGCTCTTATAGTCAAGCGAGGACTTGGTTGGGTTCCCAAGTTGCAAATTAATTTAGGGTATTTGTGAGGTAATGACAGCTAGGGAGGGTCAGGTCATTCCAAGGAATGAAAAGGCATGCTAACACATGCTAGAAAATGTCAATACACGTTGAGGAGTGTTAGGGAGTTCCAGGGCATCACAAGGGAGAACTAGGTCAGCATGCATTGAAAGGAACAAATAAGAGTGTGTGTTAAGGAGCATCAGTGATTTCAAGTGTGCCAAGGATGAAGTGTGTTAGGATAAGTTTAGAATATGATCTGTAGGAGGAAAACCTATAAGTGAGATAAGGGACTTGAAATAAAATTTTTAGACGAAGGGTTACTTTGTGTTGGGCACAATATTATTTTTCCTTTAGCTATTATTTTTATATGATATGTGGCACACTTTGGCCACATGCTCATGTTTTAAACTATTCTAGATAATTTCATATTGTGCATTGTTGTGAATAAGTTTCGGGAAACTTGACTTTTGTCATATTATATCGTGTGTGTCTTGTTTATCTTGTGGTTCTTGAAAAATATCAATTAATTCTCTACTGTTTATATGAATTGGACATACATGTGAAATATTTCTTGTGTAATCTATGTTTCTAAGTTGTTTTATGTCCATGGCTAGATGTGATCCTTGTCTTTATAAATAGTTAAGTGGGACAAGTTGATCTTAGACATAAGTGGCCTAAGGTGAGTTATATGTAGTTCTTAGGTGAAAAAGGCACAATCTACTTGTATTATGTGCAATTGGTCAAGTTGTTGCAGCTGAATCGAGCCATTATCACATGAATTGCAGTAGCCAAGGACTTGATTGGGTTCCCAAGTTGTGAAAAAATGTAAGACTAGCTAGTTGTGAGGGTATGAGTGCCAAGGCATGCTAGGGAATGTTAGGGCATGCTAACATGTGATAGATAGTGTGAAGGCATGTGAAACATGCCAAGTTCTAAAGCATTCCAATATGTGTCAAGTGTTAAGGCATGCCAAGATGTGCAAGGGTGTGACAATGCGTGCTAGGGACTGTCAAGGAAAAAAAGGGAGAATCAAGTTAAAATACAAAAAAATGAACACATAAAAGGGTTAATAAGTCATAAATTTAATTTTTCCAAAAGGGGCATGCTAGGCAAAGAAACACTAGGTGCCAATAGGTGCCAAGTGCCAAGTCTAAGTGCATTCTAAGTGCCAAATCTTCTTCAATTGCTTCTCATCTAATTTCCAATAATTGATCTGAAACAAATTTAATATTAAACCATGCCAAGCATACCAAGACATCTCAATGCATGCAATCCATCCTAATACTTTCCAAGTTCCAACACGAGCCAAGTGTTAATGTGTATCAGGGAGTGTTATGCATTCTATGAAGTGACAGGGCATGCTGAAGAGTGCTAAAGTACGATAAAGAGTTCCAATGCATGTTGAAGAGTGTTATGTAATACTAGAACAACAGAAGGGAGCACTAGGTAAAAATGCATGGAACTTAATTAGTATGAGTGTGTTCCAAGGAGTGTCAATGAGTGTTATTTTTCATGCCAAAGAGGAAGTGGCAAGGTATGCTAAGCACTGCTAAGGCATGCTAGGGAATATCATGGCATGTCAAGAAGTGCCAGAGTGTGCGAGGGAGTTCCAGGATGTGCTCACATGTGACAAATATGGTCAAGGCATGACAAGACATGTTAGGTGCTAAGGCATGCTAGGATGTGCAAGGTTCCAGGGTACGCCAATGTGTGTCAAGGAGTTTCAAGCAACAAAAAGAAGAACTAAGATAAAATGAAAGGAAATGAACACATAATATGTTAATAAGACGAGACTTCATATTTTTCAAAGGGGGCATGCTAGGCACACTAATAATATGCTCCAATACATGAGAAATTCTAATTTGTGTCATGTTCTCATGTATGTCAATGCATGCCAAGGTGTTCCATAGCATGTTAGGGACTAAAAGGCATGCCAAAACATGCTAGGAGAGTTCTATGTTGTGCTAGGGCATGCCAACATGTACTTGGACGTCCTATTCATGGAAAGATGTTATAGGTGCAATGATGTTCCAAGACATTCAAGGTGCCAAGGAATGTTAATGTGTGCCAAAGCATGTTAAGGTGTGCCAAGAATTCTAAGGAGTTCTAGGTCTCTCTCATTAATAAAATTGACATAGCTTTATTGTGTATTAAATAATATAGTTCCTGAACACACTAGTGGAACTTTATCTAAAGGGAATTTTCTAGATGCTAAACCTAGTAGAGATGAATTGTTTGTTGACTCATCAAAAAACTATATTCTCAATGTTTTAGGGAAATGATACACACTAATTACTTCTTAACAAATTGAATGACTCTAACCACTATGGCCTTGGACACATAATGAAAAATAATCCACAACAATGGTCTTAAATCATTATCTTTTGACCAAAACTATAGTAACAAGCACATAGCATCATCAAAAACTCATTGGAATGATCAATGAATATGAGCATTTTTTCATCGTCACAAAAAAGTAACAAAAAAGAGCATTGGTGAGGGTCAATAAATGATCGTCACTAAAAGTGTCACCAAAGCTAGAATTAGTGATGGGCCTTTAACGACCCTCACCAAAAGTTTCATTGAAAATGGCTTTGGTGGCAAACCTTAAAGTACCATCAGTATATACATTTACAACAACACCTTTTTGAGGACCGTCACCATATGTGACAATGGTGGTAGAACTTCAACGTCCATCATAGGCTTGACCCTCACTAATGACATTTTTTTTTGTAGTGTTGGTCACAAAAAATTATCTATAAGCCTAATGTCATTTTTTTTTTATTTTACAAATTGCTGAATTCAATTCCAAATTTTGAATAATCAAAACTTATATATAATTTTTTGATGTTTACATCTCCTAAAATGTCAAAACACAAGAAAAATCCACAATGGGAAATTTAATATTTTAGGATATTTTGGTTGCGTGTTATTTTCTTAAGTCATGTTGTAAGAAACACTCAGTTAAAGAAAAGAAACATCGGTTTCAAAAAAACTTGTGTAAGCATAGCGTTATTGGTTTTAGAGATTCTTGAATTCAATTTTGAATTTTAAATAGGTAAAGGTGATATATACTTTGTTACTATTTATAGGTTATAAAATGCGGAAAAAGGGTAAATCTGCAGCAACAAAGCAACAAATAGAGAATATTAGAGAAAATTTTAAGGGAATGGATGATGCACCAACAAAAAAAGTCAACTTAAACTCATTACTACTGTCACGTACAACCTACAAAACCCAAAAGTTAGGTACAATGAGTTGGGAGGAGATGTTTGAATTTTTTTAGCAAAGACAGCGGTTAAAAAAAAAAGAACTACTCAAGCAAAGAATGCTTGGTTTGAAGCAATTAGAATGATAGAGTTACATAAAATAGCAACCAAGGAAATATTTTTTCCCTGCTATGACATGATTTCATGGATTCTTTCTTGTGATGATATTAAAACCCGAACAATATCTAATTATCAACAAATTATCATAGACTCCTATAAATATGAAATCTTAACAACCATGTATAAGCTCAGTCCCCCGGAAATCCAAATTGATGTTGACTTCCTTTATCATTTTCAAAGCACTTTCTTGAGGAAATGTCAAGACAATTGCGATGTAGTAGTTGAAGAGAGAAGAAGCAGAAGGTTTCAAGCTAAAAACAAAAAAAGAGTACTCAATAGTTATTTTTAAGAATCATATTAGACTACTTTTTAAGGTGCTAAACAGATTATATGGGGAACAAGATCCTAAAAATCACAAAATTAAATGGATCCAAATAATCCATAGTATTTTGAATGACAGGTGACACCTAAACTAGGCTTATATCTTGTCATCACAGATTTAATAAAACTATCAGTGTCATCTCCCCTTGGCTTCAAATGCATTTTTTGTATGTATTCCTATCTGATGGATATTGTTGTTACCTCAGCCCTATTTCTAATCATTAAATGGAATTACCCATCTGACCAACAATCGTCAATTCAAAATTATGCTCATATTCTTTGGAGTGTAATTTTAAATACCATTCTTATAATATTTTGAACTATGTTATTTCTTTATATCAAATCATGTTTGGAACACCACCTCCCAAAATAATGCATAATCTGAAAGAAGGCCTATAATCAATAGGGCACTGGTTTGATAAGGAATTATTTTCTTACATCAAAGTTTTTGTAAGTGAATTTAATCCCCATCTTCTTCCCCAATATATCCCAAAAATACTTGCTTTGAGAGAAGTGGCTAATCAAGTTGGTTTGAATGGACTAGCCAAAAATTTCAGTAAACTGCAAAAGAAACTTTGGCCTAATTTTCCAATAAAATTTGGTGACATTAATATCCAAGACAAAAGGCATGGCTTCAAGGGAGTCGAGGAGGTTGATGAAATTTAGTTATTTAGCTTGCCCCATTATGACTATGATCATCATGGTCTCATTGGTCTTCATTATATAACAGAAATTTATATTAAAAAATTTATTCATCAACAACCACCTTTCAATGACATGTTATAGACATTGACGATTTTCAGCAAGATGTCGAAAGAGGCAAATTCTTGCATCCTGAAACAAGACGACAATTGCAAGAATTTAGGGAAGAACTGTTTGAAAAATTCCTAAAAGAAAAGGCTTTGCAGCTCAACATTTCATTCAAATGGTTAAAGTATGCTGAAATTTTTCATTTTACTTTCAACAAACTCAGTTCAGAACCTCCTATTGTTTCTTAGAAGGATAAAGCAATAGAAATTGAAAAAATAGAAGGTTTTGTTGTCATAGGTAAAGAAGTTGAATCCACAGTGTTATCACTCAAAAAAAAAATTCAAACATCATTGTGTCAAGTTTGTTTATGATCATGGGTCAAAATAGGGTCTTAGGAGTCATTTCTTGAATTTAACCAAAAGGGAGTATTAGATTTTTAGGTTTGAACCTTCCTTAGTATTAAATAAATTCATTTTAAAGGTTTTTCATGTCAATTCATTCATCATTTCATAATTCATTTAATTTCCAAAAGTTTTTTCATCAAAACTGTCCAAATAGCCAAGAAAACTTACTTTTGTAGTGCCACCCATTGAAAAAAGTGGTTTTGCACTACGAAAGCGTTGTCTTTTCGTAGCACAATATGAAACAAATCTCTGTTTTTTGGTTTTGAGCAATCAACTTCAAAGGCGGTTTTGAGAAAAATGAAAGGTATTGTAAGAAACTGAGAGAGGTTATTTTCAAAAACATATCAAATAACAATAACCTCTCTCACGTTTCTCACAGGTGTTATCAGTTGGGAGATACAAGGGTTTCTTTGAAGCCCTATTTTTAGAAACAGAGTTTTCCTGTTTTACACATGTTTTTCAAGGGCAGTTTCTGGAAAGCAGGAGATATGTTTCAAAAAACCAAGAGAGGTGGTAATTAAAGAAATAATGGCCTACACAAACCTCCTTTAGTTTCTCAAAATACATCATGGAGTAGGAGATATAGACTTTGTACCAAGACTTATTTTTCAGGAAAAAACAGGAAAACCAATAGGCCAACCTATTGCAAATGAAGAAGAAATGTCTCAAAAAAGCTAAAATGAAATTAGTATATGGTTGTTGTAGTTTTTATATGATGAGATAAGTAATATTTTGAGATTTTGGGCAATAATACTTTTCACTTAGCAAATTTTTTAACAAAACTGCGTACTCAGCAGTTTCATAGCGCATCTAGTGTAAAAAAGTAGAAAAGTGCTATGAAACTACTGGAGCTACCTTTTCTGCTCCTTTTGGTTAGTTTTCAAGGGGTTAAAGGATGAGTTAAGAGCTTAAATTATTATGGAAGATGTATTTAAGGATGATTAAAATGTTTCATAAGGAAAGAGCCAATTTTTTGAAGAAAAAAGGTTGAAATGGCAGTGCTACAAAACTGTTGTGTTTTCGTAGCGCCATAAATTACAGCCTTTTGAACAAGTTTTGCAGTGGTTTTTGGATAGCTGGAGGCTAGGGATGAGTGATGAGACATGTTAAGATAATCTCCAACAGCCAAGGACCACAAAATAAATTTTAAATAGTGGTCAGAATGTTCAAAGAAGGAAAAAATCTTATGCCTAAAAAAAAACAGGGTTTGGTTTCCTGCTTTTGTGGAGGTCAGCAAAGTGGTCATGAAGAACTAAAGCCCATCATCCAAATTCGACCATGTGATGATACACTTGGAAAATTATGTAATTTAAAATAGATAAGGTTGTTAGGATAAGGTTGTTGAAGATAGTAATGAAGAGTTTGAGTCCTAGTTGAAATAGGACTGTCAAGTAGGATAGGTGTCTGTTTGTCATAAATTTGATGTTTTATGGTTATGCAAGGTGCCAAGAGTTAGAAATTTGATGTATCTAGCCTAAGATGAGATCATCTCATGTGGTAAATGGTCTATTAAAGGCCATTGGGTCGAATTATCAAAGGGATGGACATTTTGGCAAAACAGGTGCTTATTGTAAAAAGATTGTTTCAGCTAATACAGAGAGCTTCTACTTGAACAACTTGAGATTTAGAAGTGGTTTTTAGTATTTTCCTGTTCTATCAGTGTCTCTTATATATCTTATTTGCAGTGGTGTTCATCTATATTACTCAAAACTCATCTTTATATGCTCTAACTTCCTTTATAGGTGAACTGACTGTGTTTTTACATGTTCATGTGTGTGTGCCCTATGACTAAAAACTCTGATATTCCTCAACTTCCATGTCAATTAGATTCACTTATTTACTAAACCATTTTTACTCCATAAGCCCAATGTATATATGCTGATATTATTTTCAATCTACAGGGTTGGAAAATGTTATCTGAGCAAACTACTTTTGTAAAGATTTGGATTGACTGATATATATAGTAACAATATAACTTTTCTTCACCTGATATTCTTAGTGTATTTCAATGAGTTTTATGTCCTATCTTTGAAATGTTTTTCTTCCATAGCCTTGAGGTCTCATTACTAAAAATTCATGTATTACATGCTTTGACTTCCTTTGAACTTCAAGTTATTGGGATTTTCCTAAATGTGTTACTCTTTCATTGAAATATATGCAAGCCTCAACTTCCACAAGGAGAGCCATTGTTATCTTTATCCCTGTCACTGACTCCATAGCCTAATGGTAGCAAGCCTTCATCTTTTCAACCTAAAAACATACAAAATCAAGACACAAACAATATCGTTAGTCATCTATCTACATATTTATTCAATATCATTAACCCTTGAGAGAGCCCTCTCAGATTCAGGAGGCTAAGCCTCAGTCACAAGATTGGTTTGAAATAGTTACACTGAAGTTTTCTGATCAGCAGCCAATCAGGTATGATTTTGGTGATAACACACATAAATGAAATTTATGCAAGAGGAACAATAAGATACAGTAAGAGAAAATACTCCAAAAAAAGAAGACACAATTGAACATGAGATTATAGTCCTTAATTCTCCTGATAGAGCATAGCAAGAGAAACTAGAAACCACAAAAATCAAAGAAATCAAAGTACCTAAGGAGAAATAACAATAGCTATCTACTCAAACTAGCAACATGGAAGATGAGAAAACATGGAATTATATTATAAATTTGATATTATATCTATTGTATCTCCTCAGTCATTAGTAACACTGATTTCTACTAAGATTCATTAGGAATCATTTGTGTTTAAACCATTTGCTGAGTTAGATCCATTTGTAGATATTATTCCTTCTCAAACAAATTATTAATTTAACACTCAAACATAATCAGTTGTGCGAAGAACAAAAAAAGAAAACATGGTGCTCTAGAAACTATATCTGAATTTGGCTGGTAGGTTGAGGGAAATGTAAAAGAAAAATATCAAGAATCTTCCCAAGCTTTTGGAGCTTTGTCAGTTACAATCAGTATGATTTTAATGAGCTTGCAACTTCTTATGATGATAATTTACAGAAAATTAAAGTTTTGGAGGAGAGACTGAAGAAAAATGACAACACAATTCTGCTACTTTAATTCAAGGTTTTGTAGTAGAAAGAGAAAACTCACAAAATAATTTTCAAAAACAATTGAAACAATAAAATGCAAAACATGCACAAGATATTCAACGATTGAGAAAATTGCATGAATATCAAATTTGTATATGGAAAGGTGAATCCAAGAACAGTTCTACCATTATTTTCATATATTTTCTAAAGGAAATTGAATCTCTCAGATACCAACTGAATATGAATCAATGGGCAACACAGAGTCTCAAGATTTTCAAAAATCAAGCTTTACAATTTTGTTTGATTTTAAGGAAGAATCAATCAAAATTTTACAAAAAAATGGATAACATCTCGAGATTTTATCAAGAAATTAAATATTTTAATGAAAGAATTGATTCATTGGTAGAGGAAGACAAATAGATTAAAAATAAGTTTCTCTCCATTCTTGATTGGGAAAATGAATTTCAATCTAGTGGAATTCCAAAAGTTTCTAAGAGAGATAAAAGACTAATGATTGCTTCCTTAAGTTACAAGGAAAAAGAGGAAAAATAAATCATAGCATACATACGAGTGGCATATGAGAAATATTTATCAATTTTGGAAAAAGGAATAGATTTTATAGAAGGATTTGACCTATTAGGAAGCAAGTCATTAAAGGAAGAAGTTCCAGGATAATTAAAACAAACCACAGAAGATCTTGTTGCCAAAGACTAGGCAGAAATAACAAACATAATAGTTTCACGACAAAAAAGTTTCCAATTTTTTTTTCAACTACCATTTGAACAAATCAAACTTATTTCCATGTTTGAGGTCAAATATGAGAAGAAAAAGAAATAGGTACAAGGATTAATTTCCAACTGCAAAATCAGGCTCAATTAGTTTCCTTCGATTTATTTCTTTGCACTATATGACTCATATTCACAATAGGAAACTTATATCCAATAACATGCACCTCACCCGGTCCATAATATTAATTACAAGGACTTTGAAGATGAAGAGAAGGTGTCTATTTTCCTACCATATATCAACTAAACATACATATGTTCAGAATTCAGTATTTGGTTTTAGAAAATCCGTTGATTTTCATGTTCCAAGACCTATTTTATTTTATTATATTTTAGTACTTTTAGTCCCTTATGCGTTGGTGCAAAGGGTCAAGAATCAATGAAGACTACAGACTTGGATGTTTTTAATCAATTTTGAAATGTCAGGTTTTTTCAATGGAATTTTCAGTTCCTGTGTGTGATAGCCTCTGGCATTTATGTTAGTACATGATTTTGATCCCTTGATTAATTGATTCTGATTTTACTTTATGTAATATGATGTTTGGTTTTGAGTGAATACTTGAAAAATGTGTTTAAGATTCATTATGACAATTTTGAAATTGCCATCTTTTTATAATCAGAAATTTAAGAATTAAAAATTTAGTTATTGTTAGTTGATTATTGTGATACAACATTGAAATGTAGGGACACTTACTCTGCTCTATGAGATAGAAATTGTTACTTATTTACTTTAAATTATGCATGTATATATACTCCACAAAATACTAAAGAATATGTTTCAATATTATCAAAACCCAAAATTATTTTTTTAAATTTGAATTTAAATGTACACTGAAATCCTATCTATTCAATTTTGTGAAGTCAATTTGAATTATGAATTTAAATTTCATGATACTGTGCGCAGTGTCATGCTCAGTTAAATGTTTTGATTGATGGTATTTAGATTGATTAAATGGATTTGTTAAATGTGAATCTGATCAAAATGTTGTTAGACGCATAATGTACAACACTTTGGAGAAAGTGTTTGATGAATAGAATCTCGAGAAAACATGTTATGTTTCTGTATTGCAGTTATATATGTTAAGATCAAGTATTTCACAAATGCATATTATTCCAGAAAATTTTTCCTCTATATGTCAATATTCATATGACAGTAATGAGTTTATAGTATAAGCCTATGGATCATTGATACATTTCCCCTGTTCAATGTTTCTAGCATTCACGTATTGTTTTAAGAAATTAGAAGTTCTATTGTCATTGCAATTTATACACTTACAAAATAACTTCTACAATTGTTTTTCTCATGTTACATATATCAAAACATCATGCAGGTGGACCAATGGACTGAAAGAGACAGTCACCACAATCATTGATATTTTTTCCATAGATATACAAACTTTGTTGAAGTACAATTTTCTCAATTGACAATATGTCAAAGTGTCCAGTTGATTATTTCTATGGAAAAATACATGAACCAATCGCTTAAGGTATTGAAGCTAGAATATCTATTGTCCTATGTAACAAGAGAGGCCCAAAATTTCCGGGTACAAAATTTTGATTATGTTGCAAAATATTATATTCATGTCCATCAATGTCTGTATTGAACTATATATTTTAATGAAATCTTAGTTTAAGATAAGTAGTGGGACCTTTGTTACAGGTCATATACAACCATAAAAAATGAAGAAAATAAAAATATAAATGGAATTTTGATTGACCACATACTAACTTGTTACAAGAGGATTTTTGCCACCTGTCAACAATTCCTAATGTAAATTCGATACACGAATATCAATTCTTGCAGTCATAGTTGAACCTTGATTCCTATTAACATTTCTAATGCTTATAATATAACAAATACATATATTACCTATTAAATGTTTATGATTGTGTATGGCACAGTGAAATTAGTATTATTTTCAGCACTGTTGTACAAGTTGTTAAAATTTGACAGCTCAGGGATGAATTTTTCCTAGAAAATATCATATATTTCAGTTTTGTTTGAACCACCTATAATAAAATTTCATTTCTAACAATTCTAATATGAATTTTGCAAAATTAGTAATTCACATCTCCATTTGGAAGTGGCTTTCCGAAAATAGAAATTCATGTCTAAATGACCAAGGAATCCACTTTAAAATCAAATCAAACATGATTATACAAGTCAAGAATTAATATTTTTATCCATATTAGTATTATTATTATTATGATACTATTATTTATAAAATATTCTAAAGTCATTCACCTTTAATGGATTAATGAAAATGAATTCTCTCATAAAATAAGTAAATTAAATTAAGAATCTCTTATTTAGAAAATTGAACCTCTATCTTGGAATAAAATAGTAACTCCACACTTAAGAGAATGTAACTCTCCCTCACTGTTTCAATGTATGGCAAAAGTGTAACTCCTCCTCATTAAATGCACTTGTAACTCCCTCATTCAATTCAATTGGTAACTCTCACCAAATATTCTCTCATATATAAGCGTAACTCTCTCTCTCTCTCTCGCTAATTCAAATTGTAACTCCTCAATACAAGTGTACCCCTCTCTCTATCATTGGGATGAGTTACACCTCCTCAAGTAACTCCTCCCTCATGGAATTCAATTCTCCTATTATTGGCTCAAGAAATGAATTAATTTTGTAACTCCTCTCCTTTCTCATATTTTTAAGCAAGAGCAAGTAAGATTTGAGTGTAACATTTTAATTGTGAAGGAGGAGAGCTAGAGTCGACTGTGTGCAAGAGAAGAGTGAGACTAAGTGAAGAGTCAGAGAAAGGGAAGAACTAGAGCAAGTTTGTAGGAGAAGATCTAATCAAGAGAAGGAGGAGGTCTTCGCGCAAAGATCAAGAGCACTTTAATTGCAAGTTGATCAAACATTGGTGACTTTATTCATTCTCATTCCATCTCTCTCTTTGTACTCTGTTGAAAAATTGAATAAATCTAATAGAAGAAGAATCATTTGGGTTTCCCCCTTGTGGGTTTTTCCATGGTTATTGGACCTAACTCTCAGTGTTTCATATTTGTGCTTGGATGTCTTCATATGATCCTTAAGTTTATGTTCTATCTACAATTGTTGATCTGAAAAGTTGTGAAGAATAAATATGCATTCTAAGTATTTGTAATAGCATAGTAAATTCAATTTTATGTAAAGTAAATTCAGTTTTCTGCAAATTATATTCAACTTTATGCAAAGTACACGTTAGCAACCTATAATATAGGGGTCATAATTTTGACTTGACTATTGATAATATTGTAAATATGTACATACTTTGCCTTCTACAAGTTGTATTCACATATTTTGTAAAAAAATAAAAATAAATAAAATAATCAAAAAGAGGGTAAAAAGTCCTAAAAGAATAATCAAAGGACTTAGAAAAAATAAAAGACCCCAAAAGAAAAATGAATAAAACATGAAATTTTGCAAGCATAAATGCCACTATTTTTTACTTTTTGACTATGGCAGAGTGTCAATAAATGCCATAGTCCATGATGAGTTAAACAGTTTAATCTTAACTTGTCATTTTTCAATTTCACTTGTTGTAGATAGAGAATAATGAGCTGTCATATAGTTTAATCATGACAATTCAGTAGTTAGGTAGAGAAATAAAATGAATCCAACAGTTTAATCTGGATTCATGGATGAAATAAGTGTAGAATTAGATAGTTGTACTTGCTTTCAAAAAGAATGAATGCTGTGAAGGTTATTAGCTTAAATGAAATTTAATACAAAGGAAGAAATTTTTTTAGCATGGTTAGCTGGGTAGGTAGAAGGTGAAAAGTCACAATGTAAATATCATTCATCATTGGCTACAAAATAACTAACTTTTCCTTCCCATAGTCATGAAACATTCTAAACTATCAGTCAGAAAGGTTTAAGGAATTTCCTTGACTTTTGTTGGGACCGGACCCAAGGCTCTATGACTGATCAGTTGAAAGTGTAAATGTCTATATTAATCCCTTAAATCACATCATTTACCATTAATACATTCATCCCCCTGAATAATCCTAAGAAAAACTCCAATTTTTACTTAAAGGCATTATAATTCTCATTTGATTAACTTCCTTCAGCATTTGAAAGCATTAAACCCTCAAAATAATGTTATATCTTAAGTTAAAGTGATAAGATCAATGCAAATTATCTCTTGAAATTCACTTTACTTGTTATGTTTATGTGTTTTGAGTATACCATCTCCTATTTTCATATTAAATCTAATTTATATATTAACTCCCTATAAAAATAACCTTTTCCTATTATATATAACTCCTTTTCATATATAATAAACCTAAAAACCCACTTATTATAATTTTAGCCGAATTTTATAATTCCCACATGTTTAATAAAAACCCACATTATAACCCCTTTTGGCTAAAATATACCTTTATGTATAATCCCGCCCCTATGGTAGTTAAATTAACCTGGTTTAGTTAACCATATAATAAAAATATTCGAAAAATCTTTTAAAACATGTTTTATATGTGTTTTAAGCAAAAATATCAAAGTTTAATTTAAACTAAACTTCTAAACCCATTCCCTTGTATATTTCCCTTGCCCGACTCCCTAACCTAAGGTTAAGTTATAACCCTTTTTTAGATCCCCGATACATATCCTATACCCCAATAAATTAACCTTGGTTAAATCCCTCTTAAAAAATCCCTCCTGGTCATTTTTTTTCATTAAAAAAGTCAGTTTTATACATAAAACCCATCAAAAACCCTTTTCCCATCGGGTTCAATCTAGACCCTCCAATCTTCAGCACTTATTTAATCCCACTGCTCAAAATAAATGCGATACTTGTATCACATATTCCCTTATTCCCTATCGCATTGCTTAAATAGCCGTCCGATCTCCCCTATCAAATATAACGGTTCTTATTTAGCGTGATAGTTTTATTACATGAACCTTACCCTTCCAATCGCGCTAATTTTCAATCGTTCAATCTTCACTTACCTTCATGATCCGACGATCCTTATTACACCCGATGGCTTCCAACTCTCATCCCCACCATCGCCCATCGTGCTTGATGACCACCGTTGATCTTCGCCCATCAGGTCAACGGCCAATAAACAATGTCCCAGACCCACTGCATTTTCCCCCGCACCTTTCCTTTTAATCCCGATTGTTCGCTTGTTGAAAACAGATCCTACGACGCCAATTTATTTTTGCGCTCATAAAGTAATCGACTGAAGTTTTGGAAAAGCCACGCAATATAGGTTGTTTTTTGAAACCACCATGTCTCAACGTGTCCTCAAATGATTGGATCGTGTTTGAAAAGCGATTTATCGCTTACCGCCTTGGAGCTATGCGAATACCACCCAGTGGTATTCCAAAACCACTTCCACCCAAACTATGATTTAATATAATTTAACTATGGTTTGAACTATGGTTATTTCATAAAAATCATAATTTTCATTATTTTTTTCACCTTTTCATGCTTTAAACCTGTGAAACCTCTGCTAAGCCTATTTTCATCAAATTTTTACCATTTGTGCACCATTATACCTTGAGAGCCTGTGCAAAGCCCTTTCCACCATTTTCAAACCTGCCAATGCCATTTTCAAGCCAATCTCCCTGCAATTCAACTACGAAGAGCCACAATACCCTCTGATAGACCAGTTTAGTCGAATTGAAGATTGCGCATAACCTACAATTCAGTCTACCACAATTATACCTTTTTAAAGGTATTTTTTGTTAAACTTAACCGGAAAACTTCAATTCCAAAAGAAAAAGCACCAATTCTTCAATTATTGCTTGTAATTGTCTGAATTACTCACACAAAAATTACAGAAAACATCTATAGTACAGGGGAAAATTTGTCGAATTTTCCGCAGAATCCCTCATTTCCGTTTTTTGCAACTTTTATTCATACCTTGATCATTTTCACTGCTTGAATTGATCATAACCTACCTTTTGAGCATTAAAACCCTCTTTCAATCCAAAATCCTGCTCAGAATCCTATTTTACGAGAGATATTCTCTAAAATTCCCTTGTTTCCAATAGAAAAACTCAGCAAACAATCTAAGCTTTCTCTGTTCAATTAAAAAATGACAAATAAACAAGCAACCCCCAAATCAGGAGGTCCAAAACCTCAAAAGAAAGCCTTTGCTAAAATCCCTTAGCCTGAATCTTCTAAAATTGATAAACCCACCCCTGCACTCACTACTGATTCCACAGAAGTTGTCAGACTTGTCCAACCTCCAGTTATTTCACAAGAAAAGAGTCCTCTAGTTGACCTTGATTACAAAATACTAGACCCTTTAGTGGAATTCAATTTACTTGATGTCTATAACTGGTGTTTTGGTAAATCTGTAGAGAAAGATGACTAAGATATACTAGTTTGGGATTCCAATCTACCAAATTACATTGTTCCTCAACCTCATTCAGCCCTTGATTGTTTCAGATTGTGTCAGTCCTATTATCTTCCAAACCAGAGGTGCATTGTTAATAGAGACAGAGAGGTCTTATTTTACATCAATGCAGAATCCATAAATTCTATGCTGCAACTAAACCCTGACCCCAATGTTGCTTCATTGTCAAGAGAGGATTTAACTCAGCTTTACTTAGACCTTGATTTTGCTTCTAAATTCAAAGTCTTCTAGAATTTTTTTCCCAAAGAAGTTGATATCCCTAAGCTCAATCCTCCATTTGATACTTTTGATTTTTCAAATGAAACCAGACAAATTCTCTCCATGTTATCATTCATACTAGGATATAACAGTGATGAATTCATTGATGTTGCCATACTAGGTTTTCTGTCTACTCTGATTCCTAGCCAGTCTCCATCCATAGTGTACAATTTTGCTAAGTTCATTGCAGAAAACATGCACTATCAATTGTCCATATTTTCAGAAGAAAGAGTATTTAGATATACCTCATATCTACTTCATCTCTTTTTATATTATCAAGCAGATAAGTTTCCAATTGAGTTTCAGAAGATAGATCCAGAAGGGAATGTACTTTCAGTTGTGTTTTGGTCATCAATTCTGAGAAAACGGAATAGGGAATACGACTTTGCAGACTTTAATGAATTGTTCCTAGTACCTCCTATGAATTTACTGAATAAAGAACAAACCCCTAGAATTAATGAAGAAACAAAGAGAATCCTATAGCTATCTGAGAGCTGTAAAACAGGGGATTGGTACTTATAAAAAAGTTACACAGAGATCAGAGTATATGGTGCACTCTTAGCCCCATATAAATTTCCAAGATTTGTTACAACAAGGTTATTTTCTTTAGAATATTTTATGCAGTTGTTGAATGCATATGAAGTTAAATTCATAGCTTCTAGGAAAAAGACTCAGTTCAAACTAAAAAATCAAGCTGGGCCATTTATTGTGAATAACAGAGAAGCAGCAAATGAAATTAATGTCAAGTTGAAAGAATATAAATTCCCATATAGTTTTATGTGGAATTATGATCCTCAAGGTATTTTAATCATGATGAGAGTAAAATGCAATTTGTTTGTCTTCTTGCATGATCCCAAGCCCCAAATTGAAAAATATGCCAATAAACTTGAATGGGAGCCAAACACTTTATTTGATGATGATTCACAAAGCATGTAGGGAAACAGTGGAAAAGATAAGCAGGTTGATCAAACACAGGTGGTTACAGTGAACAAAGAATCTGAAATTGTTCATGAAAGAGGTAGAAAGGAAGATAGTTTCACTACTGAAACTATTCAAGGTAAAAGATTCAGAATTCCCTACAATAAGAAAAGTAAATTGACTAATGAAGAAAGGGATAAAGCCATCAATGTTGAAGATAACAATGATCATGAAACTGATAATGAAGCAACAAGGATAGTAACTGAAACTCTCAAAGAGCTTCAAAATGTTCAACTTGGAGCCCAACAAAAAGATACAGTCATGGTGGATAAAAAAACAAAAGTTGATATGCCATATTCTTCTAAAGAACCTGACAATACATAGTCAAATATTCAAATCAGGTTCAGACAAATCAAAGAAAAGAATGAAGAAATCAAAATTGAAGAATATTCCAAATTCCTTAAAGAAAAGCCTGGGAATAAGGATAGACTCCTTTCAGCTTTTGATTATTCTTCTAATAAATTGGTGATGTCATTTCTCAAGCCTACAGTGGTTGACCCAAAATCTATTGCAGATTATTCAAAAACAGATCTTGAAGTTGATGCAGATGCTGTCCATGATTTGGACCACATATAATTTCATAGGAGCAACATAGAGATGCTATATTCTAAGATAGTCAATAAGACTATGAATTTTATCAGGCTAGAGAAGACATTGATAAACCTTCAAACTCAAATGAAATTGGATAAAGCCTCATTATATGCCAATAAGTTGAAAATCAAAGCATTAGAAGACTTGGTGATTGAAGCAGGAGCTGATCCAGCTAACATTGAAGTTGAAAAGGCTTTAATCAAACAGAAAAGTGAAGATACAACTGCCCTCATAAAACAACTAAAATTGCGTCAAAGTGAAAATCCTCAGGCAAAATAAATCCTTCAGTAGAAGACAGAAAATGATGAACTAAAACAACTTGTTCTTAAAATGAAAGACCAGATAAAATAAATGGAAAGCCAAATAGAAGCTTTCATGCAAGAGAATGAAAAACTGAAAAAAGCTCAACAGGTTGTCATTCCTACAGTGATCCCAACTGTAAGCACAGTTGTTCCATCTACACTGGCAGAAGACTTGGCACCACAAGGAGTATTGGAAACTGCAGTGCCAATCACTTCTCATGACATCTCTACCTCTTCTTCATCAACCTCACAGGTAAACACAATGCAAGACAAAGCTCCCATAATCAGAGCCATGGAATATATGTCAATTAAAGATAAAGAAATACTTAGTTTGAAAGGAACTATTAAAAATCTAGAAACTTCCAAAAGAGATGCCTTGATTACTTCCAAAGGGCATGAACAAAGCGCTGATAGATTACAAGAACAAGTGAGAATTCTTCAAACACAGGTGAATCTTACAGATCAGGTTGCATACATAAAAATCATTTATGGACAAAAATCATTGAAGGCATTCACTCACAATGGCCTTCCATTCAGATAATATATGAGCAGAAAGAGTTGCTACAGGCTGCAAATGCAGAAATTGATAAAACCAAGAAAGAAATTGAAAATAAGCCACCACAAGCAGTTCAACTCATAGCATTTTTGAACAACAAAAACACGGAAGAGTTAGAAAAGTTGAAAATTGTTGACAGAACATAGGCCATTCTTCAAATTAAAAAAGTTCCGAATAAGAGAAATATGATGAATAATTTGGAAGGAAGGTGTAAAGATATGAACTTGGCCATCTCAAGATTTTGGGCCAAATACAAAGTATTATCAGAAGCAGGTTTACCAGACATTCATGCATTAAATGACAAATTAATGCCACAGAAGGATTATGATCAAAAAATCAGAGCTCATGCTAAGGAGCAAGCTAAACAGCCTTTGCCACAAGGATCTCCAAGTGGCAAAGTTCTACTTCAATATTTTGAAAATATATTCTTTTTGGAAAATGAAATCAAGCATATATTCACAGTAAAGCCAAACTTTGCCAAATATATAGAGGCTGATGAAAGTTACAAGAAAGTGAAGAATATGAAGATCTCCACTGCAAAACAGTGGAAAGAATTCACACATCTGATGTGAATTTGACAAGTAAAGGACAGGAAAATCACATGAAGAATCATATTTTACTTTTACCTTATGGTGAAAAAATCAGTGTCAAAGTGTATCGGGGTCAAAGTGTATCAGTAAAATCAAATTGTTACTGCTGGTCATTTTTCAATTACAGCAGTGAAACAGTGAAAAGTAGAGATAAAGAGTATCAGAGCAGAAGATGAAAAGGAAGAGTATTCTACAAGTCACCATCCACGAGATGTACCTAATGCCAGCCATGCTCACAGCACATCAAAAATCAGTTTAAATAAGATAAAACAGTTCTATTTTTCTTTGTAAAAGAGGACACCTTGCAAACTGTTTTGCTGCTATCCCTCTTCTTATGTTCTTTTTCCTATTTTTCCTTAAAACATTGTCTCAAAATCTGAGATATTTTGTAAACAATTTTTGTGTATAAATACTTCATAATTCGAAGTATTCAAGGTGGAATAAAATTTCTAAAGACTACTATAGTCATTTTGCTGGACATATTGAAGTTGGTGTGAGTCAATTAGCAAAGCAGCAGTATGGAAACAAGATTAGAGACATCATAACTAAGGATTCTCGTGGTGACAAGATAAGTCTTGTATTTTTTCCTATTTTCAGTGTTATTCTTTAAAGTTTACATACATTCATTTGATGTGTTTCTATTTTGTAATGATCAACTAAGGAGAAATTAAACATAATTAGTGATAATGAGCTCTCTGTTTTAAACTAGTTGGCATTTTTATGTTTTTTGCTTGATAACCAGACCATAGAATTCTTAATTGCTCTAGGTCCGAGTTTGATCCCCTCCTTCAATCTTATTTTCTGTAACTTAACGATTCTTAAGTGCCCTTTTGTTTAGATTTCACCCATTCCATCATCAAAACATATTCAAAGGCTTAGAAGGTCATCTATCCTGCCCTTAGTACATTTGCATCTTTAAGTCTTATTTCCTAGCTTTGCTTGCCTAGAGAGTTGACTCCATTGCCCAATGTTCTGGTAGATCCCTCTTTTTTACCTTGAAATACTTTTTATTCCTACCACACTTCTAAAATCAATCCTATTTCTCACTCATAGCTAGCCTAAAACCCTTTACCAAAAACAAAGCTAAATCTTTAAGAGAGATCCTTCTCCAGAGCTCAGGAAGGCTAGATCCTGAATTCCCAAAGTGGTTCTTGGTTACCCCTAGTGTTCTTAACTACAAAAATCCCCATCCCACCACCTGAGAATTACTGGGGTGTTAACATACTGGCGACCATACTAGGGAACTAACCACTCTCCAGTTTTAAGTTTAATCTTGAAGGAAGATTTTTAATTATATCTTTTCTACTTTAAGATTGAGTTTAAAGGTTGTGGGTATTTTACCCAATAAACATTCTGGCTCCCAAGAAAGTCTACTATAGTAGATCCAACCCTGATCCTAATCCTCCAGAGATAATAGACAATCCGGACCAGATAGGAAAAAAGAAGAAAAAACAAATTGATAGTTCTGAAACTGAGATACCTTTAAGAAGAGCTGATTCTTTACCCAAAGAATTGGTAAGCTTATCAGACATTGATTTTGACTTAAATTTTGAAAAATCTTTATTTAGAACAAAATCTGAATTGGATTTAAAAGAAATTGTTTTAGATCCAGTTTTTACTTCTTATGTGAGTGAAAAACACAAAATTATTTCCGTTCCTACTAAATTAGATCAAACTGAAAGTAAAAGTCCAGTAAAAAGGGTAAGTATCACAAAAATTAAAGACATTGAAGAAGCTGTTAAGTTACCTAATTTTTTGTATAAATTTAAACCCCCAGTTTCTAAGTTATATACAATAGTCTTTACAGCATCAGATTCTACTCTATATGCTGCCACATCATTTAATGATTCTTCTATCAGTTCACCTTAAGAGACCATAAGCCTTGAGTTGCCTCTGCCCCATAGAATCATATACTCATCATATCTACAATCCACTGCTAGTTCATCAACCGATCCACTCATCCCTGAGCTGGCCTTGCAGCCCAAAGTAGTATATCCATCATTTACCCAACCCATTACAACTACGATTAGCCATACTACTTCATTTTCATCCCCCTTACCAAGCTCTTCAAGTACATCCATTGTAGTAACCAGCACTATCCCTACTACTACAACTGTACCTCCCAGTTCAGCTAAAATTCAAGCCATGGAAGCCCGATATGTTCCCTTGGTCTTACCTCAGAATCTCCATGACATGCCCTAGAACTACCAGAAAGATATTCCACTGTTTGATAATATTTCATAGATTACTACACAGCAAGATATTACTAGAATGAATGATTTCTGGGAAGTCTATGAGATAGATGAATCTGATGTCCAAATGAGGCTATTTGCTCAGAGTTTAATTGGAGAAGTAAAAACCTGGTTTAAAGGTTTAGGAGCTGGTAGCATAGCAGACCTAGCTGCATTCCATAGAGCCTTCCTAAATAAATGGGAGAAAAATAAGAACCCTATGCAAATATTATCTGAGTTTGATGCTGTCAAAAGAGCCCCAAATGAGTCTGTCTAAGACTTCTGCACAAGATATAACAGTGTTTACAATGCCATTCCTACAGACCTTAAACCTACCCTTTACTCCGTGCTACTCAAATTCCCTGATTGCTTTGATGTAGACATGGCTTACCAACTTAGGGAAAGAGATGCAAATACTCTAGAACAAATGCAAAAAAACATAGTAGGTGTAGAAATCAACATACTTGCAAAGAAGGCCAGAATGAGAAACGAAAGGAGGGTTACTATTAAAGAAGAAGCATCTCACTTAGATAATAAGTTTGATTTCATTACTAAAGCACTAGAAAAAGTAGTTGATAGACTGGATCAAATTGAAAAGAAACCACAATGGGACAATCAATCCCAGATCCGGAATCCCAATTACAGAAAAACAACAACCCTGGGAAAGGTAAGGAACCTTCCCCTGATCAGAATATAAGAACTCGATTCCAAGAAAACTTTGCAGAAAGTTCACGAAACAGTGTTGATGAGGAGGAAGACATCAACATTGTTATGGGGATTGATGAAAACAATACCATTTTCCTCACCCAGGAGGACCAGGAACTCTTTGAACTTCAACAGTTAAAAGTAGAATCTGGAGAATCCTATGATTATAAACAAGGTTATGATTTTGCGATAAACGAAATTCACAGTCAATACAACCTTAGGAGCAAGAAAACCAATGATCCTGTCATAAATAATAATTCTCCAAACCAACAAGAACAAAACAAAAAGAAGACTGATACTTCTAAATCAAAATTCTTGCAAATTCTTCCTAGAGATAACAAACAGAGTTCAAATCTGACCAGTCCTAAAAAGCAGCAAGGCCCAAAGATTTTAGATATTACTAACGAGGTGGTACAATCTTCCAAAGATGTTTTGAAAGCTAATTCTCCCAAAGCCACCAATTCAACAACAGTCATTGAGCTAAGAAATAATCCTACTGACTTTAAAATATCAGATCCTAAACGTTCTGTTGAGAATCCTAAAACTGATAAGAGTTCTGCTAACCCCCAAAATATTCCTGAAAAAAAAGTTAAGGATAGCAGAAACTAAGAAACTCAGATAGAAGACAAGAGAAGAGCTCAAAACAAAGGAAAAATAGTAGAAAATCAAGAAAAGTCATCACAAACCACAGTTCCCAAAGAAGAATTGATTCCAACCATTAGATCTCAGCCAACATTTAATATGCAGTCTGAAATATCCATGTTAAAAATAGTTGTTCCCTTGGTAGAACTAGCTAAAAATGATTTGTATAGATCTATGATTTCTGATGCATTGAATGTGAATGAGAATGAAGATACAATCAACATGAATGAAGATAGGCTTGAATTGATTTTTGGTCCCAATGTAGATGGAAAGCATTCAGATGGGTCGGTACCACCATTTTATTTAAGCCTTACTGTACATGACCAAATATTACACAATACTATGCTAGATACTAGAGCTTCCCACAATTTAATGCCTAAAGCTATAATTAAAACTCTTAATCTAGACATAACCAGACCCTATAAGGACCTGTTCTCATTTGATTCATCCAAAGTCCAATGTATTGGTTTGATTAAAGATCTGTGTGTTAACCTAGTCCAATATCTTGGTAAGAGTATGATCATGGACGTTGTAGTAGCTGACATCCTGCCAAAGTATGGCATGCTTCTTTCTCGCTCATGGGGAGCAAAGTTACAGGGATCTCTACAACTGGATATGAGTTATGCTACTATCTCGGTATTTGGACAGCCTAAAAAACTTTATAGAGAAACCTTGATGAAATACATGATCAGTAGTGCAGACAGACCTATAAATTATCCAATTTATGCTACTCCCACTGATCTTGATTATTTTATTCTCAGTAAATCTGATCAAAATGAAAATCCAATTGAACTTACTGATAAAAAACTTAAAATCATGGATGATTATAATTGTCACGTAGCTTTGTGGCATTTATATTTTGATGGATCTATTAATAAATTTGGAACTGGAGCTGGTGTTTGGATTACAAACATTGAAACAAGCCATTCTGAAGGACATGCTTTTATATTAAACTTCAAATGCACCAATAACATGGCTGAATACGAAGCTTTAATCTTAGGCCTGCAAATTATTAGAAAAAAGGGAGGAAAAAGAATAATGATTATGGGTGATTCTGAACTAGTTATAAAGCAAATAAACGCAGAGTATTCAGTTCACAATCCCAGACTTACAAGATACAGAGAAACAATATTGGAACTGCTTGAAGAATTTTTAGAAGGTAATTTTTCTATCATCCCTCGAGATCAAAACATACAGGCCCATTGCTTAGCAACTTTTGCCAGCAGTTGTAAAATTCCTTTTTCACCATTGCAAAAATACACTGCTGAGATTAAACATAGGCCTATTGTTCCTGATAGTGTGAAATATTGGCAAATTTTTTCAAAGGATCAAAAAATTTATCACTTTTTGAATAATGAGCATGAATTTCAAAATTGTCAAATCGATAACAACTGTAACATAGATTCACCTTGTGATATAGATTTAAATTTATGTCAAATAGATGATTTAGATAATTTAGATGTACATAAGTTTGAAAAGCCTACTATTTTTACTCAAAGTGACATTGATGAAATGGAAAAAATAGAAATAGAGGAATTGATTGAAGATGAAATAGATTTGATTGATTTAAAGAATAACATTTTACCTAGAGGTTTAACTCCCCTAGAAGATTTATTTGACTCCAATGATGTGCCCATAAGGCCAAAAATGGAGCCAGTTAAATCTAACATAGAAGAGTATAACTTAGGGACAGATGAAAAACCAAGAATAATCAAACTATCCAAATCCTTATCATCAGATGAAAGGGCTAAATACATTAAACTTTTAAAAGAATTTCAAGATGTCTTTGCATGGAGCTATAAAGACTTAAAAAATTTACAACACAAACATTATCCAACATAAAATTCCTTTAAAATAAAATCAAAAACCCTTTCAATAGAAACTCAGAAGGATTAATCCAGTTTTGTTACCGTTAATCGAAAAATAAGTCAAAAGAATGTTTGATGCACAGATAATTTCACCAGTTAGATTTTCTGACTAGATATCTAATTTAGTGCCAACCAAAAAAAAGACAGGAGAAATTAGACTATGCATAGACTTTAGGAATATTAATAAAGCATCCTTGAAAGATAACTACCCCTTTCCAAAAATGGACCATATTTTACAGAGGGTAGCAGGTTCTTCCAGAATCTCTTTATTAGATGGTTTCTCTAGTTACGATCAGATTCTAGTTCACAAAGATGACCAAACCAAAACTGCTTTTACTACTCCATGGGGCACTTTCATGTATGTGAAAATGCCTTTTGGGTTAAAAAATGTAGGAGCTACATTTCAAAGGGCCATGGATATTGCCTTTGCCAATGAAATCCATGAGTTTTTGGTCATTTATTTGGATGATATTACTGTTTTTTCTAAAGAAAATGATGATCACTTGGATAATCTGAGACAAGTTTTTTTTAAATGCAGAAAATATGGTATATATCTTAATCTGAAAAAGTCTATTTTTGGGCTAGAAGAAGGCAAATTTCTAGGTCACATCATTTCAAAAGAAGGCATTAGAATAGACCCTGCAAGAATTGAAGCAGTTCTAAACATTCAACCACCAAGGAACATTAAAGAACTCCAAGCATTCTTGGGAAAGATCAATTTTCTAAGAAGATTCATATCAAATCTGGCTGAGATTATAAAATATCTTAATAACATGATTAAAAAGGAGTCCTCAATTATATGGACTATAAAGGCCAAACAATCTTTTGAATCTATCAAACAGGCCTTAACTAAAGCACCACTCCTTATCAGTCCAGATTACACAAAAGATTTTATAATCTTTTCCTTTGCATCCGAACACACCATAGCTGTAGTTCTTCTGCAGAAAAACGATCAAGTCTTTGAACAACCCATTGAATTTTTTAGTAAAGCTCTCAGAGATACACCACTAAAATACAACATAATAGAAAAACAGGCTTTGGCTCTGGTTAAAGCTATAAAATATTTCAGAGTGTATACACTTCATTCACACATAATTGCATATGTCCCTAATGCAATAGTCAAAGACATTTTGACTCAGGATGGACCAGATAGTAGGAGAGGAAAGTGGATAGCCACAATCCTTGAATATGATCTGGAAATTAAACCAACTAAAATTGTTAAAGGATAGGGTTTAGCCAAATTGATGGCTGAATCAAATTGCAATGCCTTAGATATTAATTTCATTACACAAGTAGATGAATAGGAGGAGATGGCGACTCCATCAATCAGTGAAGCCTATCAAGACTCACCATGGTACTCTGATATAATCTTTGCAGTAACAAACTTACAAGCTCCTCCTGGACTGAAAAAAACCAAGGCAAGATTTATCAAGAAAAAAGTAATGAGATTCTGTATCTTAAATAATGCACTATATTGGGGAGAAAGTACTGGAATTTTACTTAATTGTTTATTGAAATCTGAGGCTGACAAGATCCTTGAGGAATTTCATGCAAGTGACTGTAGAGGCCATTTATAATAGAAGAGCACAGCTGATAAAATACTCAGGGATGGTTTTTACTGGCCATCTTTATTTTTAGATGTTAAAAAGTTTGTTACCTCTTGCCATCAATGCCAAATTTTTGAAGGTAAAATGAAACTGTTACCATTACCTCTGAAAGAAATATCCACTGAAAAACCATTTCAACTATGGGGGTTAGACTTCATAGGTTAAATTCATCCTCCATCTTCAGGTCAACACAAATGGATTCTAACTGCCAGTGATTACTTTACTAAGTGGATTGAAGAAATTCCCACTAGGCAAGCTACAGACTCAGTTATTATCTCATTCATAGAAAGTAATATTTTGTCTAGATTTGGATGCCCACACAAAATTATCACAGACAATGCTGCTGCTTTCAAATCTAAGAATATGATTGCTTTCTACCATAAATACCATATTACCTTAGGTCATTCCACAACATACTATCCCCAAGGTAATGGTCTGGCCAAATTGTCAAATAAAATTTTAGTCAACATCATCAAAAAACTACTCCAAGATAATAAAAAGACATGGAACAAGAAGCTTATCTATGCCCTTTGGGCTGATAGACTTACTACAAAAAATTCTATAGCAACTTCACCACATCATATTGTTTATGGTACAGATGCAGTTTTTCCTTCTTCCTTGGGTGTCCCAGTCATGAAGATTATCCAAGAATCACAGGTAGAAACTAATGACATTCAAAGAAGAATCAATGAGACCATACACCTTCAACAAACTAGAGATGAATTTTATGAAAAGTCACAAGTTTTATAGGACAAGATAAAAAATATTTTTGATAAAAGAGTTAAGGATGATGACTTTTTCATAGGAGATCAAGTTTTAAGATGGGATGCAAGAAGAGAGGATAAAGGTAAACATGGGAAGTTTGACTTTCTATGGTAGGGACCCTATGTAATATATCGTTACAAAGGCAATAATTCCTTTTTCATCAAGAATTTGGATGGAAGCGAGCTTCAAGAAGGACCAGTAAATGGAAGGATGCTGAAACATTACTATTCCTCACAAGTCACTTAACAGTAAGATCTATTTACTTCATCATTGTAAATATTCATAGTCAGAGTGTAGATTGGATTGGATATATTATCTACAAAGTTTAAGCCCGAAGAGAAGGCCCTGAGATTTGCAGTATAAGATATCATAAATATGATTGTTTCAGAAAACATAAGACATTTACAGGATCACCAAGGTCAATGGATAAGGCTACTGATCTCAGATTTCTTGGCATTTCACAAGAAAAAGCCATCCCCAAGTGAAGCCGATGTTAGAGACCTATAATATAGGGGTCATAATTTTGACTTGAATATTGATAATCTTGTAAATCTGTACATACTTTGCCTTCTGCAAGTTGTATTCACATATTTTGTAAAAAAATCAAAAGAAATAAAAAATCAAAAAGAAGGTAAAAAGTCCTAAAAGAATAATCAAAGGACTTAGAAAAAATAAAAGACCCCAAAAGAAAAAATAATAAAACATGAAAGTATGCAAGCATAAATTCCACTACTTTTTACTTTTTGACTATGGCAGAGTGTCAATAAATTCCATAGTCCATGATGAGTTAAACAGTTTAATCTTAACTTGTCATTTTTCAATTTCACTTGTTGTAGATAGAGAATAATGAGTTGTCATACAGTTTAATCATGACAATTCAGTAGTTAGGTAGAGAAATAAAATGAATCCAACAGTTTAATCTGGATTTATGGATGAAATAAGTGTAGAATTAGATAGTTTTACTTGCTTTCAGAAAGAATAAATGCTGTGAAGGTTGCTAGCTTAAATGCACCTTATTACAAAGGAAGAAAAAATGTTAGCATGGTTAGCTGGGTAGAAGAAGGTGAAAAGTCACAATGTAAATATCATTCATCATTGGCTGAAAAATAACTAACCTCCCCTTCCCATAGTCATGAAACATTCTAAAATATCAGTTAGAAAGGCTCAAGGCATTTCCTTGACTTTTGTTGGGACCGGACCCAAGGCTCTATGAATGATCAGTTGAAAGTGTAAATGTCTATATTAATCCCTTAAATCACATCATTTACCATTCATACATTCATCCCCTTGAATAATCCTAAGTAAAACTCCAATTTTTACTTAAAGGCATTATAATTCCCATTTGATTAACTTTCTTCATCATTTGAAAGCATTAAACCCTCAAAATTACGTTATATATTAAGTTAAAGTGATAAGATCAATGCAAATTATCTCTTGAAATTCACTTTACTTGTTATGTTTATGTGTTTTGAGTATACCATCTCCTATTTTCATATTAACTCTAATTTATATATTAACTCCCTATAAAAATAACCTTTTCCTATTATATATAACTCCTTTTCATATATAATAAACCCAAAATCCCACTTATTATAATTTTAGCTGAAGTTTATAATTCCCACATGTTTAATAAAAACCCACATTATAACCCCCTTTGGCTAAAATATACCGTTATGTATAATCCCGCCCCTATGGTAGTTAAATCAACCTGGTTTAATTAACCATATAATAAAAATATTCGAAAAATCTTTTAAAACATGTTTTATATGTGTTTTAAGAAAAAATATCAAAGTTTAATTTAAACTAAACTTCTAAACCCATTCCCTTTTATATTTCCCTTGCCCGACTCCCTAACCTAAGGTTAAGTTATAACCCTTTGTTAGATCCCCGATACATATCCTATACCCCAATAAATTAACCTTGGTTAAATCCCTCCCTATCATTTTTTCATTAAAAAAGTCAGTTTTATACATAAAACCCATCAAAAACCCTTTTCCCATCGGGTTCAATCTAGACCCTCCGATCTTCAGCACTTAGTTAATCCCACGGCTCAAAATAAACGTGATACTTGTATCACATATTCCCTTATTCCCTATCGCGTTTCTTAAACAGCCGTCCGATCTCCCCTACCAAATCTAACTGTTCTTATTTAGCACGATAGTTTTATTACATGAACCTCACCCTTCCCATCGCGCTAATTTTCAACCGTTCGATCTTCACTTACCTTCATGATCCGATGATCCTTATTACACCCGATGGCTTCCAGCTCCCATCCCCACCATTGCCCATCACGCTTGATGACCACCGTTGATCTTCTGCCCATCAGGTCAATAGCCAATAAACAATGTCCTAGACCCACTACATTTTTCCTCACACCTTTCCTTTTAATCCCGAACGTTCGCTTTTTGAAAACAAATCCGACGGTGCCAGTTCATTTTTGCGCTCGTAAAGTAATCGATTGAAGTTTTGGAAAAGCCGCGCGATATAGGTTGTTTTTCGAAACCACCATGTGTCGACGTGTTCTCAAATGATTGGATCGCGTTCGAAAAGTGATTTACCACTTACCACCTTGGAGCTGCGCAAATACCACCACCCAGTGGTATTCCAAAACCACTTCTGCCCAAACTATGATTTAATATAATTTAACTATGGTTTGAACTATGGTTATTTCATAAAAATCATAATTTTCATTAAGTTTTTCACCTTTTCGTGCTTTAAACCTGTGAAACCTCCGCTAAGCCTATTTTCGTCAAATTTTCACCATTTGTGTGCCATTATACCTTGAGAGCCTGTGCAGAGCCCTTTCCACCATTTTTAAACCTACCAATGCCATTTTCAAGCCAATCTCCCTGCAATTCAACTACGAAGAGCCACAGTACCCTCTGATAGACCAGTTCAGTAGAATTGAAGACTGCGCGCAACCTGCAATTCAGTCTACCACAATTATACCTTTTTAAAGGTATTTTTCGTTAAACTTAACTAGAAAACTTCAATTCCAAAAGAAAAAGCACCAATTCTTCAATTATTGCTTGTAATTGTCTGAATCACTCACATGGAAATTATAGAAAACATCCATAGTACAGGGGAAACTCTGTCGAATTTTCTCCAGAATCCCTCATTTCTGTTTTTTGCAACTTTTATCCATACCTTGATCATTTTCACTACTGGAATTGATCATAACCTACCTTCTGAGCATTAAAACCCTCTTTCAATCCAAAATCCTACTCAGAATCCTATTTTACCAGAGATGTTCTCCAAAAATACCTTGTTTCCAACAGAAGAACTCAGAAAATAGTCTAAGCTTGCTCTGTTCAATTAAAAAATGACAAAGAAACAAGTAACCCCCAAATCAGGAGGTCCAAAACCTCAAAATAAAACCTCTGCTAAAATCCCTCAGCCTGAATCTTCTAAAATTAATAAACCCACCCTTGCACTCACTGCTGATTCCACAGAAGTTGTCAGGCTTGTCCAACCTCCAGTTATTTCACAAGAAAATAGTCCTCTGGTTGACCTTGATTATAGAATACTAGACCCTTCAATGGAATTCAATTTACTTGATGTCTATAACTAGTGTTTTGGTAAATCTGTAGAGAAAAATGACAAAGATATACCAGTTTGGGATTCCAACATACCAAAGTACATTGTTCCTCAAACTCATTCAGCCCCTGATTTTTTCATATTGTGTCAGTCCTATTATCTTCCAGACCAGAGGTGCATTATTAATAGAGACAGAGAGGTCTTATTTTACATCAATGTAGAATCCATAAATTCTATGCTGCAACTGAACCCTGACCCCAATGCTGCTTCATTGTCAATAGAGGATTTAACTCAACTTTACTTAGACCTTGATTTTGCTTCTAAATTCAAAGTCTTCCAGACTTTTTGTCCCAAACAAGTTGATATCCCTAAGCTCAATCCTCCATTTGATACTTTTGATTTTCCAAATGAAACCACACAAATTGTATCCATGCTATCATTCATACTAGGATATAACAATGATGAATTCACTAATGTTGCTATACTAGGTTTTCTGTCTACTCTGAGTCCTGGCTAGTCTCCATCCATAGTGTACAATTTTGCTAAGTTCATTGCAGAAAACATGCACTATCAATTGTCTAGATTGTCAGAAGAAGGAGTCTTTAGATATACCTCATATCTACTTCATCTCTTTTTGTATTATCAAGCAGATAAGTTTCCAATTGAGTTTCAGAAGATAGATCTAGAACGGAATGTACTTTCAGTTGTGTTTTGGCCATCAATTCTGAGAAAATGGAATAGGGAATACAACTTTGCAAACTTTAATGACTTGTTTCTAGTACTTGCTATGAATTTACTGAATAAAGAACAGACCCCTAGAATTAATGAAGAAACAAAGAGAATCCTACAGCTATCTGAGAGTTGTAAAACAAGGGATTGGTACTTATAAAAAAGTTACACAGAGATCAGAGTATATGGTGCACCCTTAGCCCCATATAAATTTCCAAGATTTGTTACAACAAGGTTATTTGCTTTAGAATATTTGAGGTAGCTGTTGAATGCAGATGAAGTTAATTTCATAGCTTCTAGGAAAAAGACTCAGTTCGAACTAAAAAATCAAGTTGGGCCATTTATTGTGAATAACAGAGAAGTAGCAAATGAAATTAATGTCAAGTTGAAAGAGTATAAATTCCCATATAGTTTTATGTGGAATTATGATCCTCAAGATATTTTAAGCACGATGAGAGTAAAATGCAAGTTGTTTGTCTGTTACACTGAAAATTGTCATCTTGACATTCTGCTAAGTTTATGAGCTAATTATTACTCATACCTCCCCCTCTGCAAGTCTAACAAATCAGTTCCTCATTTCAAGCCTTGAAAATCAGAGAAAAGTTCCTAAAAATCTCCTAAACTTTGGTGTTGCACTTTCTCGCTATCTTGCCTGCGGTCCCGCACCCAATGTTCAGCTCTCCTGCGTACCTGAACGCACCTTCTCTTTGTTATTGGTGCGGACCCCTGTAAGATCAAAAAGGCACAAGTAAATTCCAAAAAGCTCAATTAAATTAAATTCTGGAAGCTTCTAGAATGAATCTTGTGGTGGTAGAACCACTCTTGTGAGGTGCATGTATCCCTTACATTATGGAGCTAACCCCTTAATATGAGGAGCTCATGCCTTTGAAGGAAGATTCTATCCCTTCATAGTTGGAATAGAAAACCTCCTCTTTCCACTATAAAAAGAGGCATTGGGTAGCCTCAAGGGGAGTTCAAGCTTGAGAATATTTGAGGTTAAGTGTTGTTGACATTTAGACTCAGTTTACTAAGAATTTTGTGAGGAGAGATTACATACCTCTATTTGTCTTGGTTGGAGGAGTGCATAGCTTATCAAAGTAGAGGAGACTCCTACTTCGGACCCCGGGAAGGCCTGTGCAACATCAAGGCTCAGGTTGTAAGGTTTTCCTTCTTTTGAAATTAATACAAATATACTCATTTTTCTCAATAAGTTGTCAGTTCATGGTTTATTTCATAGATTCCTTGATCACTATGATAATCATGGTTTATGATGATGTCTATACAGGTGCTATCTAATATTTTTCTTGGTTGCGACTGCAGGTTTACGAGGGAAACTCCTTCAAGTGCATGAGGGACAACAACGACTTCAAACAAGCGCTGGACATACGGTAAGTCTTTTACACATCTATAGAGATTTTTGTAAACCATATATGCTTAGAGAAAGATTAGTCTATTTGGCTGTTTGTTGCTAGATAATTTTAGTACTAAGAAGATCGGTCTTGTCCGCAAGATAGATTAATCCACACAACACTGTCTTCTTGCATGATCCCAAGCCCCAAATTGAAAAATATGCCAATAAACTTGAATGGGAGCCAAACACTTTATTTGATGATGTCTCATAAAGCATGCAGGGAAATAGTGGAAAAGATAAGCAGGTTGATCAAACACAGGTGGTTACAGTGAACAAAGAATCTGAAATTGTTCATAAAAGAAGCAGAAAGGAAGATAGTTTCACTACTGAAACTATTCAAGATAAAAGATTTAGAATTCCCTACAATAAGAAAAGTAAATTGACTAATGAAGAAAGGGATAAAGCCATCAATGTTGAAGATAACAATGATCATGAAACTGATGATGAAGCAACAACGATAGTAACTGAAACTCTCAAAGGGCTTCAAAATGTTCAACTTGGAGCCCAACAAAGAGATACAATCATGGTGGATAAACAAACAAAAGTTGATATGCCATCTTCTTCTAAAGAACTTGACAATACAGAGTCAGATATTCAAATCAGATTCAGACAAATCAAAGAAAAGAATGAAGAAATAAAAAGTGAAGCATATTCCAAATTCCTTAAAGAAAAGCCTGGGAATAAGGATAGACTCCTTTCAGCTTTTGATTATTCTTTTAATAAATTGGTGATGTCATTTCTCAATCCTATAGTGGCTGATCCAAAATCTATTACAGATTATTCAAAAACACATCTTGAATTTGATGCAGATGCTGTCCATGAATTGGACCAAATAGAATTTCATAGGAGCAACACAGAGATGCTATATTCTAAGATAGTCAATAAGACTATGAATTTTATCAGGCTTGAGAAAACATTGATAAACCTTCAAACTCAAATGAAATTGGATAAAGCCTCATTATATGCCAATAAGTTGAAAATCAAAGCATTATAAGACTTGGTGATTGAAGCAGTAGCTGATCCAGCTAACATTGAAGTTGCAAAGGCTTTAATCAAACAAAAAAACGAAGATATAGCTGCCCTTAGAAAACAGCTAAAATTGCCTCAAAGTGAAAATCCTCAGGCAAAAGAAATCCTTCAGCAGAAGACAGAAAATGATGAACTAAAACAACTTGTTCTCAAAATGACAGACCAGATAAAAGAAATGGAAAGCCAAATAGAAGCTTTCATGCAAGAGAATGAAAAACTGAAAAAAGCTCAACAGGTTGTCATTCCTATAGTGATCCCAACTATAAGCACAGTTGTTCCATCTACACTGGTAGAACACTTGGCACCACAAGGAGTACTGGCAACTATAGTGCCAATCACTTCTCATGACATCTCTGCCTCTTCTTCATCAACCTCACAGGTAAACATAGTGCAAGACAAAGCTGCCATAATCAGAGCCATGGAAGATATGTCAATTAAAGATAAAGAAATACTTAGTTTGAAAGGCACTATTAAAATCTGGAAACTTCCAAAAGAGATGCCTTGATTACTTCCAAAGGGCATGAACAGAGGGTTGATAGATTACAAGAACAAGTGAGAATTCTTCAAACACAAGTTAATCTTACAGATCAGGTTGCATACATAGAAAATCATTTATGAGCAGAAAGAGTTGCTACAGGCTGCAAATGCAGAAATTGATAAAACCAAGAAAGAAATTGAAAATAAGCCACCACAAGCAATTCAAATCATAGCATTTTTGAACAGCAAAAACTGGGAAGAGTTAGAAGAGTTGAAAATTGCTGACAGAACAGAGGCCATTCTTCAAATTAAAAAAGTTCTGAATAAGAGAAATATGATGAATAATTTGGAAGACAGGTGTAAAGATATGAACTTGGCCATCTCAAGATTTTGGGCCAAATACAAAGTATTATCAGAAGCAGGTTTACCAGACATTCATGCATTAAATGAAAATTTAATGCCACAGAAGGATTATGATCAAAAAATCAGAGCTCATGCTAAGGAGCAAGCTAAATAGCCTTTGCCACAAGGATTTCCAAGTGGCAAAGTTCTACTTCAATATTTTGAAAATCTATTCTTTTTGGAAAATGAAATCAAGCATATAATCACAGTAAAAAACTTTGCCAAATATACAGAGGCTGATGAAAGTTACAGGAAATTGAAGAATATGAAGATCCCCACCGCTGAACAGTGGCAAGAATTCACAGATCTGGTGTGAGTTTGACAGGTAAAGGACAGGAAATTCACCTGAAGAATCATATTTTACTTTTACCTTATGGTGAAAAAATCATTGTCAAAGTGTATCAATAAAATCAAATTGTTACTGCTGGTCATTTTTCAATTATAGCAGTGAAACAGTGAAAAGCAGAGATAAAGGTTATCAGAGCAGAAGATGAAAAGGAAGAGTATTCTACAAGTCACCATCCACGAGAAGATATACCTAATGCTAGCAATGCTCACAGCACATCAAAAATAGGTTTAAATAAGATAAAATAGTTATATTTCTCTTTGTAAAAGAGGACAGCTTGCAAACTATTTTGCTGTTGTCCCTCTTCTTATGTTCTTTTTCCTATTTTTCCTTGAAACATTATCTCAAAATCTGAGATATTTTGTAAACAATTTTTGTGTATAAATACTTCATAATTCAAAGTATTCAAGGTGGAATAAAATTTCTAAATACTACTATAGTCATTTTGCTGGACATATTGAAGTTGGTGTGAGTCAATTAGCGAAGCAGCAGTCTGGAAACAAGATTAGAGACATCATAACTAAGGATTCTCATGGTGACAAGATAAGTCTCATATTTTTTCCTATTTTCAGTGTTATTCTTTAAAGTTTACATACATTCATTTGATGTGTTTCTATTCTGTAATGATCAACTAAGGAGAAATTAAACATAATTAGTGATAATAAGCTCTCTGTTTTAAACTAGTTGGCATTTTTATGTTTTCTACTTGATAACTGGACCATAGAATTCTTAATTGCTCTAGGTCCTACTTTGATCCCCTCCTTCAATCTTATTTTCTGTAACTCAAGGATTATTAAGTGCCCTTTTGTTCAGATTTCACCCATTCCATCATCAAAACCTATTCAAAGCCTTAGAAGGTCATCTATCCTGCCCTTAGTACATTTGCATCTTTAACTCTTATTTCCTAGCTCCGCTTGCCTAGAGAGTTGACTCCATTGCCCAATGTTCTGGTAGATCCCTCTGGTTTACCTTGAAATACTTTTTATTCCTACCACACTTCTAAAATCAGTCCTATTGCTCACTCATAGCTAGCCTAAAACACTTTATCAAAAACAAAACTAAATCTTTAGGAGAGATCCCTCTCCGAAGCTCAGGAAGGCTATATCTTGAATTCCCAAAGTGGTTCTTGATTACCCCTGGTGTTCTTAACTACAAAAATCCCCATCCCACAACCTTAGAATTACTAGGGTGTTAACAATACATTCAGTTTTCTGCAAAGTAAATCAAGATTTATCCAAAGTAAATTCAGTTCCATTAAGTTTCCTACAAAGTACATTCAATTTTATACAAGTAAATTCAATTTCCTACATAGAACTTTCAAGTTTCTGCAAATATTTTTTAAATTTCTGCATAGAACTTTCAGATTTTAAACACAAGTCTCCTCAAGAAATTATGTTCCACTAGTTTTTGTTGTACTATTGTATCTTGTAATATATATCTCTCATTATGTCCATGGAAATAATTATGCCTATAAAATCAAGTACAATGTGATATATAATTTCATGTTGAGCCTCCTTTCCACACTAGGTTTGCCCAAAGTTCCAACAAAAGAGTTATTACACCCAAAGCTAGCAAAAAAAGTAAACCAAATACTTGTACATTTCGTCAAAAACTACTATGTCAATTACTATGTTTGTGTATTCGATTCTGTCAAGTATTTAGCTCTGAATACAACTACGTCTAGACAAATCAGAGTCGTCAAGTTATTTTTCTAATAAGATAGATCTTTATAGAACATATGTTTCTTTTCCAGCTCAAGCAAAATTGGAAAGAATTGTTTTTCTAGAAACTCGGTACAAAAACAAACACAAAACAATGTGCATTGCTTGTCCAGATGACATTTGTTGTGTACACAACAATCTATTTCCAAGTTTCCGAAAAGCTTCAATTTTTTGTCTTGACAATATATGCGATTTTATTTTTCGAATTTTTTTAGATGAAATTGTCATAGAGAAACACATTTCGTGATATAAAAGTTGTAATGTGTTGCTGCAACATAGGTATCTAAAACAAATTGAGCATCTATGTTTTCTTGTCACACTATCTTCTTGTACTCAATTGTCTCAAGTATTTAACTCTAGATATAATTGTACCTAGATAACTCTTGTAATTTGATGTTATTGACACCAAAGGAAAAAAACGTGCAAATGTGTTGCTGGATATAAATATAGACACAAATAAACATGAAATATTGCATTTTCGAATTAGTTACTAAAATTATAGAAACAATTTATAATTTCACATAACATACAAACTTATGATTTCAATAACTCCATCGGTCTCTATTTCAGTTTTTTTGTGTTTCTTTGCAGTCGTGGCAAATATGTACTCAATGTCAGCCTCGACTTTGTGGTCGGGCAGTTGGCATGTCTGTGAAAAAGAATCATAAGGAAAAGGTCAACCTTGGACCCATTTTGGCAAATGTTAAGGTTGGAGCGGTGTTGAAGTTGGAACTAGTGTTTAAGTTCATTGTTTTCTACTTTGTAATTTATGAACTATATTTACATTTTTTTCTTTTAAATGAGGGATAAGGAGTTGATATCTTTTCAACATTTTGATACTAATTTGTTTTAAGTTGTGTCTATTTTTTGGTTTGTTAGGTTAAACTTTTATATAGTAATAAGAATTTTCTTTTCTATGGAATTTCTTTAAATGAATTTGTCTTATAAAAATAATGTTGAATTTATTTTTTTATTGATAAAAAATAGTGTTTTAAATTACAGTTATTAAATAATATTTTAAATGTAAAAAAAAAAAGATATGTTATAGACACATATGTTTCGTGTGTGGGCCTTTGTACTGTTAGAAAATTATATATTATGGAGCAATGCAACAAATAAAATATGCGGAAAATACAAGCACACAAAACACATAAAACCAGAGAAACATAGATATACGTGGTTCACCCAGTTTGGGCTACGTCCACCCTGAACAGCCAGTCCTTCCTTTCTATTATCCAGCAAAATGAAGAGACAAAACTTACATCAGATCTGCTGTAATATCCTTTGTTCTTACTCACAGTCTCCCTCTCTGTTCGCTCCAAGAATACACCTGCAATACACAACCGCACTACAATACCATCATAAAAGCGAGGGGTTGCCTTCTAGGGCCAAAAACCCTAAACTAAACATAACTTCTACCATCAGATCATTTGCCTAATGAACGACCCAGATTGACTAGAAATTACTATAATTTTACAAGGAAATTTTACATCTGTTTTTAGCTTTGGGGGCGCTACCCTCAAAACCCCCCACCAGGGGGGGGCTCCGAAAAGCGCTGCCACCCCCCCTGGACCCCCCATGGCAGCGATTAATTACGAGTGGCGTTGCCACCCCTTTTAAGGTATAGGGGTCCAATGCTGTGATACAAAGTAAACAAGATAATCAGGCTCCACACCCAACAATCTCCCACTTGGAGACTGATTGTAGCAACTCCACCACTGCTTCATTTACTGTACAATGACTCCTCTTTGGACCTAGCTATTCCTCATCTTCATCGTCATCCTTGAAGACCAATTGAAACTGAGCACATTCTCAGTTTCTCCCTGGTTACAACTTTTGTTAGCATATTTGTAGGATTCTGGCTAGTGTGTATCTTTTCCAGCTTCAACTCTCCATCTTCCAATACTGACCGTATGAAATGGTATTTGAGATGTATGTGTTTAGTCCTGGAATGAAATGCTGAGTTCTTTGCAAGATGAATGGAACTTTTGCTATCACTGTATAATGTGCCCATATCATGCTCCTTACCTAATTCATCCATAAACCTTTGTAACCAAATTATTTCTTTACTAGCCTTTGTAGCAGCAACATACTCGGCTTCTGTTGTTGAAAGTGAAACAACACTTTGGATTTTTGAAACCCAACTGACAGCTGTTCCACCTACAGTAAATACATATCCTGTAGTGCTCCTCCTGTTATCTCTGTCACCTGCCATATCTGCATCAACATATCCCTGTAGAGAAATGTTTGAACCACCAAAGCATAATGCTTTATTTGTGGTACCTCTCAAATATCTGAGAATCCATTTTACTGCCATCCAATGTTCTTTTCCTGGATTATTCATGTACCTGCTTACAACTCCCACTGCATGTGCAATATCAAGCCTTGTGCAGACCATTGCATACATTAAGCTTCCAACTGCTAATGCATATGGAACTTTAGACATATAGTCCATTTATTCTTGGGTCTTAGGGCACATCTCCTTACTAAGTTTGAAATGGCTAGCAAAAGGTGTACTAACTGGTTTTGCATTCTGCATATTAAATCTTTTCAACACCTTTTCTATGTACTCATTCTGAGACGGTGTTAATTTGCGATTTTTCCTGTCTCTAGTTATCCTCATACCAAGGATTTGTTTTGCAGCTCCCAAATCCTTCATTGCAAATGAATTTGCCAATTTTCTTTTGAGCACATTTATTTCCTGCATGTTAGACCCTGCAACAAGCATGTCATCTACATACAATAACAATATAATATAGCTGCCATCATTTTTCCTTTTTAGATAAACATAATGATCAGAGTGACATCTAGTATAACCTTGTTTAGACATAAACTTGTCAAATTTTAGATACCACTGCCTTGGAGCCTGTTTTAAGCCATACAAGCTCTTCTTTAACCTGCACACCAATTTTTCTTTCCCTTTGACCTCATATCCTTCTGGTTGCTGCATGTATATCTCTTCCTCCAAATCTCCATGGAGAAATGATGTCTTTACATCTAACTCTTCAAGATGTAAATCTTCCGCTACTACAAGACTTAAGATAGTTCTGATTGAATTCATCTTAACAACAGGAGAAAATATTTCATCAAAATCAATACCTTTCTTCTGTGCAAACCCCTTCACCACAAGTCTAGCTTTGTACCTCTGTTTTCCTCCATCTTCTTTCTTCAGCCTGTAAACCCATTTATTCTGCAATGTAGTTTTACCTGCAGGCAACCTGACTAAGTCCCAAGTCTGGTTATGCATTAAGGAGTCCATCTCTTCTTCCATGGCTAGCTCCCACTTCTTCCTGCTTTCAACCTGCATTGCTTCTTCATAACATTCAGGTTCACCAGAATCAGTGAACAATAAATAATATAATGAAGGAGAGTATCGTTCAGGGGGTCTACTTATCCTGGTAGATCTTCTAACACCACTTTTAGGTGTTTGAGGTGCCTGTTGCTGTTGTGGTGGTTGCTGCTGCTGTGGTTGTTGATTATTATTATTTTTAGGCACCTTTACTTTTTCAGTTATCTCATCAAGAACCGTGTATTCCTTGCTTTCTTTTTCCTGTTTCTTTTCCTGCAGCTGATTCTTATACAAGACCTTTTCATTGAATATTACATCTCTGCTCCTAATGATATTGTGATTTTCATAATCATATAAGCGATAACCAAAATCATTAGCACCATATCCAATAAAGGTACATTTCTTTGATTTTGCCTCAAGCTTTGTTCTATTTTCTTTATTAATATGGAAAAAGGCCTCACAACCAAAGGCTTTAAAAAAGAGTAGTTTACCTTTTTACCTGTCCATGCTTCCTCTGGAATACCACCATCCAAGGAACTTGAAGGCCCTCTGTTTATTAGATAAACAACAGTATCTACAGCATCTGCCCAAAATTGTAAAGGCAATCCTGCATGCAATCTCATGCACCTTACACGCTCCATGATTGTTCTGTTCATCCTTTCTGACACACCATTTTCTTGTGGTGTTCTTGGAACTGTCTTCTCTCTACGAATTCCATGCTCTGAACAGTAACTATCAAACTCTTTGCTGCAATATTCACCTCCATTGTCTGATCTGAGACACTTCAACTTCTTTCCTGTCTCAATCTCAACCAAAGCTTTCCATTTCTTGAAAATATCAAATACATTAGATTTATTTTGAATACAATAAATCCAAGTTTTTCTAGTTGCATCATCAATAAACGTAACATAATAGCGAGAGCCACCGAGAGATGATACCTGAGCAGGTCCCCATACATTTGTATGCACAAGCTCCAATTTTTCGCTCTTCTTTTCTTTCCCAACTCTGAGAAATCTGACTCTCTTTTGTTTTCCATAAATGCAATTCTCACAGAAATCCAAATCAACATTATTCAAACCTAGCAACAAATTTCTTGAGTGAAGAATCTTCATTCCCTTCTCACTCATGTGTCCGAGCCTATGATGCCATAATGCTGCATCTGCTCCTTTGGAAGTTAAAGCATTAACAGAGTTAGAAATACCATTGCATAAATACAATGTACCAACCTTTTCACCTTTTGCTATTACCAGCGCTCCTTTGGTGACCTTCGAAGTTTTATCTGTGAAAGTTGTCACACAACCTTCACTGCCTAACTGCCCTGTTGAAATCAGATTTTTCTTCAGATCTGGAACATGCCTTACCTCCTTTAGTAGCCATTGGTTTCCATTCTGTTGTTTTACAAGAACTTTATCCATTCCAACAATTTTACAGGGTTTATCATCACCCAAACGAACTTGTCCAAAATCTCCTTGAACATAGTCATGAAAATATTTCTTATCGGGTGTGGCATGGAATGAAGCCCCTGAATCTACAACCCAAGAATCAGTAACATTTTTGAAAGAAAGAATCAAAGCATCTTGTAACACATCACCTGTCACATTTGCTTCATGATTTTTTTCTTGCTGTGTGTCTCCTTATTTTCCCTTTCAAGATCTACAATATTTCTTTAAAGATCTACAAGCTCAATTAAAGTGAATTCTGGAAGCTTCTATAATGAATCTTACGGTGACAGAACCGCTCTTGTGAGGTGCATGTAACCCTTACCTTATGGAGCTAACCCCTTGATATGAGGAGCTTATCCCTTTGAAGGAGGATTCTATCCCTTCATAGTTGGAACATAAAACCTTCTCTTTTCCACTATAAAAAGAGGCATTGGGTAGCCTCAAGGGGAGTTCAAGCTTAAGAATATTTGAGGTTAAGTGTTGTTGAGATTTAGACTCAGTTAACTAAGACTTTTGTGAGGAGAGATTACATACCTCTATTTTTCTTGGTTGGAGGAGTGCAGAGCTTATCAAAGTAGAGGAGACTCCTGCTTCGGACCCCGGGAAGGCCTGTGCAACATCAAGGCTCAGGTTGTAAGGTTTTCCTTCTTTTGAAATTAATACAAATATACTCATTTTTCTCAATAAGTTGTCAGTTCATGATTTATTTCATAGATTCCTTGATCATTATGATAAGCATGGTTTATGATGATGTCTATACAGGTGCTATGTAATATTTTGCTTGTTTGTGACTGCAGGCATACGAGGGAAACTCCTTCAAGTGCACGAGGGACAACAACGACTTCAAACAAGCGCTGGACATACGTTAAGTCTTTTACACCTCTATAGAGCTTTTTGTAAACCATATATGCTTAGAGAAAGATTAGTCTATTTGGCTGTTTGTTGCTAGATACTTTTAGTACTAGGGAGATCGGTCTTGTCCGCAAGATGGATTAATCCACACAAAAAATTAGCGACTTCGCTGGGGATCGAACCCAGAATCTCTGGTTTCGCAGACCAGAGTATTGAGAAAAATGAGTATATTTGTATTAATTTCAAAAGAAGGAAAACCTTACAACCAGAGCCTTGATGTTGCATAGACCTTCCCGGGGTCCGAAGCAGGAGTCTCCTCTACTTTGATAAGCTCTGCACTCCTCCAACCAAGACAAATAGAGGTATGTAATCTCTCCTCACAAAATTCTTAGTTAATTGAGTCTAAATCTCAACAGCACTTAACCTCAAATATTCTCAAGCTTGAACTCTAATTATCAATCTCCAAAATCCAACTATTTGAGGCTACCCAATGCCTCCTTTTATAGAGCAGATGAGGAGGTTAATATTCCACCTTTGAAGGGATAGAATCCTCCTTCAAAGGGATAGACTCCTCACATCAAGGGATTAGTTCCTTAAGGTGAGGGATACATGCACCTTATCAAAGCGTACTCATCCCCAAAAAATCTCATCTAGAACCTTCTAGAATTGACCTCAAACCAACTTTTTAACTTTACTTTCTCGCTCTTTTGAGTTTGAGGAGGGTACACAGGCATTGCAAAGGGAAAATGTGTTCTAGAATGCAGGTAAGCAGTGCATTACCTGCGTACCCAAGCTAGGAACGCAGGCAAGCTTCATGTTACCTGCGTACCCAAAGTTTAAGAAATTTTTAGGGTTTTTCCTCCTATTTTAAGGCTTGACATGAGGAGTAAAGGTTGTAAGACTTGCAGAGGAGGTATGTATGAGTGTTAATGAGCTCATACAGTTAGCAGAATGTCAAGGTGATAGTTTTTAGTGTAACAGATTTCTCCCTAAAGAGAAAAGTCTAAAATAGATGAAGATGAAGTCTGTCATATATGAAGAGTGAAGTACTTTATCATTTCAAGGATCATCCTGTGGACACCCTGGTTGGAACCTGTAAAAATATTCAATGCAAAATATATATATGTAATCATATCATTGCTGAGGTAGGCATTGCTGGCAATATGTTTCTTGTATCCCACTATATTGAATTGGTTGTCCTTGATGGAAACTCTCTGGCAAAGGATGCAGCTAATGACTGTATGAAGAATCTCAGAAATCCATCAGCAGTTCTATAAAAGCATATTGATATTTTTCATATAGAACAATTTATACGCGGGTTTGTAACATCAAAGTCGCATATGTACGCGGATAAGTACGTACCAAGTCGCGTATGCCCTTTTGCGCTCAAAAATTATAATACCAAGGGGCATTACCATGGTTTTGGCACACAGTATTGAGCATTGTATTGTTTATTTGACTCCGTCCAAGAATTCCATTGGAAGGTGTGTGGTTTTGGCTTATGGTATTGGTAAAAGCTAAATCTATTTAAGGAGAAGAAGATCATAGTGCAAAGTGTGCATAAGTAAGGGTTGTTGATAATAAAATATCTTTAAGGAATATCTGCATGGATGAACTCTATTCTTAATTAATAGATCTGAATCTATGATGCACCCATGGATCTGATGATGGTTCAAGATATCTAGATCTGATGATGATGAATCTCTAGGATGATCTGCAGAAGAATAAATGGTGAAGACCTGGCGCAAAGTTTGCTGAAGGTAATGCAGAAATCTGGGTAAGTTTATAGATCTGGTCTATTCTGCAAAATTTATTACTTACAGATCTATACGCTAGTTGGTCTCGTTAAAAGCGCGTATATACGCGAGTTCCCTTCATTAAAAGCGCGTATGGCAGTCAAGGTTTCTGAAGAATAATATACACAGAAGTATACACGAGTTGGTGTTCATGAAAGCGCATATGTACACGGCTTCGGTAAATGAAAGTAGCATATTCTATTTGAATTAATGAATGTTAAGGGTTGAGCTTGTATCTGCATATCTATTCTGAAGTTTGGGTTATTTCTGATATTCAGGTTTCAGTGGTCTCACTGGTCTGTTTGAAGATTTGGGAAAAGTATGTTTGTTGATGTTAAGTGAAGGGTTGTGTTGAAGCTATTTGATCCAGTTTGAAAATTGATGAAACGTGGTTTGCAGTGGATTTGAGGGTTGAAGCCTTCAGAATGAAAGTGGAAGCTGTCTGCCAGTAGCAGCTGGTGCTAAAATCAGGGGGTTGAAGCTCCCTTCCAGGAGAGGCTAGTAAATGAGATCAGGGGGTTGGAGCTCCCTTCCAGTTGTAGCTGGAAAATGAGAGAAGGTTGTAGCCTTCTGCAGGTTCCTGCGTACTGATATGAGTCTGCATCAGTACAATGTTGTAAAAAAATTTCTATATAATAAAGATTGAAAACAGAGGAGACAGCAGCAGTTGTTTTCTCCCGAATTGGGTTTCCACCTTAAATATTGGTGTTCATGTGTGTGATGCTTTATTCTATTGATTACTGCAAATAACCTGCTCATCACTGATAAATCTATTTATAATTCTGCTTCTGAGAATTTTCTCTAAGTCTGAAAGATAATTATGCATACGCTAGTTTCTTTTTGCATCTCCGCGTGCATATGCTAGTTCCTTTCATAAACACCGCGTATGAAAATCTTCTCAAAGAAAAGTTGAATTATCTGATAAATATTGATTCACCCCACCGCCCCCCTCTCAATATTTTTTCCAACAATTGGTATCAGAGCAGGTTCTTCTGAAAAAGCTTAAGCCACTAGAAGGAAGATCAATCAAGATGAGAAATGAAGAAGGAACAACATCTATCAGGCCTCCGCTCTTTGACGGAAACAATTTAATCTTCTAGAAAACAAAGATGAGATCCTATATTCAGTATATGGGAGCAAATGTATGGGCTATTGTTGAAGGAGGATATCAATATCCAGCCGCAACACCAACAGATCCAACGGAAAGAAAGAATTATGAAACAAATGCAAAGGCTGTCAATGCTCTATTGGGAAGTCTAACTGAATCAGAATTTGTCAGAGTCATGCAGCTGAATACAACAAAGGATATATGGAACAAAATCATTCTAAGTTATGAAGGTGGTGCAAAGGTAAAAAGTGCTAAACTCCAAACTCTCAAAATTCAATATGAGAATCTAAAAATGTAGAATGAGGAAAGCATTGCCAATTTCTTTTTACATCTTGATGATATTGTAAACCGTATGAGAAATCTGGGAGAAACAATAACCGAATATACTTTGGTTGAGAAAGTTTTAAGATCACTAACAACAAAATTTGAGTCAAAAGTTTCTGCTCTTGAAGAAAAGCAGGATCTTCAGAATCTTACGGTGGTGCAACTTCATGGCATACTAACTGCATATGAAATGAGAAATGGAGGATCATCTGAAGTCAAAGAAGCTGTCTTTAGAGCTTCTATAAAAGGGAAAGAAGTACAAGAGACAGAAGGATCAGGGTATATCTCAGAACAAGATGAGGTAAATTTTGTAAAAAAACTCCAACTTGGCACAGGACGGTTCAGAGGTAAGCTTCCTTTCAAATGTTTTGCTTGTGGAAGAGTTGGCCATTATGTTGCTAAGTGTCCTTACAAAGAAACACATGAAAAAGGGAAGGAAATAGCAAGAAGGAATAAGAATCGGTCTAGCACTAGAAAAATTTACTATACTCATGAAGACAGTGATGGGTTATCTGACAGTGAGGAAGAATGTGAACAAGATCTTAGACTTCTTATGGCACTTGAAAAAGAATCTGGAGAAGAAAAAGATAATTTTATGGATGCTTTAGAGGACAATGATTTTCTTGATGAATTCAATCAACTCAAAATATGCTTAGAAGTAACTAAAATATTCTTAGAATAAAGTAAAATATCCATGGAAACTCTGAAAAATCAGTTTGAAGAAAAGGAGAAAAACAATGAGAAATTAGAATGTGAAGTAGTAAGTCTAAGAAAAGAAATTGAGAAAACGAAGACTTTGAATCTTAGATTTGCTAAAGGATCTGAAACCTTAGATGAGATTATCAAGGTACAGCGTTCTCCTCTTATAAAGACAGGTCTTGGATATATCGGAGAATATTCTCAGACTTCAGCTCCAAATTATCTAAAAGCAGCTACAGCCAGTATACAACATTTTGCCACTAAGCAAGGGAATAAAGAATTTTCACAGGTAAAGCATCACCATCTCAGTTCAAAGAACACTAACAAGAATACCTTTCGAAGAAACACCAACCAACAGGTAAATTCAAGCAGAAGATTTCATGATCGCAGAAATTTCTTCTTCAATGGACAATGTTTCTCATGTCACAACTTTGGTCATAAAGCTATTCAATGTGTTGCATATAAACCCATCATGACAAGAGAAGAAAGAAAGAAAAGGATTGATATTGGAAAAAATAAGAATACCTATAACAACTTTTTTCCTCTTCAAAATGAAGTTGAATGTACTTATTGCAATAATTTTGGCCATGAAGAATCTGAATGCAGGAGCAAACTCTAGCCAAAAGAACATTTTCCTTCAAGCGCCAAAGTGTGGAGAAAGAAGGAATTACAGGTTGAAAATTGTGGCATAGCTTTATTTGTAGAAGGTGAACAAAATCAATGGTACATTGATAGTGGATGCTCAAAACACATGACAGGTGACAAAACCAAACTTCTTGCATATAGTGCTCTAGAAAAGGAAAAGAATGTTACATTTGGAAATGATACTCTTGCTGTCATTAAAGGAAAAGGGTCTATTTTTATAAAATAAAAGGTGAAAGCTAATAATGTCATGTATGTGGATGGATTAAAGCATAACCTGTTAAGTGTAAGTCAAATGTGTGATCAAGGAACTGAAGTTCTCTTTAGTTCAAAAGAATGTGTGGTACGTGATCTTGATACAGGTAAAACAATTATAAAAGGAAACAGAACTCCAAGCAACCTGTATGTATTGAAGAACTGCAAAGAACAATGTTACTTGAGTAAATCTTCAGAAAACTGGCTATGGCATAGAAGGTTGGGGCATCTGAGCTTCTCTCAAATCAACAAATCAAGCAGAATTAATGCTGTTCGTGGTCTTCCCAATATTACTCTACCTGAAAGTATCACATGCAAATCTTGCCAATTCGGTAAGCAGACCAGAGTACAATTTAATGCCAAGGAAGGATCATCGAGTAGGCCTCTTGAACTCATTCATACTGACATATGTGGACCTGTGAGGAAAAAGTCACCACGTGGTGAACAATACTATATCTTATTCATTGATGATTTCTGTAGAATGTGTTGGATTGGGTTGCTTAAACACAAAGATGAAGCATTTGAGAAATTTTAGATCTTCAAAGCACTGGTTGAAAATGAATTAGATCTAAAAATCAAATTTCTTAGATCTAATCGAGGAGGAGAATATACATCAGATGAATTCTTTGAATTTTGTGAACAACATGGCATAAAAAGACAGTTTTTTGTAGCTGGCACTCCACAACAAAATGGCGTAGCAAAAATAATGAATAGAATAGTTCAACAAATGGCTAGAGCTATGCTTGATGATTCCAGAACACCTGATACTTTTTGGGGAGAAACATCACATATAGCGGTAAATATTCTTAACAAGGCACATGTTCGTGTAAATAGTGATAAAACGCCATATGAACTCTGGTATGGTAATCCTCCCACTGTGAAGCATTTTAGAATTTTTGGAAGCAAATGCTTTATCAAAAATAATGATGAAAATCTTGGCAAGTTTGAACCTAGAGCAGATGAAGGAATACTTCTTGGTTACTCCTCTAGGAGTAAAGCATATAAATTCTATAATAAAAGACTTCGGAAGATTGTTGAATGTATTGATTTTGTTGTTGATGAGTCTTTTGCAGCTCCAAAAGGAGAAAAACAAACAACAGATGAAGACGATGATGACGTATACCCTTCTACATCAAATAGAAATGATACAGATAGTGGACCCAATGAAGAACCCGAAGATGATTTATCTGAAAAAGCTCCATCCAGATATGTTCAAAAGAATCATCCAAAATCTAAAATTTTGGGAGACAAGGGATCAGGTGTACAAAAAAGAAGGACTCTTGTGGGATCTTCTAGCTATCTGGCATTTCTATCCACTATTGAACCACAAAATGTCAATCAAGCTAGCAAAGATGAATGTTGGATTCAAGCCATGAACGAAGAGCTTGATCAAATTGAAAAGAATCACACTTGGGAATTAGTACCAAGACCTCATGAAAAAAATGTCATTGGAACTAAATGGATATTCAAAAACAAGTTAAATGAGAATGGGGATGTTATAAGAAATAAAGCTAGACTTGTTTGCAAGGGGTACGCTCAACAAGAAGGTATAGACTTTGAAGAAACTTTTGCTCCTGTAGCTAGACTTGAAGCCATAAGAATGTTTCTTGCTTTTTCAAGCTTCCAACAAATCAAAGTTTATCAAATGGATGTTAAATCTGCTTTTCTCAATGGTGATCTAGAAGAAGAAGTTTATATAGAACAACCGGAAGGATTCATTTTGGGAAATGATGAAAATCTTGTTTGTAGACTTAAAAAGGCTCTATATGGTCTCAAACAAGCTCCAAGGGCATGGTATTATCGTCTTGACAAATATCTTTATCAACAAGGTTTTTCAAAGGGGTCTGTTGATAGCAACTTATACACAAAAGTTGAAAATGATAAACTATTGATTGTGGTTGTATATGTTGATGATATCATTTTTGGGAGTAACGAAGAATCTATGAGTCAAAAATTTGCTTCTGTCATGCAGCAAGAATTTGAAATGTCCTTACTTGGGGAACTAACATTATTTCTTGGCTTGCAAGTGCATCAAACTGCAGATGGCATATTCCTATCACAAGCAAAATATCTTAAGCAAATTCTGAAGAAGTATGGCATGGAAGAATGCAAAGCTGTAAGTACACCAATGATAACCGGATGCAATCTCAGTTCTCATGATGATTCTCCCACGGTGAATCAACCAGAATACAGATCAATGATAGGAAGTCTACTTTATCTCACTGGGACTAGACCAGACATTATGCATGCAGTTGGGATTGTTGGAAGATTCCAAGCTAATCCAAAAGAGTCTCATCTTCAGGCTGTCAAAAGAATATTCAAATATCTACAAGGAACTCAAGACTTTGGACTATGGTATCCAAAGAATGCGGATCTCACTCTTCATGCTTACACTAATGCAGATTGGGTTGGAAATGTTGATGATCGGAAAAGCACAAGTGGTGGTGCATTCTATATGGGGCCCCGGTTAGTATCTTGGTTCAGCAAGAAGCAAAGTTCTATTGCCTTATCTACAGCAGAAGCAGAATATGTGGCTGCCACATCATGTTGCACTCAACTTCTTTGGATGATGCAAACCTTACAAGACATTCAAATCAACTGTTCACCTCCTATCTCCATTATGTGTGATAATACAAGTGCCATCAGTATCTCAAATAATCCTGTTATGCATTCCATGACCAAGCACATTCCTATTAAATATCACTTCTTACGTGAACAAGTGCTTGAACAAAAGGTGAAGTTGGAGTATGTTCCCTCCAAAGAACAAGTTGCTGATATATTTACCAAACCTTTACCCAAGGAAGTGTTCGAATATCTAAGACAGAAGATGGGTGTAGTCTCTGCCAAGCAGAAGATCGGATCTGCTTAAATTCAGAAGATTAAATTGGATACGCGGATTTCATGAAGGACAGTCGCGTATATATGCGAGTTTATACACAGAAAATCGTGTATGGGTGGTTGCTGACAGAATTCTTTTGGGTCAGCATTCTTCAACACAACTACGGTGCTGTTTGGTATCTTTGATGGTGTTTCAGTTCTCATAATTCTATTCCATTCTCTGATGTTTTTGATGAAGATGCATTGATAATTTGCTGTTGAAAGTGTTCAGGATGCACAAGCTAAGGGGGAGCATTGGTCATGTGGGAAGGATGCATTGTTGGCAATCTCTTTATTTACTGTGATCTGATATTTGAGATTCTTTGGTCTTGATTGTATAAGTCATTTCTGTAATTTGATGGAAAAAGGTCATGTTGAGACCTATGATGTATTTTGTTATATTCAGTCATGTAAGGACTTCTTCAATTTTGTAAACCCACTTGGTTGGGTAATTGAGTCAAATGTGTAAACCCACTTGGTTGGGTACTTGAGTCACATATGTAAATCCACTTGGTTGGATCATTGATGTAAGTATGAGTCCTTAGTGATAGGAAAGGTGATAGAGTCATGTACTTCATTGAAAAATATGTTAAGAAGTTGCAGCTTCATCTCAGTGGGAGTATGGTATTGTCAGTACAAAGGATCTTGATTTACCCTTTGCCCTTGATGTCAAAGGGGGAGAATGTTGTTGCTGAATATTGGTTGCCATCAAGTCCAAAGGGGGAGATTATTGGCAATATGTTTCTTGTATCCCACTATATTGAATTGGTTGTCCTTGATGGCAACTCTCTGGCAAAGGATGCAGCTAATGACTGTATGAAGAATCTCAGAAATCCATCAGCAGTTCTATACAAGCATATTGATATTTTTCATATAGAACAATGTATACGCGGGTTTGTAACATCAAAGTTGCATATGTACGCAGATAAGTATGTACCAAGTCGCGTATGCCCTTTTTCGCTCCAAAATTATAATACCAAGGGGAATTACCATGGTTTTGGCACACAGTATTGAGCGCTGTATGGTTTATTTGACTCCATCCAAGAATACCATCGGAAGGTGTGTGGTTTTGGCTTATGGTATTGGTAAAAGATAAATCTATTTAAGGAGAAGAAGATCATAGTGTAAGGTGTGCATAAGTAAGGGTTGTTGATAATAAAATATCTTTAAGGAATATCTGCATGGATGAACTCTGTTCTTAATTAATAGATCTGAATCTATGATGCACCCATGGATCTGATGATGGTTCAAGATCTCTATATCTGATGATGATGAATCTCTAGGATGATCTGCAAAAGAAGAAATGGTGAAGACCTGGCGCCAAGTCTACTGAAGGTAATGAAGAAATCTGGGTAAGTTTATAGATCCGGTCTATTCTGCAAAATTTATTATTTACAGATCTATATGCTAGTTGGTCTCGTTAAAAGAACGTATATACGTGAGTTCCCTTCATTAAAAGAGCGTATGGTAGTCAGGGTTTCTGAATAATAATATACACAGAAGTATACGTGAGTTGGTGTTCATGAAAGCGCGTATGTACGCGGCTTCGGTAAATGAAAGTAGCGTATTCTATTTGAATTAATGAATGTTAAAGGTTGAGCTTGTATCTGCATATCTATTCTGAAGTCTGGGTTATTTCTGATATTCTAGTTTCAGTGCTCTCATAGGTCTGTTTGAAGATTTGGGCAAAGTATGTTTGTTGATGTTAACTGAAGGGTTGTGTTGAAGCTATTTGATCCAATTTGAAAATTGATGAAACATGGTCTACAGTGGATCTGAAGGTTGAAGCCTTCAAAATGAAAGTGGAAGCTTTCTGCCAATAGAAGCTGGTGCTAAAATTAGGGGGTTGAAGCTCCCTTCCAGGAGAGGCTGGTAAACGAGATCAGGGGGTTGGAGCTCCCTTCCAGTTGTAGCTGGAAAACAAGAGAAGGTTTCATCCTTCTGCAGGTAGAAGCCTGCGTACTAATATGAGTCTGTATCAGTACAATGTTGTAAAAAAATTTCTATATAATAAAGATTGAAAACAAAAGCAACAACAGCGGCGGTTTTCTCCCGAATTGGGTTTCCACCTTAAATATTGGTGTTCATGTGTGTGGTGCTTTATTCTGTTGATTACTGCAAATAACCTGATCATAACTGATAAATCTGTTTATAAGTCTGCTTCTGAGAATTTTCTCTAAGTCTGAAAGATAATTATGCATACGCTAGTTTCTTTCTACATCTCTGCGTGCATACGCTAGTTCCTTTCATAAAATCCGTGTATGGAAATCTTCTCAAAGAAAAGTTGAATTATTTGATAAATACTGATTCACCCCCCCCTCTCAGTATTTTTTCCAACAGGCATTCCCATACTCAGATCAAAAACTAACTAAACTTGTTCTGATACAGAAATGATTTTAATATTACATCAATAGTGTAGACACAGCATGGGCGCATCCATCTGTAATGAATAGTCTACTGTATAATAATAAAACTCCTTGCAGCCTGGATGGTGGAAACTAGATCCAGGGTCTTGATTTCTACTTACCGAACTAGTGCGATTCTATCCATGCGATTAAATGTGTTGAAGTCGAACATGGTAGAAACCACTTGATTACTAGTCAATGATGTAAACTATTAACAAGTGTGAGAGTAACCACCAGTAATGTCAATGGCTCTCAAAGTACTCAGTACAATCCATGAAATGTGAATGAATGAGCTGAAGTCGAACATGTCACAAAATCATTCAATCGAAGGTCAATGATGCAACCTGTCATCGAAGGCAAGAAACCTGCCATTGAGGCATGTAGATTTCAAGGTACTGATGATTTCTAGATCAACTTCCTAGATAATGAGTTTTCGTCGATAGAAAGTGATCCGTTGTAGGTAAGCCCACAACACGAAATCATAGATCAAGTTTTGAAGAAATATATTGGCAAGGACTGACTCAAGGATGGTCAAACTGGAAGACAAATATTTTGCAGATGAATGGTTTATTTGAACTGTCCTTTTGAACACATAACGACACTGCAGATGGCTTGGTGACAATTGACCCAAAGCTAATACCCAGAAACCAGATGAAGACTTTCAATGTGGTTTGATTAACTGTTAGGAAAAGGATTTCCCAACCCAGGTGAATAAAAGTGTCGTGTTCAAGAGTGGTTGACTGGATTTTCAAAAAATCAAAATATAACAAACAAGTCCATTTTTCTCTCTTTTCCCTCACCATTTCTGGCAAGTACCTCTTTATTTTTGACAAGCTATAGGAGGATAACATTTGCTTGTTTATAAGCTCATCCTTCGGATGAGTCCAACTTAGTTTAAGATTCGAACCCTAAGAAGGAGTGGTCTGTTCCTGTTTGAAATTGAACAGGTCCTTTACTGTTAAATTTTAACAAGTCCAGTATAGGAGAAACTCGGTGTTTTTCAATTTTAGGGAGTCAGAAGAAAAAACTTAAGAAAACTCCATGGGTGTACTTTTTCGTAAATTTAGTCTCTCGAGCCCGAGAAAGGATAAAATAATGCGGGAGAGAACTCTATTGACCGTAATTAGTCAACGTATACCTTTTTCGTAAATAGTCCATTTCAGTCTGTAAAAGGGGTAAACTTATACTGAAGGGACGATCGTTCATTTACTTTAACGAGTTCGAATAATCAAGTACTCGACGATTTTTTCATGTTTAGAGAGTCTGAAAAGGGCTTAAAAGAGAACTCCAATGTTTCTCTTTTTGTAAACCATATATGCTTAGAGAAAGATTAGTCTATTTTGATTTTTGTTGCTAGATACTTTTAGTACTAGGGAGGTCAGTCTTGTCTGCCAGACGGATTAATCCACACAACAAATTGGCGACTCCACTAGGGAAAGAACTTGTTGTTTTTGGTTCTCTTTTATTTTGATTTGAGGAAACGTTTTTCCTAGTTTTTGATTGATAGATATTTGCCTGGGTAGCTTATGTTTTCTCTATTTTTGAAAATTTTGAAATCTTGTATGTTTTTCTCTAGTTTTTCCGGGGACCGCACTTTTCCTTCTTTGCACAGTGCGGGCAGTTTCATACTTTTCCTTGAGTAAACAGTGTGGTACCACACCTGTTACTTCTGGAAGCCTACGGACCCTGTTAAAATTTTGAAAACCTCTAGATTTCTTTCTTCAGTTTATCTTTATTTTGATTTAGAGTTTTTGGTTTTTTCCCAGATTGATGATTGTTTCTATCAAAAGCCTTTTGTGAATGAATCTCAGTAGTATTGGTGTTTTGATGATTTTCTAGAAGTTTTGCGTTTTGGATTGCTTTTCACTTGGTCTTTGTAGTGATTCGAAGCATTGGCAGTTTGAAGTACCTCAGATTACATTGGTCCTTTTGTCTTTTTGCTAAATCTGACCTGATTGTGAAATCATCCTTTATTGAGAAATAGAACTACTTGTTTCTTTGCAAATATTCGAAAAAAAAACTTTGTTATAGGTTTTTGAACTTCATTTTTTCTAAAAAACATATTTGAGTGTTTTTTATCTGTTTGTTATTCTGGACGAATAGATCTTTAGTTTTTTGAATAACCAAGTAAAACATTCTTAAAAAATCTCAAAGCTTTTATTCAATTAGATCTTTAAAGTTTGTAGGTCTCAGAATCAGTTTTGTAGTTTTGAGTGTTTTTAAATATTTGTAGATTTCTTTTGAAAGAAAATTGTTTTGCAGCTTCAAGTTTTAGAAAGTGAAAGGATTTTATTGTGAGCTTTGATAATTTGTTTCATTTTGAGTTATTTTGGAAAAGATAAAAATATTTTCTTCAATTATTCTTTATGTTCAAAGAAGGAATTGTTTATTAAAAGAATTGCATTCTCCAACTCTTTCTTTAGTTAGAGTTTCATTGAAAGAAAACGATTTGATTATCACTTTTAGGTGCATTTTTAGTGTTTTTTGGAAGTCGAGTCTTCACACCATCAAAGTTTCATTTCCGCACCCATTGACTTAACAAACAGCTCATTAAAGTAACGCTTAATTAAAATTCATCTAGTAATCTTTTTATTTTCTTGGGCTCTTATCACCAACATAGCTTAGGCTAGTATCTTGGAGTAGGGAGTAATTAACTCTCCAAGATAGCAGAAACAAACAAGTAGAAAAATCTTTCGGTAGGAAATAAATCCAATTGTAATTTGTATAATCTGGGAAGCTTCTCTTAAAGAAGTCAATCACGAGATCATGTCTGAACCTTTGAGACAATAAATTCTGTTTCATTGGAGAATATAGAAGATTTTGCACGCATTACAAACGGTAAACCTCAGATTAACCATTGTCGAGGAGCCTGGGGTCACTTGTTGGTAAACCTTGGATTGACCATGTCAAGGAACCTTCAAGGGGATTGAGATTTGTTACTCTGCCCTTGCGCGTGGGATCAGATCGTAGACTGTTCCCCCAGTTATATTTGTTACTGTTGGCAACCTTAGTTTCCATAAACTTAATTTTATTTCCTAAGGTGACGGTGAAGGAAAGATCTCACTGTACCTGGAGCAAACGTCGACTAGACTCACTTGGACTCTATAGGGGGTTATCTTCACACAAGATGGTTTTGTGAGGAAACTTGTGCCAGTTTGTTTCATTAAGCAGGTTGTCGGGGTAACTGTTCCAACCGCCCTTTCTGTATTAAATTCTACGATGTTGGATTTCATCACCAACTAGTGTTTTTAGTACGGGAAGTTATTGTTTGTGTGTGGTCTGAACTCTTATATTTTTAAGCGGGTGATTTAGTTGTTTGTTTCTTTAGAGACTTTAGGTGTTTTCATTGAAATTTTCTTTGTTTGCATGTGATTAGTTAATATTTAATCGTGGCGGAATTGCTAAGACAATCCCGAAGATTACAAGGGAAACCCACTGATAATACACCAAGTCAGCTTGAAGGGCTTCGTGCTCTGGTATCATCTAGTAGCAGTAGAATTAGATCAACAGAAATTGGAAGTTCATCTATAGTTGTTCATCCTGATCATCAAATACCAATAACAGAACACATTCAAGAACCAATTTCAATTTCTGAAGTTACTGGTAGTATTTCTCCTTCTAGTGAACTAGCTGACGAACCTAAAATCTCATAACCTGAAACTGAACCTTCTATTTTGGAAACATCCTCAAGATTTATTACGCCAACTTCTAGCGATCCTGGTTCACCTAGGGTAAGAAATATTGTCACTGACAATCTTCCATCTGGACTAATTTCTATTGAAGAACTTACTAATCTAGATGAAGAATTATCTCTTCCCAACTCCCCTCGGTCTTTAAATCTTAGGGAGCGTGAATCTATTTTCTACAGCCCTATTCGAACTAGTGCTTGGTATCTATCCTTAACAAAAATTTTAGAGAATCTGGGTCTTTCTTTTTCTCCACCTTGAATTCCATTTCATCCTACACCCAGAGGTTACTATGCATCATCCGTTATGGCAGGAGAGTCATCCATGTTTTCCCAAACACCAGAAGCATTTTTACACGATGGTCGTTTTGTTCCTCCGGGATATCAGGCTCTATCTGGTAATTTCTCGGGAGCAACTCCTCAACCAATTGAACAAGTGTTATCATCTGGTTTTAATGGAGTTAAAACTGAAACGTCGAACGGAGATAAAATATTTATGATGTCTGGTAATATTTCGAATCCTCAACCTCAAGGCAGTCAGTTACCGCCTAGAGGGCAATCTCAAGGAAATCAGTTACCGCTTGGGGGGCAACCTCAAGGTAGTCAGTCACCGCTTGGGGGGCAACCTTCAGGAAGTCAGTTACCACCTGGGGGGCAACCTCAAGGTAGATTTTTCCCAAGACAAACTATGGAATCATATTATTTTGGGGGACAACCCCAAGGACAGTACATACCTCAAGGATATCAACCTTCAGGACAGTACATGCCCCAAGGTCAACCCCAAGCTCAATATGCTCCTCAGGGTCCTTATCAATCCCAACTTCAGTATGCACCTCAGGGTTATCAACCTCAAGGTCAGTACCCAATTCAAGGTTTCCAACAGCCTTCTAGTTAGTCATCTATTCAAGGAGCCAAAAATTTACCACTTACTTATCAACCCTACGTTCAACCAGGTTATGGTCCTTATGTTCAACCTTCTACGGGACAATACCCTGGAATGAATGTGGTGTGGGATCTGTCCCAATATCAACAGCCTATGCAGCCTAATGTGCAGTTGCCTTATCAGCCTAGCCAGCCTTTGATTTCTGGTCCAACCTAGCAACCTGTCCATCCTACTATTCAAACTCCTGCACCTAGTCCTGTTCAGCAGTTTGTGCCTAGTACACCTCAGACTCCGCCTCAAACTGCTGCAACGTCTGTTCAACCTGTAACACCTGTTTCTGGAGTATATGTAGGCCCTAGTTCGTCTATCCCTGCATCCATGCAAATCCCTCAAGTCTCTGTACCCCAGTCAGGACCTTCAGTTTAGACTTCAGTTCAGATGCCTGCGGGACAAGCCGGTACAAGTACAGTTGCACAAGTCAACCACAATTCACGTATCAACTGTACCAGGGATATCCTCAATTCGGTCTCGTTTCACAAAATCCAAGTTATCAATATCAACCGTACGTTGGCTACACTTATCAGCAGCCTCAACAACCCCAGTTTGGTCCGGTTAATCCTGGTTTTTCGGGAGGTTACACAATTCCTAATGAAAATATGATTCCCAGTTATCCTAGGTATCCGCCTCCTAGAACTGCTTTGGCTACTCAAGGTTTTTGTGACCCTAACCGTCAGTGACCATTTATCACAACTTTGGATTTACCTGATTTGACGCGCCTTACGAATGATCCAATTTTTTATTATTCGTATTGCCTGCCAATGCTGCATAAGTTGCCCAATGATATACCGAAATTTGAAGGTAAGTCAGGAGAGGATCCATCAAATCACGTCATGAATTATCACCTCTGGTGTGCGTCTAATTAAATAATTGATGATTCGATTCGCTTACATATTTTCCAAAGAACTCTTATTGGTCTTGCCACTAAATGGTACATTGAGTTACCACGAGGCTTGTTTAATAATTTCAGTCAGTTAGCAACTGCCTTCTTGACTCATTTCAGTTGCCCTTCAGATACGACAATGGCACGGAACTATTAACTTCACTGAAACAATCCACGTCCACGTATATTTCTGATCATATTCATGAATGGCGACGTAGAAGGCGTTTAGTGAAAGTTTACATTCCGGATCAAATTTTGGCGGAATGGTTTGTCAAATCATTGTTACCCAAAATCATTGAAGATGTAGCTAAGGTTGGCATTGTTACTGAAGAGAAAGTAATTGCTCAAGCTCAGTACCTTGACCTTGTTTATACGCAGTCAGGTAATTTACATGAAAAAATCCCCGACCTTCTGAAACAAGGTCAAATAGCTGCTGCTCCTTCAGGGTCTCATGCCATTGATGGTATGATTGGTACAGTCAATACTAAAAGCAAGAAGAAATCTCCAAAGAATTCTTCTCCTATTATAAATTTACCTGATTCCCCGAAAGGAGAATCTTCCCCCAAAAATTTTTCTGACATTCATGTCGTAGAGACATCTACGACCAAATCTAAATCCGGTGGTAAAAGGAAAGGGAAGAATAAAAATAAAAAGAGTTCAAAAGAGAAAACTGATAAAAATGAATCCAATGACGAAAAACACAAACCATGCTATCCTTGTTACATTTGTGACGAAGATCATTTTACTAAGGAATGTCCACATTGGATAGAGGTTGCGAAATTCATTAAAGGTTCACAACAACCTGTTGTCTTGAAGGATCCTTTTCCGACTCAAGACAGTAAGATGGTTGGTTCTACTTCAACTGCTTCAGAAGAACCTATTTTGGTGATGTCTCATGTAAGGATTGCGACGCGATCGCAAGATTATGGTACTAAGAATCCTGTTGATGATAAAGAAGCAGAATCTTCTAGTGCAAACACATCAACCACACCTCCTCCTATTTCTGGTCGTCTACAGATAGAGAAACTGAATCCAGACTTAATAATCAAAACGCCTACTAAAGGTTTTCTTCGTGAATCAACTTTCAATCCAAATGCGAGAGTTGCTCAGAATTACAACATTGTTGAAGACTTAGCTATTTCTCCCTCAGCAATGTCGGCTTTGGAAGTGCTGCAATCATGCCCAACACAACGTAAATTGCTTTTCTCTGCCATAGGAGCTGTTGATATTCAGGATTCTAACCTTATAATCTTTGATGTGGAAAATAGTACACCTCGCCTACCTCACCAAATGGCTTTCCAGATTCCAGTGTTAGTAAAAACCGGACCGATCTATCGGACTGTGATTGATGAGGAAGCTTTAACGTGTATTATGTCGATTCAGTGTTGGAAATCGCTTGTTTCTCCTACACTAAACCAATCTCCGATGATTCTTAAGGCTTTTGATGGTCGAGGTTTCCACCCTTTTGGTATTTTGCAGGATTTACCCATAGGGGTCGAAGGTAAAATCGTAAATCTAGATGTGGAAGTGGTTGATGCCCCTCTAGATTACAACCTTCTCCTAGGTCATAGTTGGACTTATGCTATGACTGCTGTTGTTTCTTCGGTCTTTCAACTCATAAAATTTCCATATCAAGGAAGGATCGTTACAATAGATCAGTTAACTTATTTTTCTTTTGACCTAGCCTCTACAGAAACAATCCAACACGTTGGTAAAGCAGCTATCCCTTACAAGGATGTTGGAGTAGGTTTGATTAAATATTTTGGTTTGTTAGGAACTTTTTCCTTTCCTCCTCCTAACGTATCGCCTGCTGTTGCAACTATTCACATGATTTCGTCAGACACTGTTATGTTTGATGATCCTTGGATCGTACCTTCCGACTCCAAGTTAGATTCAATTGATGGCATGATGCCTTTGAGTCCATTTAAAATTTCATATCAGGCTGTACAGTCACTTTCCGACCCCTCTTCAACCGAAACTGATCCAATGAATGGGATCCATGAGGAATCACTTTCTATATCTAGTTCAGCCACAACAACATTTCCTGATTTTGTTCATATTGATGAGAAGATTTGTGAATTTTTTTTTGTTGACGACTTAACATGGGAAGATCTACATCACCGATCTTCGTTTTTACTTGAACTAGATCATTTTGAAGATGATTTCGCTTCAATTTTTACTGCTGAATATGTCAAAGAACCCCAGAATCCATTGCGAAATCTTGATTCTGAGTTAAATTTGGAAAATATCTCTCGAACGATTCCAATTGACATTTCAATAAAACCTGGAATAATTGAAAACATTCATATAGGTGCTTGTTGTACTGAAGATGAAATTCAAACTTATAAAGCCCTATTTCAAGAATTTCGTGATGTGTTTTCCTGGTCCTATGAAGAAATGCCAGGAATCAATTCGTCAATTGTCGTACATGAAATCAAGACTTACCCGGATGCCAAACCTGTTCGTCAACGTCTACGTCAAATACATCCTAGAAAAGCTACTGCTATCAAAGCCGAGGTTGAAAAATTACTTCGTGTAGGTTTCATTTATCCAATTCCCTTAACGGATTGGGTATCGAATATTGTTCCTGTGACTAAAAAATAAGGAACGATACGAGTATGTATCGATTATAGGGATATTAATCGAGCTTGTCCTAAAGACAATCATCCAACCCCCTATATCGATCAAATAATCGATGATTGTGCCGGCAATGAAATGTTTTCCTTTATGGATGGTTTTTCCGGTTGCAATCAAATAAACATACTCCCTGCTGATCAGCCAAAAACAGCTTTCATTTATCCGTGGGGAACATTTTCTTATTGCAAACTACCCTTTGGATTGAAGAACGCTGGAGCAACTTTTCAAAGGGCTATGTCTTATGCATTTCATGACATTAAGCACATTGTGCAGCCTTATCTCGATGATTTACCAGCTCACTCATCACGTAGGGCCGACCATCTCACTCACTTAGGAGCTATCTTTATGAGATGTAGGCATTATCGAATTAGGCTGAATCCACACAAATGTGTTTTTTGTGTAGAATTGGGTCGGTTACTAATATTTGTTGTTTCGAAAGTGAGCATTCGTGTCAATCCGTCGAAGGTCGAAGCTATTGTCAATTTACCTCCTCCTTCGACTTTACACCAACTCCAAAGTTTGCAGGGGAAAGCAAACTTTTTACGTCGGTTCATTCCTAACTATGCTGAGCTTACAAAGGGTTTTACCCGGTTGCTGAAACTGAACATTCCATTATTTTGGGATGAGATCTCTGATCGATCTTTTAATGGACTTAAACACGCGTTGACCCATGCACCGTTATTGCATCCTCCCAACTACAACCAGGATTACGTTTTGTACCTCGTTGCTTCTGATTCCACTATTGGGATGGTTTTAGTTCAGGAAGACGAATCTAATGCTGAAAATGTGATTTACTATCTTAGTCGGAATCTGCATCCGACTGAGATCAAATACACACATGTGGATAAATTGGCCTTGGCAGCTGTTCAAGCTATCCAAAGATTTAGACACTACATCTTATTATGCAAAACCACTGTAATTTCTGACTGCAACCCTATGATGTATATTTTAACCAAAAAATTGCTAGGGGGCAAGTATTCCAAATGGATAGTTATCCTGTAGGAATTTGACTTGGAATTTGAAAAGTCCAAGGAAAAGAAATCTTTGGTTTTCACAGAACTGATGTGTGATTTCCCCTCTATTGATACTGAAACTATGGCAGAAGAGCCCATCGCAGATGAATCTCTGTTTCTTATCAATACTCTTGATCCATGGTATGGAGATATTATTGTTTATCTCCAAACCCAATCTTTTCAACCTGAAATATCACGATCTCAGCAACGGAAAATACGCTTCCAATCCCAACAGTACAATATTATTGGTGATACACTATATCGTTGTGGAATGGATTCTGTTTTCCGACGCTATCTTACTCATGAAGAAGCTGAAAAGGTTTTAAATGAATGTCATTCTAGAGCATGTGGCGGTCATATGTCTGGGTATGCCACAGCCCAAAAGATATTGCGCGCTGGTTATTTCTGGCCGTCGTTATTCAAAGATTTTATTTATGCAGTCTGGAAATGCCACAATTGTCAACTTTTTGATCGTAATATGCGTGCGCCACCCGCTCCTCTTCACCCTATAATTGTTGTCGGTCCTTTTGCGAAATGGGGTATCGACTTTATTACATGTAACCCTCACTCGGCCAGGGGGCATGCCTATATTATCTTAGCAGTAGAATATTTTACTAAGTGGGCCAAGGCGATGCCTACATTTTTGGCTGGCAGCAAGACTGCTGCAACTTTCGTATTTAATCACATAATTGCTAGGTTTGGTGTTCCTCAAGCCATTATTACAGATCATGGAAGTCATTTTCGGAACGTCATGATGATAGAACTAACAAACCAACTTGGATTGTGCCATGATAGTTCCACTCTGTATTATCCACAGGCCAATGGTCTGGTTGAAGCCATAAATAAAGTTTTAGTCACCATGATCAGGCAAATTATTGGTATTCACAAGACAAATTGGCATTCCATGTTATTTTCAGCACGTTGGGCATATCTAACCTCGGTCAAAACATCAACTGGTTTCACTCCCTTTCAACTGGTTTACGGTTTGGAAGTTGTGTTTCCAATTGAATGCGAAATTTCGTCGTTGAAATTAGCCATAGAATTACTCCCAGCTACGTCTGAAGAGGAGAAACGTTTCTTGTACTTGGCTCAACTAGATGAGAATCGACGAAATGCTGCAATAGAAAACGAGGCTCATGTCAAAAGAATAAAAGCTCAGTATGATAGAAATGTTACCCCTCGAAATTTTTCAGAAGGAGACCTAGTCTTAGTTTATGATCAAGCCAATGATAAGCTAGGAGCTGGGAAATTCGTGCCTATGTGGCATCGTCCTTTCATTGTTAAGCGAAAGCTGGCAAAAGGGGCCTATGAGCTGATAGATTTTAACGGTGTCCCTTTAGATAAACCCAGAAATGGGCTTTATCTGAAGCGATATTATGCTTAAACTTGGTGTGGAGATTTTTTATTAGATCAGATTTCTTTATTGTTAGTGTGCCTTAGATTAGAAAAAGTGTGCCTAGTTTAGAACTATGTTTTTTATCGCTATTCCTGCTTATCTGAGTTTTACTCTTGATATTGCATATGTCGACGTCTCTTCAAACCTACATTGGTTTTGCTGATGGTGCTTGTCATAGTACACGGAACATTTCTTCCGCAGCTTGGGTTATCTATTCACCCTCTGACGAGTTAGTTTCCATGCATGGGGTAAGCCTTGGTCAAACAACAAATAACATTGCCGAGTATAGTGCAGTGATTGAGTTATTATCTGAATCCATATCATTTGGGATTCGGAGTTTGATTGTGAGGTTGGATTCTGAACTTGTTGTATTACAACTTAACAGGGTTTATGCCATTAGAAATCCAGTGTTGTTACGGTTATTTTTAAGAGTTCGTCTCTTGGAATGTGAATTTGACTACATTGAATATCAACATATTCCAAGACATTTAAATACATTAGCAGACGCAGTTGCTTCTAGTATGATAAATCGACATTTGCAATGATAAAAAAACAGTAAAACAAAACAACATTCATAACATGTACACAGATAGCCGGTAAATAGTGATATATCATAGTATAGAAGTGTTTTCAAAAAATATACATCGTCTTCGATCATAGGTTGGAAACACCTTATGATCGGCAAAATGGTAACACAAAAAGTCAAAAATATGAGTCTACAACACGATCATCCCATCACTGATGGTGATCACGATAAGAAACCACTGCCTGTTGGCAATATGATGCAGAGTGTTGTCCTTGATGGCAACCCATTGAATGAAGATGAAGACATGCGACTGTTGACTTGTGTTGTCCTTGATGGCAATCCACTTGATGAAGCTATCTTGACTTGATGGACTTGGTAAATGATGTAAATCTGATGTGATATGATGTTTGTTGAACAATATAATGTAGAGAGTTGTTCTTGAATGGAAACCCACCTGATGAAGATGATGGCAACTTACTTGATGAAGTTGTGCTTGATAGAATATGTCTTGATGAACTTGTTTAAAGATGAAAATCTGATGTATCTACAGAGAGTACAGAAGGTAATGAAGAAAGGAATTCAATATGTGCTAGATCTATGATGAAAAGAGTATGTCTCAAGGCATACGCGGATTTGTCAAGGAGAAGTCGCGTATGCACACGGGAAATAACGTTCCAAGTCGCGTATGGGCAAAAGTGCTCATAAAGTGCAAAACCAGGGGTAACCACCATGGTATTGACCCATTGTATTGGGTAATGATTCGTCTAAATGACCCCGTCCAAGAATACCATCGGAAGTAATGTAGTTTTGGGCTCATGGTATTGTTTTGGCTCATGGTATTGAAAAAGGGTAAACCTATATAAGGAGAAGAAATTCATTGTGCAAATCATGAGTGTGGGTGCAAGATGTCTGAGCTTGAATGAATACTTCTCTCTGAAGTATATCTGAATGGAAAGGGTTATAGTTGAATGATAGATCTGAATGTATGATGCTCCAATGAAGAAATGATGAAGAAGGGAATCTAGATCTGGAATATATTTGTATCTGCTAGATCTGTTTATGGAATGCTTAGATCTGAAATGAGGTGAACATCTGTCTGAAGTAAAGGGTTGAATCTGAACTAAATGTCTGATCTGAAGAAGTATGCAGCTCTGAAATGGTTAAATATCTATACGCTAGTTCGTCGCAGAGGAAGCGCGTATATACGCGGCTTCGCTGAAGAGAAAGCGTGTATGCGCAGTGAAATTAATACAGAGGTATACGCTGGTTGATGTGGACGGAAGCACGTATATATGCGACATCAGTGAAAGGAAATTGCGTATGTAAACTAGGGTTTGCTGAAGCATGGGGTATGAAATCTCTGATCTGATCTGCTCTGTTTTAGCTATCTGTTGTTGATGTATGCTTAAATGTATGGAGAGGGTCCAGTCTGAAAATATGATGAAATGTGGCCTGCAAGTTGAGTTCTATTGAAGTTGTTGGATCCAGTGTGAAAATTGATGAAACGTGGTCCAAGGTGGTGCTGAGGGTTGTAGCCTTCAGTCAGGGGGTCGTAGCTCCCTTCCAGGTGAGGCTGGTAAACGAGAGCGGTCGCTTGGCTCCCCTTCCGGGGAGAGAGGCCGGTAAACGAGATCAGGGGGTCGTAGCTCCCTTCCAGGAGAGGCTGGTAAACGAGTCAGGGGGTTGGAGCTCCCTTCCAGGAGAGGCTGGTAAACGAGCGCAGGTGGGTGCCTGCGTGCTGGTAGGAGTCTGCACTAACACATATGTTGTAAGATGTTTTCTCTATAATAAAATATTGAAGGCTGAGCAACTGCAGCGGTGGTTTTCTCCTGTCTTGGGTTTCCACCTAAAAATCCTGGTGTTCATGTGTGATGCTTTGTGTGATGGTTTATTCTGTTGTTACTGCACATGTTTACTGATAACTTAACATCAGATGAATGAATATTGCAAAAACTAAGTTAACAAATATCTGCATATTTAGATCTCTGCTAATACGCGAGTTTCATGAAGGATATCCGCGTATATACGTGGGTTTACTAAAGGAAAGTAGCGTATGGGTTTTAGAGAGTGAAAAAGCAAAAAGTTTTGAATATGCTGTAAATACTGATTCACCCCCCCCTCTTAGTATTTTTCCCAACAATTGGTATCAGAGCAGGTCCTTGTGCAGAAGCTTGATTGCTTGAAGGAGATCCGTTGCAATGGGAAGTCAAGAAGGAGTGATGTCTATAAAGCCACCTCTATTCAATGGAAGCAATCTGATATTTTGGAAGGTACGAACAAAAGCTTATCTGCAAAGTCTTGGTGCAGATGTATGGGGAATCGTGGAAGAAGGTTATCAATACCCGTCAAGTATTCCTACTGATGCAGCAGAAAGAAAGAAGTATGAAATCAATGCCAAGGCAGTAAATGTCTTATTAGGAAGCATGTCTGAATCAGAATTTGCTAAAGTGATGCAGCTACATTCAGCAAAAGAAATATGGAACAAGATCATCCTGAGCTATGAAGGAGATACAAAGGTAAAAAGTGCAAAACTCCAAACTCTTAGAATTGAATATGAAAATTTGAAAATGCACAGTGATGAAAGTGTTGCCAGTTTCTTTCTTCGTCTAGATGATATTGTAAATCAAATGAGAAATTTGGGTGAAACCATAACTGATACTACTCTGGTGGAAAAATTCTTAAGATCGTTGACTTCAAAATTTGACTCTAAAGTTTCAGCTATTGAAGAAAGGCAAGATCTGCAAACTCTTACTATTGTTCAATTACATGGTATTCTGACTGCTTTTGAAATGAGACAAGGAGGTCCTTCTCAAATCAAAGAAGATGATTTTAAGGTATCTGCAAGAGGAAAATAAAAGGAAGTTGTCAAAGAATCCAGCTATATATCCGATGAACAAGAAGTGAATTTCGTGAGAAAAATCCAACTAGGAACTGGAAGATTCAAAGGTAAGCTTCCCTTCAAATGTTTTTAGTGTGGAAAAGTTGGTCACTATGCTGCTAAATGTCCTTATAAAGAAAAACATGGTAAAGGAAAACAATTTGAAAAGAGGAAGAGTTATTATGCAAATGAAGATGATGATGAAGTGTCCAGTGAAGATGAAGAAGATTCTGACCATGATCTGAAAGTGCTCATGGCTAAGAAGCAAAAGAAGAAGGTTACTCGAGGAAAGGGGATACCTCAGAAATCATGTATAGCAAAAATTGAAGAAGATGAAACAGGTATTAATCATTGTTCTTGTCTCTTACTTAACTGTATGTGCAAAGATTATGATAGTGAAAGTGACAGCATGGATCTAGAAGTTCCTGACGAAGCTCTACAAGTACTCATGGCAAAGAAGAAAAAGAAGAAGGCTACTTGTAATACTCTTCTTTGTGCAAACAATAGTGAAGATAGTGAAAGTAAAGTTGTGGATCTAGAAGAAGCTCTCAAGGTTAAAGTTGAAGAACTACAAAGTTCATCTAAGAAGCAAGAATCTATCAACAAAGAAATGATCTCTCAAATGGAAAAACAAATAGAAATGCTGAATGGACAGGTGGACAGGTATCAAAGGTTTCATACTTATGCATCCAATCGAATTAAAGAACTAGAAGCAGAAATCAACAATCTAAATGAAGATCTCAAAGAATCACACATGAAGAATGAAGGACTTGAAGCTGCAATCATCTCTCTACAAGCAGACCTAGAAGCATCAAGTAAGAAGAATGAGGAACCTCTTCAGCCATTTGAAAAGGAAGGCCTTGAAGCAGAAATCATCTCTCTCAAAGAAAATCTGTCAAAATCAAATAAGAAGAATGAAGAGCTGCAACAAACATGTGAAGAAAACGAAAATTGGTTGAAAGAAGAGATTCTAAATCTGAAGGATCAAGTAGAAGATGGAAGAAGGAAAGAAGAAAGCATGACAAAGCAAAGTCAAGCCTTGGAGGTTGAGGTAAACATTCTCAAAGGTAAATTAGAAGAAAAGGTAAAACTTTTGAGGTTTCAAGATAGTACTAATATTTTGGAAAATATTCTGAGTAATCAAAGGTCTCCTGCTATCAAACTTGGTCTTGGTTTCCATGAAACTGTTAAAGGAGAATCTAGCTCACAAGGAAGTGCTAAAAATTCAGAGGATGTCAATGCAAAACCTGAAGTGTTGAAAGAGACAAAAGGTCAACCAACAATGATGAAATCTCAAAGGAAATCAGTCAATAATGTTGAATGTTTTAAATGTCATAATTATGGGCATGTTGCAGCAAATTGCAGGAGCAGATCATTTCAGCCACAAACTAACAAATCCTACATAGAAAGGTACTCTGGTTTCTTCAAGGGATATTGTTTTTCGTGTAACAAGTATGGACATAAAGCAGCTGATTGTAAAAGAAGGAAGATTAGAAATACTCATTATGATTCTTATGCTTATTTCTCTGGACACATGAGATGTTATTCTTGTAACAAGTATGGACATGTAGAAAAGGAATGCAGGTTGAACAGATATGAGAAATTGGATAACTTCCAGCACACAAATAAAAGGATCAAACAAATCTGGAAAAAGATGGAGGACCGATCAGAAACGTAGGGATTATTGACCCTACTGCAGTCATCCGCTTCCGAAGCTTACTTCTCTGATTGACTGCAGGAATGATGTGGGATACATTATGAGATTTAGTAATGTATCGTCATAGGGGGAGCAATGTATGATGACTCTCATGATTGATTTGATTATTCTGGTTATATGTATTTCTGACAGAGCATCTGATATGAAGAAGACAGGTACAGGAAGTACAAGTTCAGGGGGAGATGAAGGAATGTGAAAATTTTTATACTTCACTTTCCATACGCGGGTTATATGAACAAAAGTCGCATATACACGCGAGTTTCAGCAGACACAGTCACGTATGCCTTGATGATAAGAGAATTTATATGATAGCTGAAGATCTGGAGCAGAGGTTCAGGGGGAGCATCAGTCTGATTGTTAATAACTGTATTATTGACTCTGTATCAGCTTAATTTCTCAGTTCTAAATGATGATGATATGATACTTGATGTCTTATGTTGAAGATTATGGATGAGTTCTATTTGTTGAAGAGTATTCGTTGCTGAGATGAAAGTCTTAGTATTCATAGATAAGGACAGATCATGCAGAGATGGTTGCTGATGACTTGCTATTGAAGGTGTTTCAGATTGCACAAGTTAAGGAAGAGCACTGGTTTAGGGGGAGTAGCAGGTTGAATACTAATGATTGCATTGTTGGCAATATGACTGCTTATTCTTTGGTTTTGTGATGCTCAAATGATGATGACTTGGTATATGGTTTATTATGATAAGATTTTGATCCCTGGTTACTGAAAAGTATCTTTTGTGCTCACACATGGATGAGTTGGAAGTCGTTTGATTCAGAAATAAATCATGCAGAGTTTGTTACTATGGTTGAGATCTTTTGCCTACATATGTTATGTTAAATCTTGAAGATCTTGATGATATTGGACCACATGGATGATTGCTTGACACATATTTGAAGATGTTGTTCTGGTATGATAATCTCTCTTGGAAAGATTGTATTGATGCTGCAAAGAATTTGAAGGCTTGGTTACTAATGTGCTTATGCTACAACCGTTGGATGACGCTTGAAGACACAACTACACTGTTCTATCTATCTGTAGTCCAGGGAAGCATTCAAATATCCCAGAAAGAAGCTGAACATTGTCTTTTTCTCACAAGAGGATCAGATCTGGTTAAAATATAGAAGATGGTATTGGATACGCGGATTTCCTGAAACACAGTCGCGTATATACGCGAGTTCATGCACAGAAAACCACGTATGTCTGATTGTTGACAATTTTCTGTTTGGAGTCAGCTCTCTTCAGCACAGCTGCAGTGCTGTTTGGTATCTCTGATACTGTTTGGTATCTCTGGTGGTGTTCCAGTTCTCATAATTCTATTTCTAATGTTTTGATAAATATGCCTTGATGATTTGTTGGTAAAAGTGTTCAGGATGCACAAACTAAGGGGGAGCCTTAGTCATATGAAAAGGATGCGTGGATGCACAGATTCAGGGGGAGCATTAGCGTTGCTGAGTATAATGCATTGTTGGCATTATGATGGTTCTAAAATATGTTCTCTTTCTTGAGGACTTTCTGGTGTTGGTTATGAAAAGTCATATTTGTATTTTGATGAAAAGGTCATGTTGAGACCCATGATGTAAAATTGTAATATTCGGTCATGTAAGGACTTGTCAAATTTGTAAACCCACTTGGTTGGGTAGCTGAGTCAAATTTTGTAAACCCACTTGGTTGGGTAGCTGAGTTGAAATGTGTAAACCCACTTAGTTGGGTACTTGAGTCTCATATGTAAATCCACTTGGTTGGATATTTGATGTAAGTATGAGTCATTGGTGATAGGAAAGTCATAGAGTCATGTACTTCATTGGAAATTATGTTTGAAGATTCAGCATGAACTCAGGGGGAGCTTGGTCACTTCAGTATATATCAGATCTGCAGAACGCTTCTTCCACATGAGGAGAAAATGGGGAGAGTATGTTGGTTTTTGATCCGCCCTTTGCCCTTGATGTCAAAGGGGGAGAGTGACATGGTGTTTGAATGAAGAGAAAGAATGGTGTCAAAAAATGGAGAGAGTGACATGGTGTCATTGTATTCTTAATGTACCTATCTGTTGTGGTAACCAAACACCATCGTGGTTGCCATCAAGTCCAAAGGGGGAGATTGTTGGCAATATGATGCAGAGTGTTGTCCTTGATGGCAACCCATTGAATGAAGATGAAGACATGCAACTGTTGACTTGTGTTGTCCTTGATGGCAATCCACCTGATGAAGCTATCTTGACTTGATGGACTTGGTAAATGATTTAAATCTGATGTGATATGATGTTTGTTGAACAATATGATGTAGAGAGTTGTTCTTGAATGGAAACCCACCTGATGAAGATGATGGCAACTTACTTGATGAAGTTGTGCTTGATAGAATGTCTTGATGAACCTGTTTAAAGATGAAAATATGATGTATCTACAGAGAGTACAGAAGGTAATGAAGAAAGGAATTCATTATGGGCTAGATCTATGATGAAAAGAGTATGTTTCAAGACATATGCGGATCTATCTAGGGGAAGTCGCGTATGCACGCGGGAAACAACGTTCCAAGTCGCGTATGGGCAAAAGCACTCATAAAGTGCAAATCCAGGGGTAAACACCATGGTATGGACCCATTGTATTGGGTAATGATTCGTCTAAATGACCCCGTCCAGGAATACCATTGGAAGTAATGTAGTTTTGGTCTCATGGTATTGTTTTGGCTCATGGTATTGAAAAAGGGGCTCGTGGTATTGAAGGCTCATGGTATTTTTTTGGCTCATGGTATTGAAAAGGGGGCCCGTGGTATTGAAAAAGGATAAACCTATATAAGGAGAAGAAATTCATTGTGTAAATCATGAGTGTGGAAGCTAGATGTCTGAACTTGAATGAATACTTCTCTCTGAAGTATATCTGAATGGAAAGGGTTATAGTTGAATGATAGATCTGAATGTATGATGTTCCAATGAAGAAATGATGAATAAGGGAATCTAGATCTGGAATATATTTGTATCTGCTAGATCTGTTTATGGAATGCTTAGATCTGAAATGAAGCGAACATCTGTCTAAAGGGTTGAACCTGAACTGAATGTCTGATCTGAAGAAGTATGCAGCTCTGAAATGGTTAAAGATCTATACGTTAGTTCGTCGTAGAGGAAGCGCGTATATACGCGGCTTTGCTGAAGAGAAAGCGTGTATGCGCAGTGAAATTAATACATAGGTATACGCTGGTTGATGTGGACAGAAGCGCGTATATACGCGACATCAGTGAAAGGAAAGCGCGTATGCAAACTAGGGTTTGCTGAAGCATGGGGTATGAAATCTCTGATCTGATCTGCTCTGTTTTAGCTATCTGTTGTTGATGTTTGACTGTACTTAAATGTATGGAGAGGGTCCAGTCTGAAAATATGATGAAATGTGGCCTACAAGTTGTGCTCTTTTGAAGTTGTTGGATCCAGTGTGAAAATTGATGAAACGTGGTCCAAGGTGGTGCTGAGGGTTGTAGCCTTCAGTCAGGGGGTTGTAGCTCCCTTCCAGGTGAGGCTGGTAAACGAGATCAGGGGGTCGTAGCTCCCTTCCAGGTGAGGCTGGTAAACGAGATCGAGGGGTCGTAGCTCCCTTCCAGGAGAGGCTGGTAAACGAGTCAGGGGGTTGGAGCTCCCTTCCAGGAGAGGCTGGTAAACGAGCGCAGGTGGGTGCCTGCGTGCTGGTCAAGTCTGCGCCAGCACATTTGTTGTAAGATGTTTTCTCTATAATAAAATATTGAAGGCTGAGCAACTGCAGCGGTGGTTTTCTCCCGTCTTGGGTTTCCACCTAAAAATCCTGGTGTTCATGTGTGATGCTTTGTGTGATGGTTTATTCTGTTGTTACTACACACGTTTACTGATAACTTAACATCAGATGAATGAATATTGCAAAAACTAAGTTAACAAATATCTGCATATTTAGATCTCTGCTAATACGCGAGTTTCATGAAGGATATCCACGTATATACGCGGGTTTACTAAAGGAAAGTAGCGTATAGGTTTTAGAGAGTGAAAAAGTAAAAAGTTTTGAATATGTTGTAAATACTGATTCACCCCCCCCTCTCAGTATTTTTCCCAACACTGTCTGGGCCACCCTACATAGGAACCTCCTAAAAGGTCCTAGAACACCAATCACGTATCTCTGCAATCTGAGTGGAATCTCATCTATGTCCGTCTCTGGAATATCTAGAGTCAGATGCTCTAGGTGATGCTCTAAATCAGACAGCATTTCTATTGATTGACCTGCTGGGGCTGGTGCGACTGCAACTGGTTGTTTTCTTTCATAAGGCTGGAGATGGGCTGGTCACCGTGGGCCCACATCTGTATTCAAAAAAACTTTTGGTTATTATTTTTCAAGAAGATCAAAATTAAAAAAAAAATAGAACTTAGAAATTTTTGAAAATGATTTTACCTGATTCATCCCACTGTTCCCCTGCTGGGAGAGTCATCTCTCGGTCGCCGTGGAAATCTATCCCGGCGCATGGAAAGTCATCTATGACAAAAATTTGGTAGTCCAGCCAATGAAAATATGAAGGAAGAAATCGAACAATCTCAGAGCCCTTAATACCGTGACAGGCCATCAATGCAACCCAACAAACCATCCTAGGTTCTCGAGGTCGACCGGCATCGATAGGAATACTCTGCGTAGCTAACATGGGGATCCTCTCTAGAGCAAAGGTGACAACGATGGATCCATATCCAAAGTTATTTATTTTTCCATTTTTTGCTCTAGTTAGTTGGCCTTTTACATTGGCTAACACAGCTTCGCACCAGTTGAAAATGGTGCTTCAGAAACAGTCAACAGCAATGCGCATCATGGAACTGGTAGCCACATGCAGTGCTGCACTCCCACACAACCTGGTAACGGTAAATGCAATAAATTTCAACTCGGGACGGATGATATTTTTTATATCAATCCGTTTGTCCCTGGGGTCTGCCTGATCATTGCAAAACTCTAGTTGAAGACTAGCGACAGTCTGGCCACCTGGCCTAGTCCCAAACAAGGATAGTTGTTCACCCCTCTTGGACAAACCAGTCAGAAAATAAATATCCTCCAGCTCAATTTCAAGCCGGAGGCCAACAATAATGAAACACTGGTCCTGAACGTTCCACCTATTTACCAGCCATGTCAGGAGGTCTACCTATGTCCTCATGTCTTGGATGGCCCAGAATTTATACAAACCGCATGCTCTTAATGCTTGCATTATGGGAAAATGGAGCATCGCGGCATCATCCACGTCCTCATGTTCACGTTCTCTCCAAATCAACATCTTGTTAATCCTACAATGTATAAAAAGATAGGTTAGAACAATCTAATTTGAAAATTTTTGGGTGGAAAATGATAAATTTAGTTTTTAAATTCAAATGTGCAGGGACCACACTTTGCCTTTATACACAGTGCGTAGGAACACACGCACGCTGTGGGAAAAGTGCGGACCCACGACTTTTTTCTATATAGGAAAAAGTCGAGGTCCGCAGGGCTGATGTGTGGCACCTGCGGACCTCCGTGGGCGATTTTTTAAACCATATTTTTCCCTTAAAAATGAAATATAAAGCCTAAAAACGAATTGTAAATGGATGAAATGCAAGATTAGGAGGTCGTGGATTACCTGGGACTGACGGTTCTCGATTTCGTTGGATGGATTTTCCAGAATCTTCACAGGAATTTTTTTTACCCAAAAGCTTTTACTTTTCACTCTGAACTTGAACGGTAAAAATGAAATTGAAAAAGTCTTTTTTATAAGTTTTTTTGAATAGATGAATTTTTAGTTTGTTTATTTTTTACTTTAAAAAGGGTATTTTTGAAAGCATTTTTACTTATCTTAAACATGTATCTGTAATATTTCAAGTTTTTGTGCAGAAATTGGATTTTTCAGGAGAATTGATCATTTTTCAATAAAGAGCATACTTTCATCAATTTTTCAGACTCTTTCAAAAGAAACATTGGAGTTCTCTTTTAAGCCCTTTTCAGACTCTCTAAACATGAAAATATTTCCCAGTACTTGATTATTCGAACTCGTTAAAGTAAATGAATTATCGTCCTTTCAGTATAAGTTTACCCCTTTTACGGACTGAAATGAACTATTTACAAAAAAGGTATACGTTGACTAATTACGGTCAATAGAGTTATCTCCCGCATTATTTTATCCTTTTTCAAGCTCGAGAGACTAAAATTACGAAAAAGTACACCCATGGAGTTTTCTTAAGTTTTTTCTTTTGACTCCCTAAAATTGAAAAACATCGAGTTTCTCCTATACTGGACTCGTCAAAATTTAACAGTAAAGGACCTGTTCAATTTCAAATAGGAACGAACCACTCCTTCTTAGGGTTCAAATATTAAACTAAGTTGGACCCATCCGAAGGATGAGCTTATAAAAAAGCAAATGTTATCCTCCTCAAGCTTGTCAAAAATAAAGAGGTACTTTCCAGAAATGGTGGGGGAAAAGAGAGAAAAATGGACTTGCTTGTTGTATTTTGATTTTTCGAAAATCCAGTTAACCTCTCTTGAACACGACACATTTATTCACCTGGGTTGGGAAATCCTTTGCCTAACAGTTAATCAAACCACATTGAAAGTTTTCATTTGGTTTCTGGGTATTAGCTTTGGGTCAATTATCACCAAGCCATCTGCAGTGTCATTATGTGTTCAAGAGGACAGTTCAAATAAACCATTCATCTACAAAATATCTGTCATCCATTTTGACCATCCCTGAGTCAGTCCTTGTCAATATATTTTCAAAACTTGATCTATGATTTCGTGTTGTGGGCTTGCCTACAACGGGTCGCTTTCTATCGACGACAACTCATTATCTAGGAAGTTGATCTAGAAATAGTCAGTACCTTGAAACCTGCATGCCTCAGTGGCAGGTTTCTCGCTTTAAACGACAGGTTACATCATTGACCTTCGATCAAATGATTCCGTGACATGTTTGACTTCAGCTCATTTATTCACATTTCATGGATTGTACTAGGTAATTTGAGAGCCATTAACATTACTGGTGGTTACTCTCACACTTGTTAACAGTTTACATCATTGACTGGTAATCAAGTGGTTTCTACCATGTTCGACTTCAACACATTCATTCGCATTTATAGAATCGTACTAGTTCGAGATGCGGAAATCAAGACCCTGGATATAGTTCCTACCATCCAGGCTGCGAGGAATTTTGTTATCATTTATACACTAGACTATTTATAAACAGATGGTTGTGTCCATACTGTGTTCACACATGTCTATACTATGATGTACTCAAAATCATTCCTATATTAGAACAGTTGAGTCAGTTTCTAGTTAGTTTTGATTTGAGTATGGGAATGCCTACCTCAGTGATGATATGTATACATATATATTTTGCATTGACTATTTTTACAGGTTCTGACTGGGGTGTCCATAGGATGATCCTTGAAATGATAAAGTACTGCACTCTTCATATATGACAGACTTCAGCTTCATCTATTCCAAACTTTGCACTTTAGGGGGCAATCTGTTACACTGAAAATTGTCATCCTGACATTCTGCTATGTGT
>CM076577.1:1493440263-1493571118 GCA_034641835.2 Pinus albicaulis
CAATATTTCCAACATATGGTACAAAATTCCCCACATTTTACATGTCCTGGACCCAAATTTAATTCTTAAAATATGGTTTATATTATCCCCGCCTGTTATAAAGCCCCACTTACCCAAACCCCATTGGCTATATTATTTTAAAACCCCGGTCATATACAATATAACCCCACCACACAACTTAAAGTACCGGGCCCCACAACTTTTGAAACCCCAATACTTCGTCACATCCTCCCCGCCATCAGATCTTCACCAATCAGATCTGACGGCCATTACCACCTATCGCGCATCCCTTTGCCTAACTTTTAACTACAGCCCAACCATGTGAAATGTGTGGTTTGTGGGTCTTTCCTCCCTTCTACGTGGCACCATTTTATTTGATCGCATCAATCAGAACTATACCACCCGACCACTTTGGCCAGGGTGAAAATCACTCAGTGGTTTTGTCTAAATCGTTTTCAAACCACCTGCTCATTTGAATGACCGCGCATTAATGCAAAACACTGTTGGTTTAAAATGCATATATGCCACCCTTTGTTAGCATTTTTTACAATTTCAGTTACAGTTTTCTGTAGAAGAGCATTGCCGAAGATATTTTAAGCCAAATACCATGCTACCAACCTCATTTTAAGCTCAATTCAGCCAAAATTCAACCATTTTCGTCCAAAAGACAAAAACAGGAAGAAGCACCATAAATACCTCTGAAGCCTCAGAGAAGCCTTCTGCAACCCCAGAACCATTCTGCAAAGAAAATATTATTTTTTCCCAGGTATTCTCAAAGAAAAGGGATGTTCTTGATAAAAAAAAGAAAGTAATCAATAATTGAATCAAATTAGGAGTATTAGCAGCCAAGAAAGATATCTTTCCTTTCTATCCATTTTCTACAGACCCTAGATGTCTTTTTGTTGAAATTATGAGGTCCTAAAAACTATTTTTAAGCACAAAGATTGAAAATTTGATCAATTACACATTTGCAGACCATACATAACCCCGATTTTATCTTAAATGTGTCTGCAAACTAAAAGTATCTGTTAGAGGTGCTCCTAAAGGCCTAAATCAGTTTTCTCTAAGTCAAAAGATTAATCAAATTGATTAAAATTAATAGAACAATGGATTCCAAAGCAGTAGTATCAGTCAATCCTCTACAACCTCCTATTCTAGATGTAGAACACACTCCCCTCACTGATATAGACTTTAAGATTAATGACACAACCACAGAATTTAGCCTTCTTGAGCTCCACTACTAGAGCCATGAAAAATCCATAGATCAAGATGATGAAGTTTTTTATTTGGGAGTCTAATTTGCCAAAGTATGTTGTCCCACATACTTTCCAATGCCCAGAAGTGATCAGACTATATCAATATTTCTATTTCCCTAATCAGAGAGCCATATTAAACTCTAAAAATAAAATTCTTTTTACCATTACTACTGAGTCAATCAATCAAATGCTCCAAATCCAATCCAAACCGGATGAAGTTCCTTTGTCCATTGAGGCTCTCACATAATTAAATTTGAATCTGGACTTCCCTAAGAGGTTCTGGATATTCCAAAATTTCATGCCTTCTTCTGTAGAAATTCCCAAGATAAATCCTCCATACCCTTCTCTAAAATTTTCTGAAAGAACATGACATATAATCTCCATGCTGTCTTTTATTCTTGGATATTTCATAGATGAGCATGTTGATGTTGCAGTACTATTTTTTATCTACTTTCGCACTTGGTCAGCCTCCTGCTACCATTTTTAATTTTTCCCAATACCTTGCTGACAATATTCTTGAACAGTTGGTCAAAATTCCTTCTGATGGTGTTTTCAAGTATTCATCATTATTATTCCATATGTTTTTATACTTTCATTCTAAGAAATTTTCTATAAACCTACAAAAGCTTGAAGTTGAAGGAAACCCATAGTTATTCATATTTTGGACTCCTTTAATAAGAAAAGATTCATCATAGTCCACCTTTATAGATTTTATAGGTTCCTTCATTCATCCTATGGTCAATTTAATGAACAACACTAGGCAACCCAGAATTAGTGAAGAGATTAAGAAGGTCCTACAGTTGTCAAAGCATAATATGACAAGTGATTGGTACTTGTACCAAAACCATATTGAGATAAGAGTATATGGATCAAGTCTTGTTCTATATAAATTGCCCAAATACCTCCCAATGAGGTTATTTGCCCTTGAGTACATAAGGTAGGTTCTTAATTTAGATGCAATTAATTTCTTGGAAGCAAAGAAGAAGACACAATTCAAATTGAAAAATCAAGTTGGCCCTTTTATCTGTAACAATAGAGATGTAGGTCTAGAGGCTGAAAAACATTTGTAGGAATTCAAGTTTAGTCACAGTTTTCTGTGGTATTATGATCCTCTTGGAGTGATAAGTAAACCAAGAGTTAAATTCAAACTCACTCCCTATGTCCATGAAAAGAAAGTAGACATAGAGAAATTCTAAAATCAATCTGAATGGTTGGAGAACACCTTGGTAGAGGAAGAGAGGCAAGGTGATACTAGTCAAACCTTGCAGACTCCAACCCAAGAAGACAAGAATGCAAAGAAAAACATAGAGGAAGGATCATACACTGCAAAGACAACTACTGAAACTAAATTTAAATTGATGTACAAGAAGAAACCTAAGTTAAATCCTGTCAATGAAGGAGTAGAAACAATAGAAGTAGTTGATACAGAAACAACAACAAATGATAAAGCACCTCCTATAGTGATTGAAGAACAACAACAACCTTCAACTTCTAAAACAAAGCTTAATCAGAAGCAACACGGTGTCGAGATGTCCTCTTTCAACAAACCAACAGAGAAGGAGATAGATATCATGCATAAATACAGAGAAATAAAGATGAAAAATGAAGCATTGAAGATAGATACATACAACCAGTATTGGAAACAGTCACCCAATGACCAAAGCAGATTGCTTTATGCTTTTGATTATAAGACTACGAAAACGCAGATAACTTTCCTGCAACCTAAATTCAAGCATCCTAAAACACCTGCAGATTACAAAAAGTCCTCATATGAAGTTCAAGCAGATGACCTTCATCCCATTGATCAGATTGAATTTCACAAACAGGCTGGTGAAATGCTTTACTCAACCATGACCAACAAGGCAATGAGTGTATAGAAGCTTCAAAACACTCCTGCAAACATCATAGATCAACTCAGATTAGAAAAGGCATCCTCACAGGAAAAAGGCAATAGAATTAAATCTTTGGAAAATTTAGTAGTTGAAGTAGTATTTGATCCTAGTAATGTAAAAGTTGCAGATGAACTGATCAAAAATAAAAATGGAGACATTGCTCCATTAAAGAAGCAACTCAAGATTCCTCCTACAGAACACCTTCAAGCAAAGGAAGTACTAAAGGATAAAAATAAAAAATATGAGATGACGAGTCTTATTCTATAGTTGATTTCCCAGATAAAAGAAATGGATAATGAAATGGACAAATTGGTCCAAGAGAAAAAGGATAGAGAAGCAGAAGTTCCAGTCACAGTTATTCCTGTAGTCACCACATCTGTACCTTCCACATTGGTAGAATCATTATCTCCTACAGTTCCAATAGCTCCAACACTTCCAGTCACTTCATCAACAACTTCTACAATAGAGTCTTCAACAACAACAACACAACATACAAATGAAGCAAGCAAGTTAGTAAAAGCTATGCCGGAAATGTCTAATAAGACAAACGAGATTAACAGACTTAAAGAACAGCTTAAAAGTATTGAATATGAAAGGAAACTTGCTAAAATAATGCATAAGAATGAATAACAAAGGGAAAACAGGTTGAATGAGAAATTAAAGAAGTTAGAAAAATATCTAACATTAAAAGAACCCATGGCACAAGTTAGACAACAGCTATGGGCCAATATCATTGAAGCAGTGAATGATATTTGGCCATCAATATAGGTTATTTATGAGAAGAAATACTTAGTCAAATCAGCAAGATAGCTATTCAAAAGATAAAAGAAGAACTTGGTAAGAAACTTGAAGAAGCTCTTGAAATTATCAAATTTCTTAATTCCAAAAATAGACAAGAACTTGAAGAAACTGGAATTAATGATAGAACAGAAACCATCCTAGAAGTTAGGAAGGTAATTTCTAAGAAGAATTTGATGATACAACTAGAAGAGAAATTCCAGAACATGGAGGTTGCCATCACAAAGTTTATGATGAAATTTGATGTCCTAAGGCAGAAAGGCCTTCCAAATACATCAGTTATTCATGACAAACTAATGAAGCATGATGATTATGATAAAAATATGAGAGTAGTAGCCAAGTATCACGCTAATCTGCCCACTTCACAAGGTATTCCAACAGGGATGGTAATTTACAAGAATTTTGAGAATCTTTTCTACTTACAGCATGAGGTGAAACACATATTTGTCAACAAGCCTACATTCTCAAAATACACTAAAGCAAATAAAATATCAGGAGAATGATGAAGATAACATTTCTAGAGGCAAAATTTTGGGAAAATATGACTGATTTACTATTTGCAGTAAAACAGAGCAATAAAGATAAAGCAAAACAGTCACAGTTTACAGTGAAAAAGAAACATTGAAAGAGTATCAGTTACAGTTTAAAGTGTATCAGTTGAAAGGATAAAGTACAATTCAAAACAGAGATAAAGTTGCCAGCGTGAAAGACACTTAACCACAACCTTCATTGAGCAACAATCAAGAGACAAATCAGCAACAAAATATCAACAAGTGAAGACAGCAAATAGTAATTTCAATAAAAACAAGGACAACTAGCATTAGTTAGAAAGCTGTCACTATCTTCTTGCATGAAGATATTTCTTTTTCCATGAATAAATCTTAATTTTTTTTTAGGATATTTTGTAAGAGTTTTTGTACAAATAATTCTCATTTAGAAGTATTGAGGGTGGATGAATTGCTGAACATTTCTATAGTTGTACTATTCTGAACCTAAGGGTGATTGAACCAATTTCAAGTCAGTAGACTGGATTACAACAATAAAGCATCATATTATAGGATTCATGTGTTAGGCCACTTTAGTGAAGTATTTTCACTTTTTATTTGTCAAATTCTTATGTGTTTTTCATGCTCATATTTTTGCTTAAATCTAAATGATAAATCGGGAATGTTATTTTAGAATATGTTAAAAGCAATCTATTTTGAACTGTTTATCATTTATATGTTTTTCTTATGATATACAAATAAATGAATTCTTAATTTCTCCCTTATTTCGATTGACCTCTATCTTTTCACTCATTATCCGTATTTGAGAACCCTTAATTGCTCTCTTACCCTGATTGAAGCCATTTTCACCATCAACCTTGAAGATCTAAAGTAACTCAACTATCTTGCCCTATAAAAATTTCCCTTTAGACCTTGATGCGGATCTGACTGTTGGGTATGTGTTATATTCTTTCCATGGGTAGCTACACGTGCTATACATTGCGCTAGGCGCAGCAGGGGGGTCACAGGGGGGTCAGCAGGCCCCCCTGTCGGGGTCCGGGGTAGCACCCTGGTGAAATTTTTTTTTGGTATGTGGTCCCACTCATAGGCAGACCCACCCATGTTTTGTGCATGAGTTTGCACATGGTTTTTAGGGTATGATGGTTTTTGACCCCTAGTATTTTGTAGATCTGGTCAAGGGAACTACGGTTATTTTCTAATCCAGGGTTAATGGATTGGGGTTTATGTATGCTTCGACATGTATATATATGTGTTGTAACACTAAAAGGAATATAATAAAAAATCAAGCTAGTTGTCCCAGTTTGGGATCTAGGGGAAAATCTCTGTGTTTATCTGTTTTATGTTTTATGCTCTTGCTATTGTTTATTTTCTATTATAAGATTCATGTGTAGATAATTTCTGTTTAGGGTTAAAACCTACATTTGGTAACAGAGCCAAGTTTTGGCTTCAAGGGGACGCATTTGCTGCTGAGGGTTTTTTGCTCGAGCCTGAGGTAGACCCTATTTAGTGGGAGATCTATGGGATCGATTCTTGTGCTGAAAGAAGATGGTGAGCGGCAGAAAGAGAGAGATCGATAAATTTAATGGTCAGAGTTTTGAGTTGTGGAAGCTCAAGATGGAGGATCTGCTGGTGGATAAAGATCAATGGATCGTGGTAGATCCAGGTACTAAACCAACGGCAATGTCAGATGAAGACTAGAAGAAACTGGATCGGAAGGCTAAGAGCACAATACGGTTGTGTGTCTCAGATTTAGTATTGTTGAATGTATCTGGGGAAGCTACGGCGAAGAATTTGTGGGAAAAACTTGGGACTTTGTACCAATCTAAGTCTCTGGTGAATAATTTGTTCCTGCGGAAAAAGCTGTATAACCTGAGGATGAAGGATGGAGACTTGGTGATAGAGCATCTGAACACCTTCAATACTGTGGTAAGTCAGCTGTCATATGTTGATACTAAAATCTCAGATGAAGATAAGTGCATCAGTTTGTTATGTTCTCTACCAGACTCGTGGGATAGTTTGTGTTGGACCATAAAAAGGTATCTTTAGAACACCTATTTAGCCTACATTAATCATCAATCTGGGAACGTCTTTTTATCTCAAGAGTGTACTCTGTCTGAGGCTGCAATTATCTAAGAGCAATGCTTGTGAAGATGTAGCATAGAATATCAAATACAAAAGTAATAAATGCTCGGAAAGAAACCTAATTACAATGACATGAATGGAAAGACTAAACTACATCAATCTTGCAGAACATCGATCAGGGATGCAGTAGCAGTAACTCGTTCCCTTAGAAATCAATGTAAGATGACCAAATCTGGGGACTTGGAGTAAATACCTCTATCCTCTACAGTTTGGAGATCTTAAAGAAATTGAAACAAAAGCAGATTAAATTAAAACAACTTAAAGGAAATGAAATCTAGAAAGGAACAACAGCATGAAATAAACAGCAATTATAATTCTAATGTAGTTCAAATAATTAAATCTCACACTCAAGCCTGTCGATAGTCAATCATGATCTAATAACAAACCATAGATTAATGGAACAGTAACTCAATGTAATTACAGAACAACAAAGCCAGAAAATGATAACAAGATAACTGATCAATAAATTTAATTGCGGTAAAGAATGAAACAATAATGGCTCTGCACTTGATTTAACAATGATGAAACAATTCTATAATAAAGATAAATACTAAACACACTTTACGCATCAGCAAACAAATATTAATAATACAACAGCATAGTAATTCCACCAGAGCTGGGCCCTTAGCGCCTGTGAAATACTGTTGGGCTAACTCAGAACTCTTAGAAAATGAATGAAACCTGTGTTTTATATTAAATCAAAAAGCATTACAGATGGAGTTCTCACACGACCGAGAGTTAATAAACATTCAATTGCAGAAGAAATATATGAGTCTTTCAACTAAACTTTCACTCACAACAACCACCGTTCCGTCACTAAAGATCATTGCCTTATATTGAATTCTTTGACGGACAAATCAAGAACTATGATAAGTTTGAATAGCGATCCCTCAGGATCTTTCGATCCTGAGGGATTCGCTCCTCTCTTGTTTTGTCATCGTTCTGTTCACTCTGTTCAAGGCCAAGCTTTCCCTTGCCTTTTCTGGGTGATTCGTTCAGATCTTCTTGGCTTCAGCTGGATATGGTTCATCACGGATGGAGCAGCAGTTAGATTATTCTCAACCACGCCTTTGATACAGATGCTCACCTCTTCGAATTCTTGTTTTGCCAATAAAAACAACCTTTAGTCATCTTTTTATGCTAAACATAAACCTTTCCAATTTAATTACAATTCTTATGATAAATTACCTTTCCAAGGCAAACATAAGTATATCTATGGTAAAAGAATGGACAAATACATAGCAATTTCATACCTCTTTCACTGCCCAACATACCCCCCTGCTTAATCTTTTTCATGTCCGCATGAAAACTATAGTTCACATGGAGAGCAGTTAAAGAATAAGCCGGATAAGGTTTGTCATTGAAAGGTATAAAACCATGATGTGCAGCTAACTCCTCAAAAATGTGTTCTGTGTACCCTTCGGGAAGCTCATAAATAGCTTTATAGTCCAAAGCAGGGTACCATGCAATAGGGCTGCAGAACCTACATCCTAACCAGTGTGGTCCTTCTTTTAAAACAAGATGGCTATAGGCAATGAAATGGTCTGCAGTTAGCCCAAAATTCCTATAATTAAATGGCTCCCCATTTTGTACATTCTGAGTTGAGGTTCTCCACCAGACCTTAGCTGCTACATAAGCTTGGTTTCTAATAGATGAAAAATAGTCTATTCCTTTCAAAATGATTGACTTATTGACAGGCCCTAGAGTTTGGGTAATGCCTTCCTTTGTCATTAGACTTTTCTGTCTAGCCCATAATTGAAGTGGGTCCTGAGGTTCACTTCTGACCCATAGATCCAATTCATTTTCTTGCCTTTGAAAGGCATTGTAGGCTTTAAGCCACTTTAATTGATTTACGGCAAAGGAAATGAATGCCTGAAACTGAACATCTCCAATAAAAGGGCTAGGGTTTGATTCACAGTCATTTTCAAGTATTAGATTATGCAAATAAAACTCACATAACAGGCGCTATACTTTGTCCCCATAAAGCTTTCAGCATGATATCAGGTCGTTTATGGTTCTTAGCTCTATTGATTTGCCAGCCCTAACTGCCTTGATCTTTAATTGTAAATATCTTTCTAAAAAAAATAAAGCATATTTTTTGGCAGGGCACCTATAGGCTAAGACATTGGTATATAAGGAGCAGAGAGTGTCCATTTAATCATGTGCTAGTTTTAATTAGTTTCTTACCTTATCAGCTTTTATCTCTGCTTCCCAATGTTTTTCATGAGCTTCAGCTTCTGCCTCATGAATAATTTTCATCTGTTGCTGCAATTCTTGATATTTCTTCCTTGGGACAGTATCTTCTTCCAATTTTTGTCTTTCGATTCGGGCCTGTGTCAATTCTTCTTGCAATCTGACTAGTGCTGGATCACTAAAAGTGTGCTGACTGCTAGATTGGATATTTTCGTTTAGAATAGGTTCCTCTGGAACATCTTGTGTTGGGACAGCCATTTTCTGCTCCACATCCTCATAGTTAGGCTCAGGTATGGTTTCTTCTTCTACTTGGGAGTTCTTATTAACGGTTACCCTTCTCTTTTTTGAACTTCTTTTGATAGCAATGTTTCTTCTTTTAGGGGCTCGCTTAGGTGTCTGTTTCATTCTTAGAACCCTAATAGTTTGCCTGCATTGTTTGATCAGTTTATGAAGCTTTTTCCTTTCCCTGCGAAGCTTCTCAATCTCAGTTGTTTTCTTATTCTTTCTTAAAGGAACAACAACTTGTTCATCCCAACCCGTTTGCTCAACAGGGTTTTGATTTATATCAGCCGTGCCTTCAGTGAAATCTTCCTCTTGCTCCTCTTCTTGGGGTTCTTCTTCCATGCTCTCATGCTCTTAGGTAGATTCCTCAGGAATCATCTTCTCAGTTGACTCTGCGATTTCTTGGGGGCTTCCAGGTCAAGATATTGGTTCAACATTTTCATTCTCCTGTTCACACCTCTTAGGAGAAGCAACCCTAGCTTCGCTAGGGTTTGCTGTTTCATCCATCTTTTCTGCGGTTATTCCTTTATCAATGGCAGAGTATTCTGGTAATTGATTAATGTCACTATTGAGGTCCAAGGGGCTATGAGGCCATGCATAATTACTCATGTTGGCCAAAATCTGGGCCAATTGGTCTTCTTGAAAAGGGCTTACATTGACATTTTCGATAGGCTCTGTTTCGTCCTTATTGCTGCTATGATGATCCTCATCCTCATCACAGGTGTGATAACTTCCTTCCTCCTCATCTGAATACCGAATTTCTCCTTCAACTTCTTCTTCCTCTGAATTTCTCTCAATCTCTTCTTCATCCGAATAACGCATTTCTCCTTCCTTTGTACTGGGTTGTTTTTTGCTACTGGCATGATAACTTACTTCTTCTTCGTCCGAGTAATGAATTTATCCTTCTAATTCCTCTTCTTCCTTAGTACAAGGGCTTGCTCCCTTCAATTATGGAGGTTGTTCTTCTTCTGAGCTGTGCAATTCCAGGGGTTGGCTGCTGCTGCCCATGAGTTCCTCCATTATTCTCCTACTTCATTTCAATCGGAGGGATTGTCTGAGAGTGGAGGGCTCAGCTATTGAGCCGGCCATCCTCTTCTGTCTCAGAGCAGGTAGAGCTAACCCTCCTTCAATAAATTCTTCCCATCCGGTCTGTTGCTGGGCGAGGCTATGGCTTACTATTAATCGGATTAAACAATGGTGGCTGACCACCATGTCTGCATGTTGGGATTTTATTATTCCACGAGAAATATCATGCAACAAAGAATTTAAGAATGTAGGCAAATTAATGGTGCATTTCTGTTTTAACACAGCTAGTAGCTTAAGGTGGCGAGGTCTTACCACATCCTTTCTACCGTCGCACGTTATGTAAGCCTGCACAATCCTGGCCAACTCTGTCCATGGTTCTCCTAATGATGCTGGTTGGACTCCTCTACCTTTGACAACTAGCATCTATCCGTCATCTTGAAAGATTTTCATGGCTTCTCGAATCCTAATCTTTTTCTGAGTCCAAATAGTCCCTTGCGCAGGAATGCCGGACACTTTTGCAATTATCTCGTCAGACACAACTATCTGCCTTCCTCTAACTGTGGAGGATCCTTCCTGCAGGTTTAATAAAAATTCGGTGGCCACTGTGTTATGTATATTTTATTAATTATTAGTTAAATATAGTTATCTTAGGTTTATTAATATGAAAGGGCATGATCAAAGATCATGCCTCTTCACCAAGGGACACCATGGGGCTATATTTAAAGCCTCGGTGATTTCCCATTGTAATCATCTCATATCTTTTATCAATAATAATATATACTTATAAAGTTTACCAGAGTTTTTACACTCCATTGGTATCAGAGCCATCGCTCTTCAGGATCTGTGTGATCACCCAAAATTAAGGAATTACAAGAAAATTCCAGAATTGCAGATTTTTTTTAAAACCAAGTGCTTGTGAGTAACAACATTTTTTTTTTTAAAAAGGAAGGAAGATATATATATATATATATATATATATATATATATATATATATATATATATATATATATAAAATAAGAAGAGAAAATCAACATAAAAGGGGAAAATAAATTAAAAAGAAGAAAAAGAAAAAGCAAAAATATATATATATATATATATATATATATATATATATATATATATATATAAAGAAGCACATATAAGTACATGTGAAGACAAAGTAAAATTAAAAAGGAAGAGTAATTGCTCATGGTTTACAAGCTCGTGGTTTTTGGGCCCATGGTAATTTCCCATGGTATTAAAACCCATTCACCCTTTTCAAAACAACGTGCCTTTTCAAAACAAAGTGACTTTTAAAAACGTGACTTTTTCAAAATTAACAAAAAGAATTTTCCCCATAGTTATATATATATATATATATATATATATATATAATTCAAATAATATAATAATAATAAAAATAATAATTATTATTATTATTTAAAAAAAAAATTAAATTAATTAATTAATTAGTTAAAAAACAAAATCCTATTTTCAAAGACAACATTACAAGAGAGTGGTGAATGACATATGCTAAAGAAGATAAATCTTGAGTGAAGAAAATTGTCAAAAAAGTACAGCTTTGAGGTCAAAGCTCTTAAGGAAAAGGGGATAAGCCCTAATTACAAGGAGTATGAGGAGTATGTCTTCATCAATGACGACGGTCGATCGAATATAAAGACAAACGTGGCTAAATCATCATGAGGCCATAGAAAAGCATAGCGAAGCAATGAACAAGATGGCAGAGCATAGCGAAGCAATGAACACGATGATATAGCTCTTTAATAAGCTAAATGATAAGATAGATAAGTTAAGTCAGACACAACCTCCAATATTCCCAAATGTTGAACGTAATCAACTGAACAAATCAGCTAATTCAAATCATAATCACGAATATAACATGTTTGAAAAAGAGAAAGTAAATGAGGTTGAATTGGAAATCAGCTCACATGAAAGCTATAGTGTTGAAATACCTAGAAGCAGAGACTCTGAGATCAACCATGAAAATTATAGAGCTGAGGAACCAAGAGAAGAAAATGCAACTCAATCCACTAATAAAGCCAATAATGCAACAACAAAAGTTATTGAGAACTTTTATATAAATGAAAATCCAATGGCAGAAAAAGAAATAATTCTTTATGTGAAAGAGCCACATAAAGAGTTTAACGTGACTGCTATCACAGAGGCAACAACAGAGATAGTCATTGAAAATGAAAGAAACCATGAAAATACAGATGCTTATAAACAACAAAATGTTTCATCCCCAGATTTGACAGAAAAATGGGAAGAGACAAACACATCTGAAGCCATTGATACGGTGCCAGAAGCTGTTGAGGCCTTCAATGATGAAGCATATATGGTTGTTAAGAAGGAAGTGTTTGATGATGAGAAGTTGCATTGAGTGATAATTGTTGGTAACTTACCTCTAAATCTAAAAAGGAATCACGAAAAATCACCAGAATAACAAGGAATAGTTAGGAAACATGAAAAAGTCTTCCAAGACCTGCCAATAAAAATACCTCCTAATAAGGAACGTGAACATCCAATAGAAGTCAAGAAAGGACCTGACCCTGTCAATATCAAATCTTGTCACTATCCACATAACCAAAAAATTGAACTCGAGAAGATGCTCCACCATCTTTTTAAAATGTGGGAAGCAAAAGCCCACCGCTCAAGAAACCTAGGCGTTCGTCAACATTGTCCATCGTTACGTATGCTTTGAGGACAAAGCATATTTAAGAGAGGGGCAATGTTATGTATATTTTATTAATTATTAGTTAGATATAGTTATATTCGGTTTTATTAAGTGAAAGGGCATGATCAAAGATCATGCCTGTTCACCAAGGGACACCATGAGGCTATATTTAAAGCCTCGGTGATTTCCCATTGTAATCATCTCATATCTTTTATCAATAATAATATATACTTATAAAGTTTACCAGAGTTTTTACACTCCACATTGCTTCATGGGGTTGCTGCATTCTCATGAAATATGTAATCCACCCCAGTCTTTCTAAAATTTCTCGTGCAGCATCGGAGACGATCAACACCTATGGTTCGCTGCGAATTGGGCGTCCTCCCATCTCTGTGCTCTGTTAATTCTTCACAACACACAATAATCATAATGGAACAACATAGCACAGTTCGTTGAAACTTGTTATTTCCTAAAAATGCGGGGATTCAGTCCATATACGGTAAAGAAATCTAATGCGGAGATTTAGTTCATATACAGAGAAAAAAATCTCGGAGATTTAGTCCATATACAGATAAAAAATAAAGAAATCTCGGAGTTGATCTGCATGCAGACATCCGTGCCCCCCAAATGAATGATAGGTCGTCCTCAACTGTCAATTGAAGGTGGCATGTGTGGCACAGCAATAGGAAAGCAGTAAAAAGCAGGCGTAATTATGATACAGTTAATCAAATTAGAGTGATTACTGAAATTAATGCATGAGATAAATCAGTAATGAATAGGAAATCGCATTGTAATGATTCAAATACGAGGGGAAGGGATAGCATAAGGTTGACATAAATGCAATTGCATTATTTACCATATTAAACTAATATGATCGATTCATAATAATTTTCATGTATAATAGGTTCGGAAATAGAAGTGAAGAATTCATGCTTTTCATTTGATATTAAATAAAGATATAGGAAAAGGGTTAAATATAACTATTGATGTGTATAAATATGACTTCGATACCATCAACAAAGCTCTATTGCCCATAGGTGTCCATAACCTTGACAGAGTTGCTTTCTTACCCACGGAACCATTGTCCTTTATTCATACTGAGGAAGTGCTTCTTTTTTCTTTCTTTATATTTTTTTATTGAGTAGCAAGACGGAGGCCATTGTGCTGGCTTGGTGACCAGATAAATCACAATGCCATTCACCGGGAAGAAGTGAAAGGTGGGTAGGTTGGCTCGTGATGAGACCTCCTATTCCAAGGACTTCTTGATTTTCAATTGTCTATTGGACCATTTCCCTGGTTTGGTGGCCATGATGGGAATGCCACTTCACTGCCTTCTCTATGATCACGGTAGGCTGGTTCTTAATGAGACCCCCTATCCTCCATCTGCAAAATCATTAAAATATGTCAATATTTTCTTTTTCAAACAACATTTTTCCTTAGTTATTCATAAGGGATGGCTCAACACTCCTTAAGAGTAGGAATGGTGGAAGAAGTCTAAACATCTCAATAGAAAAAAATATACCCTTATTCCCATTTCAGAGATAAATATCAAAGAAAGCTATAGGATATGGAAAAGAACCAATCATGATAAAAATAATCGATTAGATTAATTTAATGGTAATAAAATAGTAATGTTATGTTATTGAGCATGCCCCTTTTTCCTCTTTTTTTTTCATTACTAGACAATTCCTTTAAAAATGATGATTTTTTTTTTTGATTTGTTGATTACAGTAATCTTTAATTTGTATGATTGTATATAAATGATATTTTTTCCCTTAGAAAAGTGATCGAAAATTCAAAATGCTAGCTGGAAACAAAAAACAATCACTCAAAAAAGTGTTGTTCCTTTAAAAGGAACAGCAAAAACAATCTGCGAAACTGTTGTTCCTTTCGAAAGGAACAGCAAAAAATACTCTGCGGAAATGTTGTTCCTTTGAAAAGGAACAGCAAAAACACTGTGCAAAACTTTTGTTCCTTTAGAAAGGAACAACAAAAGTGTTGTTCCTTTAAAAAGGAACAGCAACATGAAAAAAATAGAATTTTTTCATTTTTTTTTTTTCATTTTTAAAGAAACCAAATTTAATGAATCAAAAGATAAAGAAATAAAGAAATATTAACAAAAAAAACGAATTCCAACAATAAAAAAAACAGGAAAAAAATGCTTTATGTACAAAAATAAAAAAGGAACAATTTATCAAACTGGTGCTGAGGAGGGATTCTCCCCTTAAGCGAGAATTTCCATGGTAGAATCTTCTCGTAACTGCTGGTAAAAGGATTCCCGGGTAAGCGGCTTGTGATACAATCGGACGCGATGACCGTTTACCTTAAAGGAATGTCTAGATCCATCAATGGTAACTAATGTGAGAGTGTCGTTATCATGCACTTTCTGTATTTCATAGGGTCCAAGCCATCTCGTCTGGAGCTTTCCGAGGAAATCCTAAAACCGAGAATCATATAGGAGTGCCCAGTCTCCTTCATGGAAGATCTTTTCTTTGATATGGGCGTCATGCCATTTGGCCCTTTGTTGCTGAATTAATGCTGTGTGCTGAAGAGCAAAGAGCCTAATTTCATCTAATTCATTAATTTGCTGCAGTCTCTTAGCCTGGGCTTCATCTAAATTCAGACCCACCTTTTGAGTTGTTCTTAATGTTTGAATTTCAAATTCGATGGGAAAGATGGGTTCTTTTCCAAATACCAATTGGTATGGTGAATATCCTGTGGTAGGTCTCCATGTTGTTCGATACACCCACAATGCTTCTGGCAATCTGTAGGCCCAATCTCGTTTATGTGAAGCAACGGTTTTTGTCAATATAGATTCGATTACCTTGTTCATGCTCTCGACTTGGCCATTGGCCTGTGGGTGGTATGGAGTTGTAATTTTGTGCTGAATATGATAATTTTGCAATGTTTCAGCTAATTTTTTACCTACGAACTGTGGCCCTCCATTTGTGATTATGTCTCTTGGGAGGCCATAGCGCACAAAGATTTGGAAAATAAATTGTATTACAGAATCCTCTGTAGCTTTTGAAAGAGGCTCTGCTTCAACCCATTTGGTAACGTATTCAATTGCAACTAGGATATATGTTTTTTGGTTTGATGGGGGCTAATAGGACCAACAAATTCAAGGGCCCAACGTTCAAATGGTTCAATCACTAGTTGAGGGTTCAAAGGCATTTCATCAGACTGCCCAGGGCGACCTGCCCTTTGATAGCTATCACAGGCTTGCACGAATTTTTTAGTGTCTTTAAAGATAGTAGGCCAATAATAGCCTGTTCGTAAAACTTTATGGGCAGTTCTACGATCTCCAAAATATCCACCACACTGTCCATCATGGCATGCTTTCAAAATTTCGAATACCTCATCTTCCCTAACACATCTCCTTATTTGCATATCTGCACCTGTGTGAAATAAGTAGCCCCCAATCCAGGAAAAACAGGTACTACGGTGTACTATTTGCTTTCGTTCGTTAAGGGATATATGTTTAGGTAATTTACCTATTGCCAAATAGTTTGCTATGTCAGCGTACCATGGTGTTCTGGTAGTAACAGAAAAGAGATGTTCATCCAGAAAGTGGTCTTCAACTGCTTCTGTATCTGTTGGCTTTGGCATTCTTGACAGAAATTCAGCTACAGGGTTCTCTTTGCCTGGTCTATCTTTGATCGTGATATCAAATTCCTGTAGTAAAATGAACCATCTTGTCACTCTTCCGTTTGTAACAGGTTTATTTGCTAAAAACTTAATGGCAGAGTGATCTGTATAGAGTACTACAGGATACCCAGTTATGTAATGTCTAAATTTATTTATAGCATGAACTACAGCTAAAAATTATTTCTCAGTCACAGTATAATTTAATTCAGTAGAGGATAGATTTTTTCTATTGTAATAAATTGCATATGGCTTCTTGTCTTCCTCCTGCCCAAGTACTGCTCCAATTGCTGCATTTGAGGCATCAGAAGAAATTTGGAATGGCAAATTCCAATTTCGGCCCCTCAGCACTGGGGCTGTTGAAACGAGCTTCTTTAGGTCATTAAAGGCATTGTCACATTTATCTCTGTTTGTGTAGTGGATGTAGGAATTAACAAAATTATTTGAATTTTAGCTGGGTCCACTTGAATTCCTTCTGCTGAAATATAATGCCCTAAGATAACTCCTTCGGTCATCATCATAAGACACTTTTCGTGGCTTAAACAAAGCCTAGTGTCAATACATCTTTGCAATACCTTTTCTATATTTCATAATGCAGGCTCAAAGTCATCCCCATAAGGGGTGAAATCATCCATATATACTTCGAGGCCTTCGTTTATTAGATTTGCAAAGATGCTGAGAATTTCCCTTTGGAATGTAGCAGGGGCATTGCATAGGCCAAAAGGTAGGACTCGGTAGGAAAATGTCCCCCATGGGCAGGTAAAAGTAGTTTTGTCCTGGTCTTTAGGGGCAATCTGTATTTGGTTATACCCACTGAAGCCATCCAGGAATGAAAAGAATTTCTTTCCTGCCAATGTGTCCAATACCTGGTCAATGAAAGGAAGGGGAAAGTGGTATTTTTGTGTTTCTTTGTTAAGTTCACGGTAATCTACACATATCCTCCACTTTCCATTCTTTTTTGGTACCACCACTAATGGGGAGACCCACTTGCTATCAGATATTGGGTAGATGAAATTAACATCTAATCGTTTTCGTAATTCATCTTTCACAATGTCTTTAAGGTGAGGATTTAGTCTCCTTTGAGGTTGACGAATGGGTCTTGCATCTTTTTCAATATAAATGTGGTGAGTACATAATTGAGGGTCAATTCCTTTCATATCGGGGTAATCCCATGCAAAGGCTGCTTTGTATTTTCGTAATAATTGGACCAATTTCTCTTCTTGTTCAGCAGTGAGATTCTTGTTAATGTTCAAAGTTTTACCCGGTTCAATTTCTACAACCTTGGTATTATTTATGGAGGTAGTAGGTATTGCTTGATCATGAATATCTTTGAAGGGATCTTCTTCTTCTTTATTATCGAATGCTACCTTAATCATGTGACATTACAAATGAGATTTAGTTTGTGATTTATTAATAAAATTATTAATGATATCATCCTCTATTTGATCTTTAAAATCAAGAGAATTTTCTATAGTTAGAGGTGATCTCATATTTTCCATAAGATATGATGCAGGTGGTTTTCTTGTTTTGATTATTGATAGACTTGGTTGGGCTGGGGGATATAAAGCTAAGTTCTTGACATAATTTCCCCTTGTAAAGGTCATATTGCCTTGTCGACATCCAATATAAGCATCGGCAGTTGCCAACCAAGGTCTACCTAGAATTAATGGATGTACATCTAATTGGTTTTTGGGATTGATAACCAGGAAGTCAGCAGGGTACTCCCAGGAATCTACAGATACCATGACATATTGTAAGGTGCCTTCTGGTTTGACTACTAATCGGTCAGCCAATTCCAACAAGGTTGTTGTTGGTTCAAGTGATGTAATGCCAAGTTTCTGACAGGTAGTGGTTGTTAAAATGTTGATTGCTGCCCCCAAATCAACTAAGGCATTTGGAAATGATTGGCCATTGATCTGTCCTGTCACTATAGGATTTCCTGGATCTTCATATTTGATAGGTGTTTCCATTCCTGATAATAAGTCAGATAAGGTACCGACTATTTGGACAGTAGGATTGGTTGTTGTTCTCCTCTTTGGCTTCTTTATGCATAATTCCTTAATGGTTTTTGCGTATATAGGAATATCTTGAATAGCTTGGAGGAGAGGGATTTTTATACATAAATTTTTTAACTCTCCCAAAAGATCAAAATTTGGTTGTTCTAATAGATGAGGGATAATTAACCATTCTGGGAATGGTGGAGAGGAAGTTGTTACTTGTTGCTGATTTCGTTGTTGATTTTGTTGTTGAAATTCCTTCTCATTTTGTTTTGTTTGTTCTACAAGTAATGGATCTTCAATATGATCATCATTATTTCTCTCTGTTTCCACTATACGACCTGACCTTAATTGAAGATCATTGCACTCCCTCAATTCAGTTTCTGTTTCTGGAGGTTCCATTATTTGGACAGATTGAACTGGCCTATTGTTTGGATTTGGGCTGGGCTGGGCTGGGAGCTGCGGTCTTAAGTTAGTCTGGGGGTTTGGATAGGGAGCTGGCAGTGTAGGTTGAGAGAGAGGAATTGATCTAGCTGGCTGATTTGGAGGTTTTTGCCAGTTTGACTGCCAGGCCTGATTCTGGGAAGTAGAAGGGGACCATTGAGTAGGCCAAAAAGGTGGGTAGAAAGGAAAGCTAGGCCAGTTATTTTGGTTTGTTTGATTGGGCCAAGATGTGGGAGGAAATGGCTGTTGTGACCAATTAGGGAAAGGTGGTTGATTCTGCCACATCCCACTATATTGTTGAGCATTATATTGAGGAGGCTAAAAAGAAAATGAATCATTTGGCATACCTGATGGTCGTGGCTACCATTGTCGGTGCTGGTTAAGCAGACATACTACTTCTGATTCTTCTTCTGCTTCCTTATAAACTGATTTTAGGCCAGGAAGCGAGGGACATCCTTCTGTAGGGTGATATTTCGTGCAAATGGTGTAGACTTTAACCACGTCCAACGGACATTCTTTGTGACTATGTTTCTTTCTACATTTGGGGCAGAATATTGCCAAGTTTTTCTCTTCTTCTTACTGCTTCTGTTTGGCTTGCATGATGTCAAAATGCGTTGTTAGAGTCCCTAGTATGTCTGTCTTGAAGTCTTCTAACAGATTTACGATCTTTGCACGATTCACACCTTCGTTAGAGGTCTTATTTTCCCTTGTAATTATGTCATGTTCTTCTGATTTCAACCTTGTATTACCCCTTGAGCACCTGATACACAAATCAACGATGTCAGGATAGCTTTCTTGATATATATCACCTTTTCCCATAAGATTCAATGTTTCAACCCATTGATCTTTCATTCCCCTAATTAATGTAGTTTTCAAAATATTATCAGGTAGGGGTGAAGATGCATAACGTGATCTTTGAAGATTATATTGGAATCGTTTCACATACTCTTCCAAGGTCTCACTTGGTTTTGCTGTCATCTGGAATATTTCATATTTTAATTCCCGAGACTTGCAATAATCTTGATATTTCTTTAAAAATGCAGCCTTCATATGATCCCAATCAGTTATGACACCTCCACCTAATCCCATAAACCATCGTAAGGCTGCCCCTTTTAACATAGAAGGGAACAGTTTCAGTTTTTGGGCATCGGTGGTGTAATCATATCCTCTACACAACACATCAAATTCAAACAAAAATGCATCTGGGTCTTCTGATGTCAAACCATGAAATTTGGTAATATTTTGAAGAGGAATAACTTTCATGGGTGTGTTGACTGCAGTATCTACTATAGGATATTTTAGCGTGGAGGTCTGTTGGTTCTGATTCTGGTTCTGGGCCATTTGACTGAAGATATGCCAATACCCCTCTGGGATTTCCAGGGAATTTCTAGGTTGACGAGCAGGGGTAGAAGTAGCTTTGACAACACTCCCTTTGTCTGGAATAGGTATTCCCTGTTGTCCTATTGTTTGAGGTGATTCAAGACCTTGGTTTTGAATAAGTTGAACAACACTTCCCTTATTTGGGTTGTTTATTGTTTGGGCAATTTTAATAGGAGATTTTGAGTCTGTGGTTTCTCCCGTTTCCCCTTCTCCTTCTCAGAGATTGCTAGAGTTCCCTTCTTGAAGGAAACTTACGCAAGGATTCTCAATTTCTTGGGAATCTTGCTTAATTCCCTCTATTTGACTATGTATCTCAGCAAAGGCCTCAGATGGTGACTCTGTAGCTTGAAGGGAACTAGTAGGCTGTCTAGAAGTAGTTCTTTTAAATCCTACAGATGGTTGAGATTCAGTTTTTTTAAGGATTTTGTCAATAAAGGTCGTGTGCCCAAGGGTCACCAGTCCCTTAGGTTTTTCAGTTTTAGGAGGAATTTTGTTTCGCTTAATTGGTTTATTCATTCAAAGAAACAATCCTTCATTCCTACCCAAAAGAAAAGCTTACTTACTTCTGTTGTGAAGCGAGCTGCAAGCAAGTGTGTTTCTTGCCCAGTGTGCAGGTTCTTACCTTCCGTCTTTAATACCCAATTCTCCGCAAGCAGAAGGAAATCAGCTATGCATTACTCCTTTAAAATGGCATACACTCTCCCCGGCAACGGCGCCAAAATGTTGGACCATAAAAAGGTATCTTTAGAACACCTATTTAGCCTACATTAATCATCAATCCGGGAGCGTCTTTTTATCTCAAGAGTGTACTCTGTCTAAGGCTACAATTATCTAAGAGCAATGCTTGTGAAGATGTAGCGTAGAATATCAAATACAAAAGTAATAAATGCTCGGAAAGAAACCTAATTACAATGACATGAATGGAAAGACTAAACTACATCAATCTTGCAGAACATCGATCAGGGATGCAGTAGCAGTAACTCGTTCCCTTAGAAATCGATGTAAGATGACCAAATCTGGGGACTTGGAGTAAATACCTCTATCCTCTACAATATGGAGATCTTAAAGAATATGAAACAAAAGCAGATTCAATTAAAACAACTTAAAGGAAATGAAATCTAGAAAGGAACAACATCATGAAATAAACAAAGATTATAATTCTAATGCAATTCAAATAATTAAATCTTACACTCAAGCCTATCGACAGTCAATCATGATCTAATAACAAACCATAGATTAATGGAACAGCAACTCAATGTAATTACAGAACAGCAAAGCTAGAAAATGATAACAAGATAACTGATCAATAAATGTAATTGCAGTAAAGAACGAAACAACAATGGCTCTGCACTTGATTTAACAACGATGAAACAATTTTGTAATAAAGATAAATACTAAACCCACTTCACGCATCAGCAAACAAAGATTAATAATACAACAACATAATAATTCCACCAGGGCCGGGCCCTTAGCGCCAGTGAAATACTGCTGGGCTAACTCAGAACTCTTAGAAAATGGATGAAACCTGTGTTTTATATTAAATCAAAAAGCATTACAGATGGAGTTTTCTCACGACCGAGAGTTAATAAACATTCAATTACAGAAGAAATATACGAGTCTTTCAACTAAACTTTCTCTCAGAACAACCACCGTTCCGTCACTAAAGATCATTGCCTTATATTGAATTCTTTGATAGACAAATCAAGAAATATGATAAGTTTGAACAGCGATCCCTCAGGATCTTTCGATCCTGAGGGATTCGCTCCTCTCTTGTTTTGTCATTGTACTGTTCACTCTGTTCAAGGCCGAGATGTCCCTTGCCTTTTCTGGGTGATTCGTTCAGATCTTCTTGGCTTCAGCTGGATATGGTTCATCACGGATGGAGCAACAATTAGATTATTCTCAGCCACGCCTTTGATACAGCTGCTCACCTCTTCAAATTTTTGTTTTGCCAATAAAAACAGCCTTTAGTCATCTTTTTATGCTAAACATAAACCTTTCCAATTTAATTACAATTCTTATGATAAATTACCTTGCCAAGGCAAACAGAAGTATATCTATGGTAAAAGAATGGAAAAATACATAGAAATTTCATACCACTTTCACTGCCCAACAGTTTGGTTATTGCAATAGGTAGCAATACAACTACCTTGAATTTTGATGACATTGTCTCAACCTTGCTATCGGACGAAATGAGACAGAGAAATATGGAGGGCTAGATTGGAGATGCCTTATTTTTACGAGGAAGGTCCCAAAACAGAAACAAGAATAAGGTTTCGAGTGGGAGATCGAAATCTATAGGGAGATCTAAATCTCCTGGAAATTTTGTAAAGGTATGCTGGAAATGCGGAAAGTAAGGGCACTACAAAAAGGACTGAAAATCTAAACCTCCTGAGAAAGGAAAGGGATCTGATGATGCCCCTTCTGTAGAGGCAAAAACCACCTCGAATGAAGGTGGGGATGTGTATTTGGCTTCTTCTTCAAATACACATGTAGATCATGAGTTATGGTTGATTGAATCAGGTGCATCCTTTTTATTCACCCCCCATAAGGAGTGGTTCTGCGAGTATGAGAAATATGATGGTGGTGATGTCTTCCTAGGGGATGATAGGAAGGCCAGAATCATTGGACGTGGAAAGGTCAAGCTAAAGCTGCAAGGTGGAAGGATTAGAACACTTCCTGGTGTTCCACGTATTCTACCATTGGCCAGAATAACGTTATGCTTAGAGATAGTCAGGAATTGTAAGCAGTGTTAAAGAAGATGCAAGATGGTTAGAGCTGGCATTAATGCGGGGACACTGGCATTAATGCGGGAGTTTGGTTGGAATTTTGTACAAACCACTAAGTGCTGTGTTATTGATAGATTAATTGAATAGATTCATGCAGTTGGTGAAAGTGGGCGGAAAGCCTAGTTGTCTCTGGAGAAAAGACCATGCTATGGCATCAAAGGCTTGGACATATTGGAGATAAGTGCCTTCAGATACTACATAGAAATGGTATGGTAGAAGGTATGTCTAATTGCTCTCTAGATTTTGATTTCTGTGAACATTGTCTATATGGGAAGCAGAATTGGGTGAGTTTTCTTTCTGGTGCTAAGAGGGTGAACAAGATATTAGAACTTGTGCACAGTGATGTGTTTGGACCTGTGTCAGTTCCATCACTGGGAAAGTATGTGTACTATGTTTCATTCATAGATGACTTCTCAAGGAATACATGGATATATTTCTTGAGGAAGAAATCTGAAGTCTTTGACAAATTTAAAGAATTTAAGGCTCTGGTGGAAAACCAGACAGAGAAGAAGATAAAGGCGCCGAGGACAGATAATGGTGGGGAGTTCTGCAAGAAGGAATTTGAAGAGTTCTGTAAGAAGTGTGGTATAGCACAGCAGAAGACTACTCCATACACACCTCAACAAAATGGAGTTGCAGAAAGAATGAATAGAACACCGATGGAAAAGGCAAGAAGCATGCTCAGTGGTACCGGGTTAGGACAAGAATTCTGGGCAGAGGCAGTGGAGACTGCATGTTACTTAGTTAACAGATCACCTTCATCAGCGTTGAAGGATAAGACTCCACATGAGGTATGGACTGGTAAGAAACCCTCTCTTTCACATCTAAGGGTATTTGGATGTGATGCATATGTACATGTTCCAAAGGAGAAAAGGACCAGTTGGATAATAAATCTGAAAGGTGCATCTTTATTGGGTATAAGGATGGTTTAAAGGGTTACAAGCTTTGGAACCCAGAAACAAGGAAGGTTGTGTAAAGCCGAGATGTGGTGTTTAGAGAAGTGAAAGATGTTGTTAAACATGAAGTCCTACCAAAAGAACCTGAGAAGATAGAGTTTGAGCTAAAGGAGGATGAATCAGACTCTACAACAGAAGAAGACTCAGAAGATGAAGAGCCACAAACTCCAGCTTTGAGAAGATCAGTTCGAGAAAGAAGGCAACCAAAAAGGTATAGTCCATCTGCTTTCTGTTCAGGTTTTGCCTTAACTATAACTGATGATGAACCCAGAACTGTCAGGGAGGCAGTAGATTCAGAGGATGGAAAACTCTGGAAGGAGGCCATGGTTGATGAAATGGCATCCTTGCACAAAAACGATGCATGGGATTTGGTGGAGTTGCCGGCCGGAAGGAAGCCCATTGGGAGCAAATGGGTGTTTAAGAAGAAGATGAATGTAGAAGGCAAGGTGGAGAAATACAAAGCTCGGTTGGTAGCGAAAGGTTATTCCCAGGTGCCGTGAATTGATTTTGGTGATATTTTTTCTCCTGTTGCCAAAGTTACTTCTATTAGATTACTTTTATCTGTTGCTGCTGCATTTGATTTTGAGATAGAACAGATGGATGTGAAGACATCATTTCTTCACAGGGATCTAGAAGAGGAGATCTACATGAAGCAACCTGAAGGCTTTATGGTGAAGGGTAAGAAAGAACTGGTGTGCAGGTTGAAGAAGTCTCTGTATGGGTTAAAACAGTCACCAAGGATGTGGTATCATAAATTTGATACCTATAGACGGGGACTTGGCTTCACTAGAAGCAAGGAGAATCACTGTGTTTATTTTAAATTAATTGGTGACCATGTTATTTATTTGGTCTTGTATGAGGATGATATGTTGTTGATTGGAAATGACAAAGAAATTATCCAAGATTTGAAGACCCAGCTGTTCTACAAATTCGACATGAAGGATCTTGGTGCTGCAAAGAGAGGTTGGGCAAAGAGGAAGCTCTGGTTAAACCAGAGGAAGTATGTCGAGACTATATTGCAGAGATTCAATATGCAGGATAGTAAACCGATAAATTTTCCTATTCCTGTAGGTGTAAATCTGTTTGCTGAAAAGTGTCCCAAGACACAAGAAGAAGAGGAGGATATGTCCCGTGTTCCATATGCAAGTGCAGTGGGTAGCCTGATGCATGCAATGGTCTGTACTAGACCAGACATTGCACATGTAGTGGGAGTATTGAGCAGGTTTATGTCAAACCCAGGGAAGGAGAATTGGACAACAGTGAAGCGGGTTTTCAGATATTTACGTGGCACTAGTGATTATGGCTTGTGCTACCAATGAAGACCAGGATTAGAAAGAATTTTGGACATTCGTGGTTTTGTTGATGCAGACTGGGCTAGAGATCTGGACCAAAGAAGATCTACAAGTGGGTATGTGTTTAGCCTATTTGGAGGTGCAGTCAGTTGGATGAGTAAAATATAGTCTGTGGTGGTGCTTTCAACTACAAAGGCAGAATACATAGTAGCCACTCATGCAAGCAAGGAAGTAGTTTGGTTGTAGAGATTGTGTTCAAGTATGGGGTTGGTACAGCAAGCTATAAGGATAGACTGTGATTGCCAAAGTGCAATTTTCTTGGCTAAGAACCCTGCTTATCATTCAAAGACAAAGCACATTGATGTTCAATATCACTTTGTTATAGATATGGTTGAGGCTAAAAGGGTGTTGCTGGTAAAGGTGGACACTTTGAAGAATGTTGTAGATGCATTGACAAAGTTTGTGAGCACTCAGAAGTTCTCTTGGTGTAGAGAAACAATGGGTGTTGAAGAATTGGCCCAAGGACTAAGCTCTCTTGTGGCCCCTTGTGGAAAGAAAACAACAAGTGGGAGAATGCTGGGTATGTGTTATATTCTTTCCATGGGTAGCCCCACGTGCTATATGTTGCACCGGGCGCAGTAGGGGGGTCAGAGGGGGGGGGCAGCGCCCTGGTGAAATTTTTTTTTGGTATGTGGTCCCACTCATAGGTGGACCCACCCATGTTTTGTGCATGAGTTTGCACATGGTTTTTGGGGTACGATGGTTTTCAACCCCTGGTATTTTGTAGATCTGGTCAAGGGAACTACGGTTATTTTCTAATCTAGGGTTAATGGATTGGGGTTTATGTATGCTTCGGCATGTATATATATGTGTTATAACACTAAAAGGAATATAATAAATAGTCAAGCTAGTTGTCCCAATTTGGGATCCAGGGGAAAATCTCTGTGTTTATCTGTTTTATGTTTTATGCTCTCGCTATTGTTTATTTTCTGTTATAAGATTCGTGTGTAGATAATTTCTATTCAGGGTTAAAACCTACACTGACTACTTGACATATTGACTCCATTAGCCCAATGGAATAAATACCTACATCTATCTATCTGAGTAAGTAATTTCACCACCAAACCAAATCCAAATAAAAACCCTAAGTACTCCTACATAACTAGCCTAAAATCAAATACAATCAACAAATTTAAATTATATAGAGAGAGCCCTCTCTGAGCATTAGGAAGGCTAGATCCTAAGGCTTAAAATTAGGTTTTTGGTTACCTCTAATATTATTTAAAACACAAAAATAATAACAACTCTTGAGAATTATTGGAGTGATAACACCAATGAGGTTCAGTTTGAGAAACATGTGGATTTTGTTGCAGAAATTAAGCAGTGCCTTGGGGCGGACCTTGTACCGTCAAAGGTTGACCTTGGGAAACCATCGGTTGGCCTTGAGGAATGAAAGGTTGGCCCGAAGGCTGCACAGGCTATCCCTGGTATGCAAGTTGACCTGGATACTGAGGTTGGATAGGTTGCCCCTGGGGTACAGGTTGACCTGATGGTTGAGATGAGCCAGGTTGCCCCTGAAGACCGGGTTGGCACAGATGAGTAGTGGATGGTTGACCTTGCTGTACAAAATTTGGGCCTTGCTGAACATAAGGCTGGTTCTATTTCACAAAAGGTTTTCCATGAGATGGATAGGTTTTCCCCTATGGAACATAAGACACTCCTTGTTGAACATGAGGTTGACTAGTAGGGTCGTAGGTTTGTCCCTGCTGAACTGAAGGTTGGCCCTGTAGATGAGAGGTTTTTCCTTGCAGACCATAGGGTTGTCCCTGGAGGTATGTGAATTGGTTGGGATAAACTGACATTTGAGGTGTTTAAACATACAAAAGACCCTGTGAGTGAGGTCCATGGTAATAGATTTGATTTCCATGCTCATCGTATTAATGTGGAGGATTGATGGGAGCTTGAACTTGCTGAGAACCCTGGGGGAAATAATTATGTTGTTGAATTGACATAATATATTAGTTGTACGTCAAACCTCCATTAATAGGATTAGAGGAGATAGGTGCACTACCAATAGGTTGATGGACTCCCGATACGTGAGGCTGTGATCCACTCAAAATGGCTCCAACAAGTATCGCAGAAGCAATAGGAAGAGTTCCACTAACAACAGACGATGGTGGAAATGATAGAATCACACTAGCGGATGGTGTGGGGGAAGCCACACAAATAATGGGCTGGGTTGGGACAGACGTAACCACTGTCAACATGATGGGAGTCGAAGGGGATGGACCCGACACAAATGACCCCACATAAGGAGCCGATGTACTTGACCATATCATATTCTGATACAAATATGTAGTACCAGAAATCATATGACTAAAAGAAAGATAACCATATGGGAGAGAGGAAGGCTGTGAGGAAGGCTGACCCGATACATAAGGAAAATTCTCCGGAGGGAACTTATATTCTCCCGTAGAAACATAAGTCTCTTCACTACTAATAGAACTTGTGACATCCATGTCGAATGAAGACATGCTGTCAGAAAAAAGGCGACGAGCAGTGGAAAGTAAAACATGTGTTAATGGAGATGCAGGTAGTTGCGAGGGATCTTCCCTCAAAAAGGCCCAAGTGTCCGAAGGTTTCCAATTGATATCAAATGGTTCCTCAGGGGGAGATAGAGTGGTAAGAGGTTGAACACTCAGAATAATGGCACACCAGTAGCCTAGAGTCCCAACAGACTGAGGCATCTCTGAAGAAACTTCAAGGAGAGATTCTTCACTACGAGGTAATGAAGGGGACGAAGAAACTGGTGGTTTCGCCACCATGACTTTGTCTCAAAAATAGGAGAGAAAAAGAGATGATCAATTCGAGGCTCTAAGACCAATCAATAAGGAATTACTTATGAACATACCAAGAAAATAACTTTAATGGGTGTGTGATCATGGGTAATTAATTTTTATGACACTGAAACAAAACTCTACCTATTCATATTTTAAGAGTCGAGAAAAGGAAAAAAGGTGACTCTAGTCACTTTCAATTTGGACGAGGTTGAAAGGACAAGTGCTCGATGATATTTTCAAATTTTAAAGAGTCATGGAAATATCAAAATGATTACTCAGTAACTCTAAGCAAGAGGGTGTACCAAGCTCCTATGAACTGCAATATACACCTTGGTGATCAAATGAAAAAGAAATGAACAAGGACTTAACGTACGTGCAGGTAGTCTCCCCAAATGTTGTGTTTGGTGTATCACCATTGCAGGGCGGTAGACTCGGCTTCCTATGGATAAAGGATTACAAGCTATGAGGGTCTCCCTTTATATAATCAATGGTACAGGGAGCACAAGTCCATACTAGTGTTGTATAATGCTAGATGGCAAATGACAGCTACTAGGTTTAAGGAAACCAGAACATGTCACTATCCTAGACCTCTAAATGTGAGCGTTAAGTTTCAATGCTTCCTTAGGTTGATTGAGTTCATTTTAAATTTTATCTTGAAATTATGCTTCAGTTTCAAGGCCTTACCGAATGTAATCTCAAATCCCTAATGCACAACTACATGAGAAAGAATATCATTCTGATTCAATGAACAACTAGCTAAGAGAAGGATAGAAGTTCACAACAAAGGAACAATCAATTTAATGTAAGAAGGAATTTTTCCTAATGCTACTAACACAGCCAAGCAGAAAATGAAAGGATTTTCTCTTATTGTTCACTTTTTAATGAGAAATCTACTAATGCAAAAGATTACTTTTCATTTTCAAATAGAAAGAAAGAATGAAATTTTTTTCTTTTATATGAATGAGAAGCAATAATGAAATGTTGCACTAAAAGGGCAAAACGAACACTATTTTTGAGCAACTCAAATGACATGATCAAAACAAAAAGAGACCAATCCAGAGCGAATATAAAACACACTCAAAACCAGACAGACATTCCTTCACGTAGAGAAAGGACTTTCAGGTTGACTCAATGAGCAATGTGATCTATGCTCAGGGTGACATATGGAGGGTCAAACAGACACCAGGATGATAATTTGACAATCCTACAACATGCAGAATAGAAAGAAAAGACCAAGAAATCAGACAACAAGCTGAAAAACTGAAAGACTAAACTGACTCATACACAGCTTGGAAGTTCAACAAAAATGTGGCTGAACAAGCAATCAAAGACACCTAGAAACCCTAGGATGACAAGCCACAATGACCAGATGAGAGACAATCAATTGAAAATAATGAGATAAAGAAGTAAAAAACAATCCATGTGGACTAATCCAGGGAGGAAAAACCAATCCATAGGGTAAGATGCACTGGAAAGCTCAGGAAAGAGGCCTAAACCCAAACCTACAAGATTTAGCACGGTTGTTCAACAATAATCCATGTTGAACAAGGGAAATCACACCCGTAAAACATGCAACCCACACCAATCGGCGCGATTATCAGGGAAACAACAGCACTAAGTAAGGAAACCAAAGAAAGGAGAAAAGGAAGCTGAGAAAATACCAGGCTTATCACTCTGAGAATAGGTGAGATGGCTTGAAATAGTTAGATAATTTAAACAAAGCAGAGAAATGGAAATATGACCAAAGTTGGAAAGACAAGCAAAAGTCTAAATGAACAACAAGAGAGATGGACACACTCTCTCCCCAGTATGGTCACCAACATTTTGAGCAAGAAAACCCCCTCTATGGACAGAGGCAATCCCTCTAGCCCTAGGGTGAGTCTACCAATAAGGGAACATGCTGAACTCCTAAATTCCTAGCTTATAAATGAAATATGGACCGATATAGATATCCTACCTCAATCCAATTTTTTTTTCATGGCACATGGCAGCAATCCTTCGATCTTTGTCTTCTCGCCTTGTCCTCCTTGTTGGTGACGATGTTCATGCGTCTGCACAAAGATCAAATAAACGATGACAACATACAATCATATACATTCCTCTACATCTATTCAACTAGTCAAGGAGATATAAACACTTTGGATATAAATGGAAACAAAGTTGGAACCAGAAACCAGTCATGTATTATTGATATATGAAAAATAAGTTTACAACCTTATGCCTTGACGTTGTAGATCTCCTTCGACGAGTTCAGTTGGGCACGTCTCAAGAATTCGTTCAGCATTTGACTCGATGAGGCAATGGGCTTAAACTCTCTCTCAAAAATGGATTCTTCTCTACTTTCTTCAACACACTAGCTATACTAATGACTGTTCAGCTAGCTGAATCAATTTGAGGAGGAAGAATTTATAGGAGAGGAGGAGGAGGTTTGGGATTCCACATAAGGTGGAGGAGAGGTCTATCCCTCTGGGGAGTTGCATATTTGTAGGAACTAACAAGCCAAAGGGAGAAACTTGATTGAATTCAGTTGAACAAACCATGACGACTCCGCTCATGAAGTTGTTAAGCATGGAAGCTTCATTTCTATTTAAAAAAAGCTTTCCAAAAGTGGCTCAGCTTAAGTGCCCTTCTGAGACAAAGCGCCAAAGGGCGCAGGGCCTAGTGTTAATTTCTTCATGGGCACGAGGCCATAATTGCCTATGAGTGCCGAGCCAAAATCATATGTTTTTGAAGGTCTTCTTGAGGAATCATCAACAGAGATTATGATCCTGACATGCCAAGGGATGCAATGAAATTTATGGCAATGTATAACACTACACAAGGGTCACTGAAATGGTCCTCTAATGTGTGGGATGGGGATTGCAGGGATGGTGACAGAATACTGTGTAACACCTTGATGGATATACCTAAAAATTATTTAAAGCATGTTGGTTGTTCTTGGGTCCAAAAATCATAGAACTGGTGGAGGAGTCATGATGGAAAAGGAAAATCTGGTCCCATCTAAATGCCACCTTCCTCACCCTCATACCAAAAAGGAAGGAATACAACACTCCAAGAAGTTTCAAATCTATTGCCTTATTTAATATGATCTATAAAATTATTTCCTCTATCCTTGTCTACTAATTGAAGCCCATTATCCACCAAATCATTAGACTGAAGTAATCAAGGTTTGTAGAAGGGTGTTAGGTCTTGGATGGAATATTTTTTGCTCACGAAGTCATCCACTCGCTCAAGAGGCATAAGAAACAAGGGATGTTTTTGAAGATAGATTAGTCCAAAACTTATGACTATCTCAGTTGGTCATACCTCATTTCATTTTTGAGAGATTTTTGATTTGCAGAGGATTGGATTAGCTAGATCTGCACTAGGATATCCACCCCCTTCTTTTAAATTTTGCCGAATGGTCCTCCTTAAACTACCTTCTGATCTTCAAGGGATATCACGCAAGGAGATTTGATTTCACCTTTCCTGTTTTTCATAGTCGCTGAGGTATTAATTTGGTTGATTATGGAAGCTAAACACATCAATGAATTGAAATGGATTTAACTCCTAGGCATGGATATATTCATGACCCACCAACAGTTCGTTGATGAAAATATTTTTTATGGAGAGCCCATGGTCAGGGAAGCTTTAATGATCGATGGGATCCTAGTTAAATTCCAAGCAACCTCAGGTATGATCCTCAATAAAAAAACATATAATATTTACTTCTTTCACACTCATTGTCCTTTTAAACTCTTCTTGGCTTGTATATTAGGTTTCTCAATAGGCTCTCTTCCATTGTAATATCCCAAAATGGGACACATGTAGCAATATTAACAATATTGCTCAGAAATAACACAGTTCAGCCAAATAAAAGAAGGAGGAAAATATGGAGGCTCAATATTTACATATACATCAGCAAATCAGATTTACAATGAGGCCCATACAATAAATAACAGGAAATAGAAGACTTAAATAGAAGAAAACTCTCAAAAGAGGTGCTGCAATCACATGTATTCACTGCAACAGGCTTGACAACGTTATTTTATAGAGCATACAGCAGTTGAAGATTACACTTTAGATATAGAGCATATAAAAAATATGCAGATCATATCTGATATGAACGTGCATTAGATCTTCTCCAATAGATCTCAAAATTTGATGGGCAGATCCCCAATACTTGAAGCCTAGCTTCCCAAATGGTGTGCTAAAACACCTTGCAACAGTACCTATAAGAAAAACGCAGATCTGGAAGGAAAACTATGTTTTAGGCTTTAGTAAATGTTTGGCTTGATGCCAAGATATAAAAATGCAGATCCAAAGGTCCAATACACTCTTGCCAATGGGATAGGAGACTTTCCCACTGAAAAGAGGCACTAGAATGGCCTAGATTTGAGTAGATCTAGCCTCCACTTGCTGCAGCTTACAAGGAAAACCAAACCCTCAACAGGATCTGCGCTGTAGATGTAAGATGAAGCTTGGCCAAATGCCTGATAGTGAACAAGACATGCAAGACTCTCCCAAGAGGCCTCTCTAGGAAAGAGGTGGGGTTCTTGATCAGGAACACCCAGTGCTAAACAATACTATTCTCTGCTAAGCAGCCATGAGAATGATATATGTCTAAAAAGACAATATATTCAGAAATATAATACAATCAACAACCTTCTCATGTTGTCCTCCTCTTCCCTTTATAAGATTGAGATATTGCAAAACCCTAAACCATCTTAATGATTTAGTTTTTTTCACATGTGCCACCTCCAACTAAGACTGTGCTGTGCATCAATGAGGATCACTTCTTCTAGACAGCGTTGTTGATTTGGTCATGGCTAACCCAGTCAAATGATTCAATCCCTTTCACACATAAGGATGTTTATTTAGATAGCCCAGAGTTAGCCTTGTTCACATGGGGCATTGATTTATTCACTGTTTTAGGAGTTTTTATTGTCCTCCTTTACACATTTATTGATGCAACAGGAAAATGAAACAAAATTGTGTACTCCCATTAGCTTGGGCTAATTGGGAATATTACATCCATTGAAATATTTTGGCGTTCCTCTTCTTGCAAGACCTTTATGTATTGCATGTTATAAAGATCTATGCTCCAAACTCATAAAAAAATTGTCTAACTAGACATTTTGGGTCCTTAATCTGGCCAGGCGTGCAACTCTCCTTAAAACATTCCTATAGGCAACACTGATCTATCAACTCTTGGTTCTTCCTACTACAAAAATTATTTATCGAGATCTCATCTTCGTCTTTAGAAAATTCTTGTGGCATGTGTTATCACTCAAATAATTCTCAAAAGTTGTGAGAATTTTTATTTTAGTTTAAAGAATATTAGAGGTAACTACAAACCTACTTTTAAGCCTTAGGATCTAGCCTTTGAAATTCTCAGAGAGGGCTCTCTCTATATGATCTATCTTTGTTGATTGTATTTGATTTTACGCTACTTATGTAGGGTAAATTGGTTTTGGATTTTGATTTAATTTGGTGGTGAAATAACTTACTCAAATGGATAGATGTGTGTCTGTATTCCATTGGGCTAATGGAGTCAATGTGTCAAGCAATCAGATCATGATCAAGTTCTAAGGGGAAATTTTTACAGGGAAAGATAGCTGAGTTACTTCATATCTTCAAGGATAGTGGCGAAAATGGTTTCAATCGGGGTAAGAGAGCAATTAAGGGTTCTAAAATCCAGATAATGAGTGAAAAGGTAGAGGTCAATCGAAACTAGGGAGCAATTAAGGGTTCCTTAGTCTAAATATCAGTAGAAAACATGTAAATGATAAATAGTTCAAGACATAGTACTTTTAACATATTCTAAAATAACAATTCTTGATTTATCATTTAGATTTAGAACACATTCAAGTATTGATGAAAAAGATAAGAAATTGACAAGGAAACAAGTGAAAATACTTCATTGTAGTGGCCCAACACATGAATCCTGTAATATTACGCTTATTGCTTTAATCCAATTTTCTAACTTGAAATTGGTACAATCACCCTTAGGTTCAGAATAGTACAACTATACAAATGTTCAACAATTCATCCAAACTCAATACTTCTAAATGAGAAGCATTTATACAAAAAATATTTATAAAATATCCTAAAATAAACTTAGGAATTATTCATGGAAAAGAAATATCTTCATGCAAGAAGATAGTGACAACTTTCTAACTAATGCTAGTTGTCCCATTTTTATTGAAATTACTTGTTTGCTGTCCTGATTTTGTTACTGCTTTCTCTCTTTGATGTTCAACGAAGGCTGTAGCTGGACAGTGAGGTGTCTTTCACACTGGAAACCTTATCTCTGCATTGTAATTTTTGATTTACTTTAAACTTTGACCTTGAACAGATACTCTTTATCCTGATACTCTTTCATTGATACTCTGTAACTGTAAATGTAAAAATAGCAAGCTCTGTTTTATTTTTTTACTGTTTTGTACTTACTGCAATTTGATTTCACAGTAAATCAGTCAATTGTTCCCAAAGTTCAGCCTCTGCCAATTTTATTGTCATCATCCTTCTAAAAATATCATCAGCTTCAGTATACTTTGAGAATGTGGGCTTGTTGAAAAATATGTGTTTCACCTCATGCTGTAGGTAAAACAAATTCTCCAAATTCTTATAGATTACCTTCCCTTTTGGAATACCATGTGAGGTAGGCAAATTAACCTGATCTTTGGAAAATTCTCTCATTTTCTTGTCATAGTCATCTCCCTTCATTAGTTTTTCATGAATAACTAATGGATTTGGAAGGCCCTTCTGACTTAGGACATCAAATTTCATCATAAACCTTGTGATAGCCACCTCCATGTTTTGGAATTTTTATTCTAATTGTACAATCAAATTATTTTTAGAAGTTACCTTCCTAACTTCTAAGATGGTATCTGTTCTGTCAAATGAAATACAGTTTCATATTTCATCTCTATGACTGAAATTCAAATTTTAGTTTTTTATCTCTGTGTGTGTTGTTGTTAGGAATTACTCAGAAAATTCCAACAGAATAGAATTCCGACAAAAAGCACCCATTTCCTATTTTCATTCTTGTTTTTATCAGTGTTTTTATTAGTGTTTCCATTCTGGATATTACATTCCCTCTGACCGATTTGTAGGAAGGGGTATCCCGAGTAACTGCAACACACCAAAAAAATACATTTTTCCATAAACATCATGCAGCTGAATTAATTAAAATTTGAAGTGCATTCATTATCGTTTTCCATAAACTTCATGGACTTCGATTAATTGAACTAGATTCATTGTTATCAAATGTGGCAAAAAATCAATGCATATTGATTCTGAACCTCTAAATCTTAAAACAAATTTGTGTCCAAGCATAAGAAATATAAAATAGGATATTATTATTTGAGCTTCAATGAACAATTATGAGAAGTTGAGCAAGAAATACACCACTGAAATTATTTTTTTCTATGGTTCTGTGTGACAAAAGGTTAAATTCACTGAGTCAAAAGTTATTGATTAATTTTACTTAATTTTGAAAAAAAAACTCTAAAAATCAAGCTGGAAAAGGAGAAAAGAGGGGCACTTACAATTCTTGAAGATTTTTTAGATCAGATAGCCATTCAACACTACCATTCAGATTATTATTTTGTAAATATCTGCGTAATAATCAAAGTCAATTTTGGTTTTGTGAAAATAAATAGCCAAAAGTAATCCACAAAATAATGTTTTTTGCTTTAAAGAAATTTACAGTCGCTCCAGTTTGGTTAGATTGGCCAAATTTGGCATTGGTCCCATGAATTGATTATCATTGAGTGACCTATTAATTTCAACACAAATATGTAAATTACACAACGAATTAATTCTATTTAATTAATTCGCAGGAAAAATCAGTGTTAAATAGAAAAAAATGGGAGAAGAGGCATGCTTACAATTCTTGAAGAGATATTAGATCAGATAGCCACTCAACAGTCAACAGTAACCAAAGTAAACTTTTTTTCCTCTGAAGAAAAAAACAATAGCAGAAACCTTTCTTCCTCTGAAGAAAAAAGAAACAACAAAACCTACGAAAAATGAGCTTTGTGTGGGAAAGTAACTTACAACCGCTCCAATTCAGTTAGAGTGGCCAAATTTGGCATTGATCCCGTCAAGTCATTATGGTCAAGTGACCTGCTAATTTTAACATATATAAGTTATTAAAACATCGAGTAAGAGAAAAGAGGCAGGGTCAAGGTTAAAACCACAGAGTCAAAATTTACTGATTAATTTTATTTAATTTTGAAAAAACCTCTAAAAATCGAATTACAAAAGGAGAAAAGAGAAAGACTTACAATTCTCGAAGATTTTTTAGATTAGATAGGCAATCAATATTACCATTCAGTTTATTATTTTGTAAATATCTGCATAATAATAAAAGTCAAATTTGGTTTCCTGAAAATAAATAGCAAAAACAAAAATCCACATAAATAATACTTTTGTGTTAAAATAAATTTACAGTAGCTCCAATTTGGTTAGAATGGCAAAATTTGGCATTGCTCCCGTGAATTGATTATTGTTGAGTGATTTGTTAATTTCAACACAAAAAGGTAAATGCTGCAGCAAATGAACTCTTTTTAATTTTGATTTAAAAAATAATTGAATATAAAAGAAAAGAAAAAGGGCAAGCTTACAATCCTCGAAGAGATATTAAATCAGATAGCCACTCAACAGTGCCATTTAGGTTATTCTTTTGTAAATATCTGCATAGTAAATTAGTAACCAAAATAAACTTTTGTTTCATGAAAAAGTATATAAGCAAAAGAACCTAGGAGAAATGAGAATTGTCTGGGAAAGTAACTTACAAGCGCTCTAGTTTAGTTAGATTGGCAAAATTTGGCATTGGTCCAATGAAGTCATTATTGTCCAGTGACCTATTAATTTTAACACAAATTTGTTATTCAAAAACATGGAGTAAGAGAAAAGAGGCAAGCTTACAATCAAGGTTATTTTTTTAAAATATTTATATAGGAATCAAAATAAATTAAGTATGAGAATGAATCATATTAGTTAATTCGAAACATTCTACCAGGAGGATATAGAGAAAATCTATAATAACCATTGGTATTTTGTTGAAAATATTAAAGTCATCTGCAAACCCCGTGCAGGTAGAAATAGAGTACAACAGGGGCAGCAGCAGAGGTTGAGTGCACGCCTCTGTGCATTTAACAGAGTTTAATCGAGCCGTAAGGAGGAATTTAAATTTTTATGGGCGCAGCCGCATTTGCAGAGAAGAATTGAAGAGTTCATGGTTCAAACCATGCAACAATAGTTTCTATTAAAGAAATTTTTTTCGGGCGTAAAGCCCTCACCAACCAACAAACAGAGTTTTTTGTTAAAAGTGCCATAAGTTTATGAATGGGCCAAGTCTTTTGTGGCCCCCACCAGTTTTAATCCATTGCTGAACTTGCGATGCGATGCGGTCCCCACCACCATTGCACATCGCAATAACCATATGACAGTGTCTTGTTGATATGAAGTCTCGTCACGATGCAATGTTGCGATATCGCACATCGCATATCGCAATGGACAAGAGTTTATTCCACCGCAAACATACACTGCCAATGTTGCGATGCGATGTGGTCCCTACCAACATCGCACATCGCACACAACCATTTCGCCATTCCACCCATCCAAAATGTTTTTTGCCGAAGGTTTATTGCAATGTGATGCGATGTGGTCCCTACCACCATCACACATCGCAATCACTCATCACCAATGTTATCCGCTTATCCGTGTTCTGTCGAAGTTTGCATTTACAATGCGATGCGCTGATGTGATGTGGTCCCCACATCGCAGCATCGCGCCATCGTGCAATCTCTCATCGCAAAGACCAAAGTTCATTCCACCAAACCATTCACCCGCTGATGCGCCGATGTGGTCCCACTGCTATGTGGACCAATCATCACGTTGATTTGCATTTGTTTTAGCCATGATGTCACATTCACCTTTTGGTACACGAAGATTTTATGAAGACCGGTTTATAATTTCGTTTGAGTTCCACGGGCCCCAGCACCAGCCAATAGAAATGCGTTCGCGCAGGTTTCAGCCTCGCTGACGTAGGAGCGTTTTGTAACGCGAAAAGTTTCCAATGCAGTTTGTTAAGGATATGAAGTCTGGGTAAAGGTTCGTTGATTTTTTATTAAATATAGTGTTATGGGGGCAGTCAAAAGGTTTTCAAAAAGAACCGCGAGGTGCCTCCGCAGTTGACCGAGCGATCACACGTTGACCAGAGATCAACGGATATTGATCACTATAGTAGCACAACGAAGATATATTGTACCCGAGGGAGAATGCCTCCACAGGGACCCATAGAAAGGGTTTCACCAACATATTTTATTGTTTTGTTTTATGTTGTAAAATAGTCGCGCCATATATAATGTTGCCGGCATAGCGTAGTTATGTAGTTGATGTTGTTGTTTTACACAAACAGACTGTGTGTTATGTTTTCGTAATGCCTGAAGGCAGAAAGATAGACAGAGAGGAAGATTGTGAGCATTGCATCTGTAGCAGCTAAATCATTGTAAAACTAGAACCTAGTTCTGAAGACTGAATCTGCATTTTGTAATAGTTTTTTGTTTTGTTAATGAAATAGAAAAAATTGTGCCATCTCTATCCAGTGAGAAAAAATTGTTTGCATTTCTCTGTGTTAAAGGAGAAGAATTTTATTCTCCCTATGTGTTCAGAATATTTAGAAATTCCAACATGGTATTGGAGCTTATCTAGGCTCTTTGAAGGTGTCAAAGAAGCTGAAGCAAAAATAAAGATTTGTTGCAGCGGTTCTCCAGCAGCGTGAAGGCTCAACAGAAATTAAAGTCCAGGTATTTCTAAAAAAAAACAGAGTTTTGTTTTGTTTAAAGAGTGCAATCCTCAGAGACAGAGTTTGTCTGTTAAAGAAGGAAAGACAGTGTGTTTAAGAAAAACACAGTCAAGTTTAGTTCAGAGTTCAATTTATAAGCAATGGCTGGACCAAGCACCAGTATGAGTATTGGAAATACTCAGCTTCCACAATTTAATGGGAAGAACTATGATTATAGGGCCATTACCATGAGAGCCCTGTTTGCCTCTCAGGATTTATGGGAGTTTGTAGAAGATGGTTTTGATGAACTAGTTGATGAGCAAGCCTTTAATGCCTTAACACAGGCAAAGAAGGATTTATTAAAAAGCAATAAAAAGAAGGACTCTAAAGCCCTCTTCTATCTCTATCAAACAGTACATGAGAGTGTGTTTCCAAGGATAGCAGTAGCTAAAAGATCTAAGGATGCATGAGATACCCTCCAGATTGCCTATCAAGGTATGGAAAAGGTGAAGACAACAAAACTACAATTGCTGAGGAGAGATTTTGAAACTCTCTGTATGAAAGAGTCTGATATCATAGACTCATTCTTCACACATGTGATTGAGATGGTCACACGGATAAGGTCTCATGGAAAGATACTTGAAGAAAGAAGGATTGTGAATAAACCATTGAGGAGCCTACCCTCAAGGTTTGATGTTATTGTAACCACCATTGAAGAGACAAAGGATCTCTCAAAGTTCACTATTGATGAACTTCATGCATCACTGATGACTCATGAACAAAGATTGGGAAGATCAGTAAACCCATCTTTGGAGCATGCCTTCAAGACCCAGATGTCTTTTGGAAGAGGAAGAGGTCAAGGTAGAGGAAGAGGAAGAGGAAGAAGCCAAAACAGAGGAGGAAGAAATAGCTCTTCACATACACATGGAAGGAGCAACAGTCAGAATCAAAGCTAAGGCCAAAGCAGCGGCCAGCAAGGTGGACACCAACATGCTCATGGACAAAGGTATGACGAATCCAATGTACAATGTAATTATTGCAAGAAATATGGGCACTATGCCAATGAGTGTAGGAAAAAGCAATATGACACGAATAATAGGCAGAATGCAAATGTAGCAAGAGAAGAAAAGAACCCAAAGAATGTTTTGTTAACATGTAATGTAGCACAAGATAGACAGGATGATGTATGGTTCTTAGATTCAGGCTATAGTAATCACATGACTGGAAACATAGCAATGTTTTCCAATCTTGATGAAGATGTTAAATCTGAAGTAACAACTGGAACAGATACTAAGATCTTTGTAAAGGGAAAAGGCAGAGTAAGTATCCGTGCAAGAAATGGAAAGCAAAAATTTGTGCCAGATGTATAGTATGTTTCAGGCTTGAAATGTAATCTTTTGAGCGTTGGGGAGCTCATTAACAAAGGTTACAATGTATTCTTCAAAAATGATGTGTGCACAATAATGGACCTACCTCCAAGCAAGAAGGTTATTGCTGAAGTGTAAATGACCAGCGATAGAATGTTTCCACTCAAGCTCAATACAGACTTGAAAGGAAAGAAAAAGAATTTAGCAGTTGTAACACAAGAGGTCTTTCAAAAGGAAGTGAAAGATGAGAACTGGTTATGGCATTTGATATTTGGACATCTCAATTTCAGAGGTCTGAATTTGATGCACAGAAAAGGAATGGTAAGAGGACTACCATTGATTGAGAAACTAGACAGCCTATGTGAAGGCTGCATCTTGGGCAAACAACACAGAGAAAATTTTCCATCAGGAAAGAGCATAAGGGCAAAAGCACCCTTAGAAATTATCCATTCAGATTTGTGTGGGCCGATGCAAACAGCATCAGTTTCAAGCAGCAATTATATGCTGACCTTCATTGATGATTTCACTAGAAAAATATGGGTTTATCTATTGAAATATAAAAGTGAAGTATTTGAAAATTTTTGCCACTTTAAAGCTCTTGTAGAGAAACAAAGTGGGCAGCATATCAAAGTCCTAAGAACTGACAGAGGAGGTGAGTATATCTCGAAAGAGTTTCTGCATTTTTGTAGAGAAAATGGCATACACAAATAGCTTACAACAAGGTACACACTGTAGCAAATGGAGTTGCTGAAAGGAAGAATCGAAGCATCATGGATATGGTGAGAAGTATGCTAAAGGAAAAACATTTTCCAAATGATTATTGGGCAGAAGCTACAAATTATGTTGTGTATATTTTAAATAGATGTCCAACAAAAGTTGTAATGAACAAAGTTCCAGAAAAAGCGTGGAGTGGCAGAAAACAAGGAGTCGCCCACATGAGAATTTTTGGGTGTGTGGCTTATGCACACATTCCAGATCAGCTAAGAAAGAAGTTGGACAGTAAGGCGGAGAAGTGCATCTTCCTTGGATATTGTGAAGAATCCAAGAGATATAGATTGTATAACCCATCCACAAAGAAATTTGTTATAAGCAGAGATGTGCAATTCATAGAAGAAGAAGCAGGAGATGGAAGCATTGAGAAAACAATCAATGTCAAAAGTTGTTTGTCTCATGATGAAGATGAGGAAGATGTGGCTAAAAGGAACACCTCATCGGTAGCACCACCTCCACCAACACAAGGACAACAAGGGACACCACAAGCAGAAGTAAGAAAACCCTTGAAAAGAAATAAGAGTGCTTCTCAAAGCACACCACATGGAGCATATTTGAGTGCTTCTTCAAGCACAACTACACCAAATGAAAGAGGAACCAGATTCATAAATTTAAATGAAATTTATGAGCAAGAAGCAGCAAATGAAGGTATGAACTCCTTATTTGCATTATATTTTCATGTTGATGATCCTATTCATTTTGAGGAAGCTATAAAGGATAAGAAATGGATAGAAGCAATGGATGAAGAAATTAATGCAATTGAGAAAAATAAAACTTGAGAATTGGTTGATCTCCCAAATGGTAAGGAAGTGATTGGAGTAAAGTGGGTCTACAAGACCAAAAGCAATGCTGAAGGTAAGATTGAAAGGCACAAGGCTAGACTTGTTGTCAAAGGATATAAGTAGCAACATGGAAGAGATTATGATGAAACTTTTGCACTAGTTGCAAGAATGGAAACAGTGAGAGCATTGTTGTCCATAGCAGCACAAAACAAATGGAAGGTTTACCAAATGGATGTAAAATCAACATTCCTAAATGGAGTTTTAATGGAAGAGGTTTATGTTGAACAACCTCTAGGCTATGAAAAAAAAGGCTAAGAGCACAAAGTTTGTAGATTGAAGAAAGCTCTTTATGGGCTGAAGCAAGCACCAAGAGCATGCTACAGTAGGATAGATTCCTATCTACTGGAAAATGGGTTTGAAAAATGTGAAGGAGAACCCACATTATACATCAAGGAGAAATATGGTAAGATGTTCATTGTTGTGTTATATGTTGAGGATGTGATATTCACAGGTAATGATAATTACCTCATTGAAAATTTTAAAGTAGTCATGAAAGATGAATTTGAAATGACTGATATGGAATTGTTGAGATACTTCTTAGGAATAGAAGTCGAGCAAAATGAAAAAGGAATTTTTATCTCTCAAGAAAAGTATGTTAATGAAGTTTTGGCAAGATTTAATATGCAGGAGTGCAAGACAGCAATTACTCCCACAGTAATGGGATTAAAATTGAGCAAAGATGACAGCAGCAAGGATTTTGATCCTAGTTTATATAAGAGCATAGTTGGCAGCCTCATGTATTTGACTGCAACTGGGCCAAATATTATGCATGCGGTTAGTTTGATTTCCAGATTTATGAAAAGGCCAAAAGAAGCACATTGGCAAGCAGCAAAAAGAATTCTGAAGTATATGAAAGGAACTAAAAGGTATGGTATTGTGTATACTACTTCATAAAATTCTAAATTAATTGGTTATATTGACAGTGATTGGGCTGAAAGTGTTGATGACCAGAAAAGTACTTCTGGTTATGTTTTTCATATGGGTTCAGGAGCCATTTCATGGGCTTCTAAGAAACAGCCTATTGTAGCATTGTCTACAGCAGAGGCAGAGTATGTGGCAGCTACAGCAACAGTGTGTCAAGCAATGTGGATGAGAAGAATGTTGAGGAGCTTATGTCAAGAACAGGAAAATGGGACAGTGATTTATTGTGACAATAGCTCAGCTATTGCATTTTCAAAGAATTCTATGCTTCACAAAAAAACTAAACACATAGATACCAAGTTTCACTACATCAGAGAACTGGTGAACAATGGAGAAATTGTTGTACAACACTGTAGAACAGAGGAGCAGTTTGTAGACATTCTGACAAAGCCATTGGGGCAAAAGAGTTTTGAATATTTGAGAAAATGCTTGGGTATTACAAATAACCCAATCGCTGGCTTTAAGGGGGAGTGTTGAAAATATTAAAGTCACCTGCAAACCCCGTGCAGGTAGAAACAGAGTACAACAGGGGCAGCAGTAGAGGTTGAGTGCACACCTCTGTGCATTTAATAGAGTTTAATGGAGTCGTAAGGAGGAATTTAGATGTTTATGGGCGCAGCCGCATTTGCAGAGAATAATTAAAGAGTTCGTGGTTCAAACCACGTAACAGCAGTTTCTATTAAAGAAAGTTTTTTTTGGGCGTAAAGCCCTCACCAACCAACAAATAGAGTTTTTTTGTTAAAAGCGCCAAGTTTTAAGTTTATGAATGGGCCAAGTCTTTTGTGGTCCCCACCAGTTTTAATCCATTGTCAAACTTGTGATGCGATGTGGTCCCCACCACCATCACACATCACAATAACCATATGACAGTGTCTTGTTGATATGAAGTCACATCGCGATGCGATGTTGCGATATCACACATCGCATATCGCAATGAACGAGAGTCTATACCACCGCAAACATACACCGCCGATGTTGCAATGCGATGTGGTCCCTACCAACATCGCACATCGCGCACAACCATTTCGTCGTTCTACCCATCCAAAATGTTTTTCGCTCAAGGTTTATTGCGATGTGGTCCCTACCACCATCGCACATCACAATCGCTCGTCACCAATGTTATTTGCTCATCCGTGTTCCGCCGAAGTTTGCATTTGCGATGCGATGTGGTCCCCACATCGTAGCATCGTGCCATCGCGCAATCGCTCATCGCAAAGACCAAAGTTCATTCCACCAAACCATTCACCTGTCGATGTGCCAATGTGGTCCCACTGCTACGTGGACCAATCATCGCATTGATTCGCGTTCGTTTTAGCCATGATGTCACATTCATGTTTTGGTACACGAAGATTTTATGAAGACCGGTTTATAATTCCGCTTGAGTTCCGCGGACCCCAGCACCAGCCAATAGAAATGCGTTCGCGCAGGTTTCAGCCTCACTGACATAGGAGCGTTTTGTAATGCGAAAAGTTTCCAATGCAGTTTGTTAAGGATTTGAAGTCCATGTAAAGGTTCATTGATTTTTTATTAAATATAGTGTTACCGGGGCAGTGAAAAGGTTTTCAAAAAGAACCGCAAGGTGTCTCCGCAGTTGATCGAGCGATCACACATTGACCAGAGATCAACAGTTGTCGATCACTGCAGTAGCACAACGAAGATCTATTGTACCCGAGGGAGAGTGCCTCCGTAGGGACCCACAGAAAGGGTTTCGCCAACATATTTTATGGTTTTGTTTTATGTTTTAAAATAGTCGCGCCATATATAATGTTGCCGGCATAGCATAGCTATGTAGTTGATGTTGTTTTTTTACACAGACAAACAATTTGTTTTGTTTTCGTAATGCCCGAAAGAAGAAAGAGAGACAGAGAAGAAGATTGTGAGCACTGCATCTATAGCAGCTAAATCATTATGAAACTAGAACCTAGTTCTGAAGACTAAATCTACATTTTGTAATAGTTTTTTTTTTTAATGAAATAGCAAAAATTGTGCCATCTTTGTCCAGTGAGCAAAAATTGTTCACATTTCTCTTTGTTAAAGGAGGAGAATTTTATTCTCCTTGTGTGTTCGGAATTTTCAAAAATTCCAACATATTTGTTCTACTCAACTGACTTTCCATTTGGAGTACTTCTTAAAAGGGTTAGAGAGTTATAAAGAGAAAAAAAAGTCTAATTTTACTTACAGATTAACTAATGCAGTCAACTTAGCAAAATCGCTAGGCACCGATCTTGTAAGATTCCTTCCCGACAAATCTTTGGCAACAACGGTATCATCGTGGCAGGTTAAAATTTCGCTTATATGCTTCATGATTTCAAGATTTCAGCTGTAAACAAATTGGAGAATTTAACTCACATTCCAAAAATTCTTGCTCCCCCGCACCTCATGCTCTCACAGCCAATTCCTTCCCACGGTATCAAATTGCAAGGATCAGCAGAAATCCAAGCTTTTATGTTAACTCTACTTTTGATAGCGTTAAGAGCGGAAGCTGCAGTTTGAGAACATCGTTCGGAAAAATGATTTGCAATACCATAATTTACTTACGAGAAATTTAGTGAGGACAAGTGTTACTATCTTGCAAATTTGTTGTGGGGTCCAATTGAAGCAGCCCGTAATACTCATAAGCATTGATTATAGGAGGAAGGGTGGAGTCACTGCCCTTTTCTAGATTTAAAAGTGGTGTTCCAGTATCCGAATGGATTGTAATCTCTTCCGCCGAATAATTCCTCAAAGTAATGGTTTCAGGCAGTAATGCAGCAACCATAGAGAATAAAAATGATCTAGCTGATTGAACATATTCAACCTCTGTGTCTCTGCAAAATAAAACATCAGTAATGTCGGACCATCGTAGGCTATTTGTTCCCCATTTAATGGTAACGAATAGTCCAAATAAATTGAGTAGGAGAGGTTTACAACCCCCGCAGTTTGCAAGACTGCAGTTGGAGGAAGGCCATTGGTATTGTTTGCTGAAATAGGCTCTTTCGAACTTATGTTATGTAAATAAGCTCCTGATTGTGGATCTGGCGTCCGGCTTCTGTCGAATCTGTCCTGAGGATACCTAGTCAATCAACCATACAAAGCTATGCATGTCAATCAGTACTAAAAAAATATATGGCAACTGCTCAACCGCAATGCATTTAAATGGGTTGAAATATCAGTAAGTGTCTTGTTGTAATTGATTTTAGGGGTTTATCTCATTCATTCATGTTGATTTAGAGCAATAATCATCAACGCCTTAGCTACTTAGCTATCTCTGTTTTTGTCAGGGCAACCCGTACAGAAATCAAAACCAAGAGTCAAAAATAAGTTTCAAGGGCAAAACAAGAGATCCAGTCTATCGACAGACAAATCATTTTTGTGTCATATGTGGTGAATACGGTCATTACACTTACCACTGTCCCAAAAATCCCAAAATTGAAAAAACTTCAAGATAACCATAAACAAGAGAGACTAACTCAACAACCTATTATAAAGCAGAGCATTTTCCCCACAACAATAACCACCCCAAAACGATACCAGAAAAATTCAAAATGTTCACCTAACCCTTCTCGAACTTCCTCCAACACCATATATTCGCATTGTAAACAAGATTGTTCCAGGCTGAGCGTCTTTATGCATGCCATGTTGGAGCCTCCTCATCTCGATAGCAGAGATGGAGGGATCATCTGTCTCGGAGGTTCTTACCAAGCAAATGTACAATACTCTGCCCTTAGTAACTAATACATGTTCGTAAGAAGATGGAGAAGAGTGAACGACATGGGTATCATCAGCATAAATATCTATCGTTACGTTTTGCACAAACGACATATCCATTGTCTCAATAGAGAAAATCGAAGCTAATTTGCAATTGGCGATTGTAGAAGAAAATTCCAGAGGGGAACCATAATCTTAAGATGTGAGGCACATCAGGGGTCACAGGCAAGTGATAGCAAGACTTGTTAAGAGGCTTTGAGAAATAACGCATTGTATGCAAGTAAGAGCCATAGAAAGACCCAAGTCGACTGGCCTTCCCATTAATGTCTGCTGATTGACCCACGTCTATGTAATGAGCATCAGGTATCCATGTTATATTGTTTTCCCCACTGTGATTTGTTTTTGCTCCACAACTGAGACTCAGAAATCCTGCACACCACAAATAATTAATGAATAGAATATCTAGAATGTTCCATTCTCTTGCAGGAGTTAGAATGTTCCAATACGTACCTGGTTGAGCAGTGATCACAGAGAATAAACGCAAGAGCATGACTACTGGAGCTATCCCTTCGTTCAGTTTTGCCATAACACCAAATTTTACGAAGTTCTCCCAAAGCTGTGGATTAGAAGAAGAATACGGACAGCTGGGCACCCTCAAGGCTCAAAGTCGAAGTGTTCCTTACAGATTATTTTTGGGCTGGAGCGTCTCCTCTGCAAAAACATCTCTTCCTCTATAGTTAATATGAATATTATATATGTTGTCGGTGGAGAGATAAACAATATTTTTTATATTTAACTTTCTCTTTTATAAATAGAGTATAAAATATAATATTAAAACCCCATATATATTAATCAGTATTAATATCAATCTATTAATATTAATAGTAAGGTTTAAGTACTTATAATTTAAGTGATTATTTTCATTTTTTATTAATTTACATAGTTATTTCAATTATGGTAATTGACTATGACCGCTACCAGAAGAATTGAATAGAATATTGATGGCAAGAACTTTGTAATGGACATTGGACAAGGGAAAAGGACAGCGATGACACTACCTAATGAGTATAAAACATAATTTGACGAAGTCTTGAATTAGAGAACTTGGTGGTAGTTCCTTGCCGCTGCTTTATTAGGAAATAGGAAGTTAGCTGGTAGCTTCTTTTATCAAATGTATTACGAGAAATCGACAACGATTTTACTTATTTTTTGTTCAGCTGGAAAAATATTTCTGGTTTATATAGTGTATTAGGGTATAGTTTAGAAATTTTACATAAAGTATCTTTTTCACATAATCCAGTTTATACAAAAATTATATGCACCAAAGTACAATGTCAAGATCTTCTTTTGATTTCTATCTTCTATCAACCTTCAAAAGGCTTTTCTAAGAGCAAAAATAACTAATATCAACATTAATCAAAAGTTTCACAAGTCCATTTTTCTTAAAATGTCTTCCCAATCCAAACAAAAAACAAAAAGAGAAGATATCTTAGCTAAAAATTACTTTGCCTTCCACTCCAAGACCAGATGCATTATAGAGCTCATAAAACATCTGACAGCGGGGACACCCCAAAGCCTCGGTTTCGTCCACAGTCCCAGTTTAGCTCAAATTTTTCTCCAAGTTGTGTGTACAATTGCATTCAAAATTTTCATGTCCAATCATATTCCCAATCCGGGCAATCTCACATGTTCTCTTTGTTCTACGCTGGCAATTTCGACACTTAAATCCGAGAGTGTTAATATCTCAAATCTCTGAGATTTGAGATATTAATTCCAAGCCCTTATGTCCTGCGCTCTATATCAATACATATATTCCTCACTATCGTTAGCAGTAGAGCCACAACACATCGTTCATCCGAATCAACGTTCTGTTAGACCATACCTTGATTATTATGCGCTTGTGTATATCTCAATGACATCATATGAATGTCCACATGGCATTCGAATGTTGCCATATATGCACATTCGCTTATACATATATATTGACTTTAATAAAAGGTTAACCATCACTTATATATATATATATATATATATATATATATATATATATATCATCGCATATAATTCCAACTTTGGATTAAACCTGCAAACCTTCACATACATATGCATGGGCCCACAATACAATTGCGGAATGCATACACCGTACCTTTGTTATCCTCTGCGCATCTCGGTTATCGTCCACGCACCTTCATCAAGCGATCACCGTCCGATGGCTCTTTCCCAAATTGACGGTATGTATCAATATCGCACCGCGTCTTTGGTCGATGGTTAATGCGCGATGCCACACTTTAAAGGGTGATTTTCCAACCTCGCCCTATGCCACATGTCGAGTTTCCCATGGAATCGCTCGCGAATGGAGAAAATTGCTTGCCGACGGAAAGTGGTGCGATGAAACCCACTGGTTCGCTTCAAACCGCCGTCACTGTTCCTCTCGGTCACGGTTCCGTTCTCTGCTCCAGGTTTCGGTCCAACACTTCAATACTCCGCTTTCGCTCTTACTTTAGTTAATACACAACTTCTCGTTACACCACACTCATGAATTGAATCCCATTCTAGAGTTCCACTTATATCTCTTCGCGCGGATCAACTGTACTTTCATAAATACTTCAAGCGACCCATATGGACATGATCTATCATCGGATCCTTAACTGCTATAGATTCGAGTACTCTCATCGAGAACACACATATAATCAAGGCACAACACTGACAAGGAAGCCACTTTCTTCAGTGACACACAGTATCTGTTAGCCAGAGTTAAACCCCCACCATGATTTCTCAACACGGTTTCACTTTTAACTCCATACGCAGAGACTCATAATTACAGAGAATAAGCAACAAATGCACGAACACGCAAGGTATTCCCCACACATAGTTTAAACAACAAATGCACAGTTACACTGAGATAATTCCTCGTACGATTCGACCAAGAAGACATAAAATCACACATGGAACTTACAAACAATTCTTCGTAAACAGATATATGCATATATATATGTATACAGGCAATAAATCTTGAAACAAATTCTTATAGTTTCATGACAGGCCAGATATTCGGTTCAGTGGCCATTATCCTCCTATTCTGTTGCTGAAGAGGTTCTCGACCTCTCCCCTCTCTCTCTCCTCTTCTCTTCTTTGGTCTCCCATCTAACCTCTTCAGGGTTACATTTATACAAACAGTTCAGCAACTCTTAGCATTCCAATTCCTGAATCTAGACTCAATAACTGAATTAATCCTAAACTGACTCTTCGTATTCGTATCTCCACCAACTTCTCATGTTCTCAAAATGACTTGAGGATAATTACAATTTCCTATCAAAACATTCAAAACATTAATATTTACAAGAAATTCAAAGGACATGGGACCCTCTATGTCTACTTTATGTACAAGTAACTTTTGAGCCTAATGCCCCTGCATCAGACTCCCAAGCTTCAAATTTTTCATGGTCTCCTGATCATGTGCTCTTCGTCTCTGCCTCCAGGATCCCATACTTGGTTTTGCTGCTGTCCATCAGCTGCATCATCCTTCAACTGGTCTTCTCCAGGCTTCCAGACTTTGTTCTGTAATCTTCCCCCAGCTATGCTTTCACAATCTTCTTTTGTCCTTCTCCTGCTGAAACTCTCCTACTTTCCTGCTGCTTTTCGCTACTCCCGAGTCACTCTCATCATCAGTCTTCTGATGTACTCAATCTCCATGTCCAGCTTATCTTCCAGCTAGAAATCATCTTTTCCTCTACTGCTACTTTCAATCTCTGTCGCTGCCAATACTACTGCTCTTGCTGTCTCATATGCTATTAACATGCTTATTAATTCTACAGGTGTCATCCTCCATGTTGTGTCTTCTACCACCATGGGTGTTGCTGCTGCCAATGTTGCCTTCGTGGGTGTTGTTGCCTCTGTGGGTGTTGCTGCCTCCCCTTCCTGTCCCTCTGCAATGCTTTTATTTTGTTCATCATTTGCAAATTCATTCTCAGAAAACAGCTCACCATTTAATTTCCTACTAATAGTGACATACTCATCCAGTATACTAGTAAACAGAAATTGATTCTGCAAGCTAGTATCTATTCCTCTCTTCTTCACAGCTTCAGGCATCCTTGCTCTAGGGTCTGCAATCCCTTTCTCTTCTTCAAATGCTCTCAGCAAACAACTCAGCCAATTCTCCTATGTTTGGTTTATATCTTCAACATGCTAGAAGTTAGACTTAGCATTATCTTCTTCTTCGTGGGCAATCTTCAGCAATTGCCTCTCATCCTCTTGATGGATTCTAGAAATCCAATCAAGTTCTCGGAGCTTTTCTTTCTCATATTCTGTCAGCATGGAATGTTGATTCCTCCTCACTTCAACAGCTTTTAAAATCTTCTCTTCAGGCTGGCCTTGGCCTACCCAACTAGCCAACTCTTTTCTGTCAATGACATTGGTAATTCCCTGTATATGAGACATGGTTGTCTCATCCTCCTTCAGCAACGGTTTTTCTTCTCTCAAGACAATTTCAAATGATGAATTGTCTTCTGCATCACCTGTACACATAAACAAACTGTCAGTGTTAAAACCATGAGACCCAATGGTCTCAATTGATGGCCTGGTCACCAATTCTTCTCCCGGCATTTCTAAGTCTGGTTCAAGGCTCATAAATTTTTCATCATATTTTTATTCAGCTGTCAGAGTCATCTCTGCTGCTCCAATCATCATGCCCAGATGCTGGTCCTTCACTATGTTTCCAACCAACATAGTTTCCTTCTCATTCATTTCTCTGACAACTTCCAACTGTTGTTCTTCCTCTTTCTCTATATGATTAACACATGAATCATTAGCAGTAAAGTCCCAATGCTTCAATGCCCTCTTTTTCTCTGACAACACATCAGTATGTTGTGCAGAACTCCCTTCCAAACCTTCTGTCAGCACCTCAGCATTCTGATCTGCATCCTTCATGAGACTGTCAGCTAGTCTCACTTTTCTTCCATCATCTGCTCCATGAGCTCCATCCATGAAGATCTTCCTACCTTGCTTTCCCAGCAACTTATCTAGTGCATAGGTCCTCTGCTCCTCCAATTCTCTTCTCTGAAAATCCAACCTCCTATATAACTCAACAACTTCAATAGGAGTAGATTTTGGGAATCTTACACAACCTTTTATGCCTCTGCTTATTCTTGACCAATCCTCTGTTGGCCCTTCTCTCTTAGCTTCAACATTCTGCTGGATATCTTCATTTGACCCTTCTGTCTTCATCTCTCCCTGAGATCTCACCATCTCAGCATTGATCTGAACAGATTTCAGATTCAATGTCTTCTTCTCACCGACAAACTCTGAAGCTTGTTCATCTTCCAGTGGTGTACCTGCAAACACACACAACTTTTTAGTTTTCAAATCACAAGACCTTTTAGTCTTGACTGCTCCCTCAAGAACTTCTTCTTGAACAGGTCTGCACATGGAATCTTCAATTTCCATCCTTGCCTCAAGAACTCTGGGTTCTTTTTCCTCTGTGGAGTCTGTCATCACTTCACATTTGTCAGACTCAAGGACACAAGCCCTCACATCATCTGGACTTGTCCAATAACTCAGGAATTCCTCAATGATTTCCTCCTCAGCAAGATAAGATTCTTGCTGCCTCAAGTCTTCACTATGTCTCACAAGATCTCCTGCAGGTCTCCACTCTTCATCTGTGCACTGTTCTGCTTCACAAGCAGAAATTTCTTCTCTCAACTCAGCTGCTCTGAGTTCTTCCCTCAACAAGGTAATCTTCTTTTGCCTCAAACTCATCTGTAATGGTTGCCATTTCACCTTCTTCCTCATGAGCCAACCAACTCTCTGGCTTTCTTCTCTCCTTCTCTTCAGTTCATTAAACTCTTCCTTGATCTCAGCAAATTCTTTCCAATATTCTTCATCCGTGAGTCCCTTTCGCATGCCAACTATCTTGGCATCTTCTGTCATTCTTTTGTTGTGGCTTCTCCCAGAACCTCTGCAATCTCTACAATCTTTGCCATGGCTCTCAGTAGCTATTTTCTTTTCTAGGAGTTCTTCACTCACAAGTTGCACTAAGCCTCTGCAACAACAAGCTCTCTTGCTGCAACTTACCTCACCAAGTTTCTTTCTGAGCTCCGGCTTTTGGCAAGTACTGGTCCCATTCTCTGTAGGAACCTTCTAGGCTTCACTCTGCAACTTCTCAAGAACACCTCTTCTCTCTATCATCCAACCTCTGTTGGGAATCTTCCAGATTCTGCCACACTTTTCTTCTTTACTCCGAGTCCCTTGTTTGACTCTTCTACCACTGCTCTCAAAGCTGTGATCTACTTCTGCTAAGATATCTTCAATTGTCTACACTCTGACTTCTGCAAACAATCCTTCAACCAGAGTTAAACACTGCTCATTTCTCTTGAGAACATTGCAATTGTCCTCTTTATCCAACCTCTAGCTGAATACCAGGCTCACTGCTTTCACTATCAAACTCTGTCTTCAATTTTTAGCAACCATAATTCTGCAACTACAAATTCAATCAGATTAAAGTTAATTACCTGCAAGATCATGATCCTGTCCTCCACTCACTCTGCAAATCCTGTTCACTGTGATTCTCTGTATCCTTGTTGTGTGATCTTCCTTCTTCAAATCTGTAGTCTTCAAAACTCTTGTCTTCCAATTAGACTCTGCAATCCTGCAATCACCTTCACTATATCTCTGTAGGCTGCAATCTTATCAGTTTCCACAAGTCTGGTTTCCTGCATTCACCAACTTGGACTTTTCAAAAAGAGCTATTCCTGAAGCTCTGATACCACTTGACAGCGAGGACACCCCAAAGCCCCGGTTTCGTCCACAGTCCTGGTTTAGCTCAAATTTTTCTCCAAGCTGTGCGTACAATTGCATTCAAAATTTTCATGTCCAATCATATTCCCAATCTGGGCAATCTCACATGTTCTCTTTGTTCTACGCTGGCAATTTTGACACTTAAATCCGAGAGTGTTAATATCTCAAATCTCTGAGATTTGAGATATTAATTCCAAGCCCTTATGTCCTGCGCTCTATATCAATACATATATTCCTCACTATAGTTAGCAGTAGAGCCACAACCCATCGTTCTTCGGAATCAACGTTCTGTTAGACCATACCTTGATTATTATGCGCTTGTGTATATCTCAACGACGTCATATGAATGTCCACACGGCATTCGAATGTTGCCATATATGCACATTCGCTTATACATATATACTGACTTTAATAAAAGGTTAACCGTCACTTATATATATATATATCATCGCATATAATCCCAAATTTGGATTAAACCCACAAACCTTCACATACATATGCATGGGCCCACAATACAATCGCAGAATGCATACACCGTACCTTTGTTATCATCCACGCATCTCAGTTATCATCCGCGCACCTTCATCAAGCGGTCATCGTCCGATGGCTCTTTCCCAAATCGACGGTATGTATCAATATCACACTGCGTCTTTGGTCGATGGTTAACGCGCGATGGCGCACTTTAAAGGGAAGTTTTCCAACCTCGCCCTATGCCACGTGTCGAGATTCCTATGGAATCGCTCGCGAATGGAGAAAACCGCTTACCGATGGAAAGTGGTGTGATGAAACCCACTGGTTCGCTTCAAACCGTCGTCACTGTTCCTCTCGGTCATGGTTCCGTTCTCCGCTCCAGGTTCTAGTCCAACACTTCAATACTCCGCTTTCGCTCTTACTTCAGTTAATACACAGCTTCTCGTTACACCACACTCATCAATTGAATCCCATTCCAGAGTTCCACTTATATCGCTTCGCACGGATCAACTGCACTTTCATAAATACTTCAAGCAACCCATACGGACATGATCTATCATCAGATCCTTAACTGCTATAGATTCGAGTACTCTCATCGAGAACACACATATAATCAAGGCACAACACTGACAAGGAAGCCACTTTCTTCAGTGACACACAGTATCTGTTAGCCATAGTTAAACCCCCACCATGATTTCTCAACATGGTTTCACTTTTAACTCCATACACAGAGACTCATAATTACAGATAATAATCAACAAACGCGCGAACAAGCAAGGTATTCCCCACACAGAGTTTAAACAACAAATGCACAGTTACACTGAGATAATTCCTCATATGATTCAACCAAGAAGACATAAAATCACACATGGAACTTACAAAAAATTCTTCGTAAACAGATATATATATATATATATATATATATATATATATATATATATAGGCGATAAATCTCGAAACAAATTCTTACAGTTTCATGATAGGCCAGATATTTGGTTCAGTGGCCATTATCCTCCTATTCTGTTGCTGAAGAGGTTCTTAACCTCTCCCCTCTCTCTCTCCTCTTCTCTTCTCTAGTCTCCCATCTAACCTCTTCAGGGTTACATTTATACAAACAGTGCAGCAACTCTTAGCATTCCAATTCCTGAATCTAGACTTAATAACTGAATTAATCCTAAACTAACTCTTCGTATTCCTATCTCCACCAACTTCTCATGTTCTCAAAATGACTTGAGGATAATTACAATTTCCTATCAAAACATTCAAAACATTAATATTTACAAGAAATTCAAAGGACATGGAACCCTCTATGTCTACTTTATGTACAAGTAACTTTTGAGCCTAATGCCCCTGCATCAACATCTCTCCAAATCTCCCATTCAGTCCTGTCTTTGACAGCCTATCCGCTTTGGTGTTTTTCTCCCTGAAAACATGGCTGAAAGTGATTGTTCTGAAGGATCTCTTTAAGCCTTTAATCATGTCCATCCAATGTAAGAGAGAACTCGAATGAAGGTTTTTTCCTTTGTTCAGATGGTCAATGATGACCTTCGAGTCACCAAAGACCCAATGCTCCTCCATGTATAATTGGGTGGCAAACCACAGTAGGCCCCATAGCGCAATAGTTTCTGCACGCATATTAGTTCCTCAGCCTCCATTCCAAAATATTTTGTAGTGGCAATCAGGCGATAGCATTAACCATGCTCCACAACCACAATTTTGGTGTTGTGATGACCCGTCAAAAAATCCAGTAGGACAAAGCTTTTCCACTGGTCTCATCTTCATGGACAAGTCCCTTGGAGATTTTTGGCTAATCTTCATCTTCTCCATTGAGCTATAAACCTATATGCATATTTCCCCAGGTGTACAAAACTTGTCTTAAAAAATTTTCACGACTTTAATTATTTAGTTCGTATAAACTTAAGGTTGACCTTTAAAGTTTAAACTTAGGAAAAATTTATTAAATTAAGATGGAGAAGAAGAAATTATTTTAATGTTTATGAAATTAAAGATAGTTTATAGGACAAATTGACATTTTCGTATTCTAATTAAAAACTAATGAATCTTATTTTTTATTTTAGGTCAAAAATATTATGCACTAAATCTTGGAAATGGATAATCTATCATTGACATGGAATAAATAGTGATAGAACGCAAGCAAATTGCACTTGGCTACCCACACAATAACTGGTACACCAGAGGTGCATCCTTCCTGGTCCTCTCGTACTAGGCTTTTAATGCCAATCAACTATATTTATGCTGACGTAGATATATAAATACTATTAGATATCATAATCGTATGTTCAAGTATGCATATAGAATACCTTGCCTAATAATTGTATTACGAGAAATCGACAATGACTTTACTTATTTAGTTGGTATAAACTTAAGCTTCACCTTTAAAGTTTAAACTTAGGAAAAATCTACCAAATTAAGATGGAGAAGAAGAAATTACTTTAATGTTTATGAGGTAAAGATAGTTTATGGGATAAATTTCTTCTCTATGTGACTCTTGTATTCTGCACTTTCATGTAGATTTTCACAATAAACGCCTTATTGAATACATTATCCCAAGAACTAGGTGCCAAAATATGTGCATAACTTTGTCTTTGAAGACCTCACATTCTAAAATGAAATGTTTTTCTGTTTCCACTTTTACGGAAGAGCAAAAACTACATACTCTTTCCTCCCACACTTCTTTTGATCTTTTCCAACTTCTTGTTTCACAAGAGAATTAGTTATTTATTAAGCAATAAGAATTTTGCCTCTCCAATAACTATTGGCTCTTATGTACTTTTTTTGTTGATAATTATGAATGAGATTAAACTCCTCGATATAATAATTTTCCTTTTCGCTAGCTCTTTCTCCAAAATATGTTTGCGAAACTTATCTATACCAAAAATTATTATCTCTTTTACTATTTGTGATACTAAAACAAATACCTCGTTTACTAAACCATTTAGTGACTTCACCTGTATAATCCAAGAAAAAGTTGGAAGCTCCAACCCACGTTCGTGCTCCTGAGATTGTTATCGCTTTTGAATGTATGAATATCTACAAATTCTAGAGTGATGACTTGACTTGCATTACCAATTCACACATAAATAAAATAACTAGTGATTGTCTTCACGTACTTTACTGGCGCACAATTTCTAATGCATACGTTCATAACTCTGAAAAGAGACACTTTTTTGTTTTTTGTAAACATGAAAAGGATGTTAATAATGAGAAATCTGCACCAAATTTGTAGTAGAAGTACATCTTATTGATTGAATGCATGTTCTTGCCTTTCATTAGCCCAATCAAGTTTCAGTTTGGTCTAAATTCTTTTCCCTCAACACATGGAGTTCACACAGAGTTGCGGAAATGACTTTAATCCAGACAACAAAGTTATGGAAGTTTACACAGAGTTGCAAAACTCACTTAATCCATACCATAAAATTGCGAAAATCAAATCATTTGAATCCTCTTTTCAATATAGAGTGGCGCAGATTAAAATCGCAACTATAGAGGAGCTAATAAAATCAATTAATTTTACTCACGGTGAAACAGAGTAAAGCAAAGTGTTGTGGTAAGAACGATACATGAAAATTCCAGAACCATATCGCGACTAACCAAACATTATATTATAACTTAAAACATGAAAGACATTCACATATGGAGGTTGCAACTCCTTCACCAGTAAAACAAGACTTCTTACTAAGATTTACATTCACCAGGGTTGCGGATTAACACACAGTAAAACCTGTAACTTGTGTTTTTTGCTCCATGATTTTATCCCCTTGTCTTTCTAGACTTACCTCCACCACATTACACAACACTAGAACTTACAAGTAAAATATAAATATATATATCTAAGACATTTAATTCATGACAGATACTATGCTCAGAACTTGTCCTTCTCTGAAAACGCAATCTACAACCTGCAAAACATTCAATGAGGTATGGCTACTGTCATAAAATTAAATGTGGTGGTTGTGATTAATTTTCCAACACTCCTCCTTAATCACAACTTCTGCCATCGACCATTCCCAAACAATTTCTGAGATATACAAATTTTTCACGTGCCAATGGCTTTGTGAAGATGTCTGCAAATTGTTCTTCTGACCTACAATGTTGCAACACAATTTCACAATTGTTAATTAATTCTCTTATGAAATGATATTTAGCATCAATGTGCCTTGTCCTCTTGTGAAGATGTCTGCAAATTGTTCTTCTGACCTACAATGCTGCAACACAATTTCGCAATTGTTAACTAATTCTCTTATGAAATGATATTTAGCATCAATGTGCTTTGTCCTCTTGTGAAAATTTGAATTCTTTGATAGTGAAATTGTTGAACTATTGTCACAGAAAATAGTGGTTTCTCCATCTTGTTTATGACATAAATCCCACAACATCCTTCCCATCCAAACTGCTTGACACGTTGATGTTGTTGTGGCGACATATTCAGCTTTTGTTGTTGACAACGACATTATCAGCTGCTTCCTAGAAGCCCATGAAATGGCTCCCAAACCAAAATGAAAAAAATATCCTGACGTGCTCTTTCTGTCATCAACACTTCTTGCCCAATCACTGTCAGTGTAACCAACCAGCCTAAAATCATCAGTTGTGGAGTACAAAACACCATACTCCTTTGTCCCAGTGACATACTTTAAAATCATTTTAGTTGCTTGCCGATGCGTCTTTTTGGGTGTCTCCATGAACCTCGACACCAAACTCACTACATACATTATATTAGGCCTAGTTGCAGTCAAATACATTAGGATGCCCACCATAATTTTGTATAATTTTGGATTGACATTGTTGCTGCAATCTTCCTTTCTCAACTTCAACCCCATGACAGTTGGAGTTGGTGATGGCTTATTTTTCTGCATATTAAACCTGTCTAAAATGTTTGCAACATACTTTTCTTGAGAGATAAAATATCCATTTTCTATTTGATTTAATTCTATGCCCAAAAAATATCTTAGCAACCCCAAGTCAGTCATTTCAAACTCTTTTCATGACTGCTTTTAAATTAGTGATGAGAAAATCATCATTGCCTGTAAAAATCAAATCATCTACATACAAAACAACAATAAGAAGCTTACCAACACTTTTCTTTAATGTAGAGAGAAGGTTCACCGTCACATTTGTCGAACCCATTGTCCATCAATGAAGCATCTATCCTGCTATACCATGCATGTGGTGCTTTCTTCAACCCATAGAGAGCTTTCCACATCCTACACACCTTGTCTTCTTGGCCTTATATCTCATAGCCAGGAGGTTGTGCAACATACACCTCCTCTTTTAGCACTCCATTCAAGGACGTTGACTTTATGTCCATTTGATATACTTTTCATTTTTTTTGCACTACAATTGATAGCACTGTACGCACTGTCTCCATCCTTGCGACTAGCGCAAATGTTTCCGCATAGTCTCTTCCATGCTGCTTCGTGTATCCTTTGACAACTAGCCTTGCTTTATGCCTTTAAATCTTGCCTTCAATGTTGATCTTGGTCTTATAGACCCATTTCACTCCAATGACTTATTTTCCTTGCGGAAGGTCCACTAACTCCCATGTGTCATTCTTTTCTGTTGCTCATATTTCTTCATCCATTGTCGCAACCCATTTCTCTTCTTTGACTGCATATTCAAAATGTATTGGATCATTTACATGACAAAATAATGCAAATAATGAGTTCACACTAATGCTTCTATCAAATTCATCTTGCTAATAAATTTCACTTAAATTTCTGAATTTGTGTCCTTTTATGTTTGCTAAAGATGGGCTTGGTGTTGCGCTTGAAGTAGATGGAGTTGCAGATCTTTGTGCTGTGCTTGGAGAAGCACTTGCTTGGTTATGCAACGTTGTCCTATTATTTCTTTGTAGTGTCACTTGGTGATTGCTTTGTTGAGCTTGTGTAGGTGGAGGAGGAGTCAACATTGAGGAATTACTTGTTGCAATGAATTCCTCTTTTTATTCATGTGAAATACATGTCTTCACATTGATTGTCTTCTCTAAAATTCCATCCCATGCTTCCTGTTCTATGAACTGAACATCTCTATTGATTATTACCTTCTTGGTTGATGGATTGTAGAGCTTGCATGCCTTAGATTCTTCACTGTATCCAACAAATATACATTTCTCCCCCTTGTTGTCCAACTTCTTCCTCAACTCATCCGGGACATGTGCATACGCCACACACCCAAACACTCTCATGTGAGTGACATATTGTTTTATTCCACTCCATGGCTCTTCAGGAACTCTATTCATGACACTTTTGGTTGGACACCTATTAATAATATATGCTTCACAAGTGACAACTTCAGCCCAATAATCATTTGGAAAATGCTTTGCCTTCAATATACTCCTTTCCATTTCCATGATGGTCCTATTCTTTCTTTCTGTGACACCATTTTGCCAAGGTGTACACCTTGTTGTAAACTTTTTGTGTATTCCATGCTCCCTGCAAAAACGTAGGAATTCACTTGAGATATATTCACCACCTCTATTTGTCCTCAACACTTTGATGTAGTGTCCACGTTGCTTCTCAACAAGAGATTTGTAGTGGCGGAAGCAGTCAAACACTTCACTTTTATGTTTTAGGAAATAAACCCATGTCTTCCTTGTGTAGTAATCTATGAAGGTCAAAATATAGTGGCTGCCTCAAAATGATGGTGTTTGCATTAGTCCACATAAATCTGAGTGGAAAATCTCCAAAGGTGCCTTTGCCCTTATTAACTTTCCTGCTGGAAATGATTCTCTATGTTGTTTGCCAAAGATGCATCCTTCACATAGGCTGTTCGGTTTTTTTATGAGTGATAATCCCTTCACCATGCATTTTCTATGCAACAAATTCAAACCTCCAAAGTTGAGATGACCAAATCTCAAATGCCATAACCAATTCTCATCTTTGATTTCTTCTTGAAAGTTTTCTTGTGTGATGGTTGCTACATTTCTTTCATTCTCTTGTGATTTCATTGATAGTTGTGCTTGAGCACCTTCTTCCTTCAAGTTTGATTTTAGCTTGAGAGAGGAAACATTCTATTGTTTTTCATGTGAACTCTTGCAATCAATTGTCTGCTTGGAGGTTTATCCAAGATTGTGCACACATCATTTTTGAAAAATACATTGTATCCCTTTTGCATGAGCTATCTAATGCTTATGAGGTTATGTTTCAAACCAGGGACAAAGTAAACATCTGACATGAACTTCTTCTCTCCATTATTTGTAAGAATTTCCACTCTCCCTTTGCCCATTACAGAGACTTTTCTATCAGTCCCCAATTTCACCTCAGATTTTACACTATTATCTAGATTGGAAAACATTTCTATGTTTCCAGTCATGTGGTTGCTACACCCTGAATCTAAGAACAATACATCTCCCTGTTTTTCTTGTGCTACATTACAAGCTTAAAACATGCTATCATGGTTTTGATTTTCCTTTACGAAATTTGCACTTGGTTTTCTACCTATGTCATATTGCTTCTTTCTACATTCATTTGCATAATGACCATATTTCTTACAAAAATGACATTGAACTTGAGATTTATCATACCTCTGACATTGTGCTTGATTTTGGCTTGGGCCTTGACTTGGATTTTGATTGCTGCCCCTTCCACTTGTACTTGAAGGGCTGCTTCTTCCACCTCTGTGTGGGCTTCTTCCTCTTCCTCTGTAATTTGGTCTTCCTTGACCTCTAACTTGACCAAATGAAACTTGTGTCTTAAATGCATGCTCCAATGATGAGTTTGTTGCTCTTTTCAATCTGTTTTCATGAGACATCAATGATGCATGATGCTCATCCACTGAAAACTATGAGAAATCCTTTGTCTCTTCTATGGCAACAACTATGGCATCAAACCTTATTGGCAGACTTCTGAGAATTTTCTCAACTATTATTCTTTCCTCAAGTGTCTCACCATGAGACCTGATTTGGGTAACCAACCCAATTACATATGTAAAAAATGAGTCTACATTCTCATACTCTTTGATATAAATTGTTTCAAAATCTCTTCTGAGCATTTGTAGTTTTTTTGTCTTCACGCCATGCCTTGGTAGGTTGTATGGAGAGTATCCCATGCTTGCTTGGAATTTTTTGTTTCTGTAATCCTTGGGAAAATACTTTCATGAACTGCTTGAAAAATATAGAAAAGAGCTTTGGATTCCTTCTTCCTGTTATCTCTCAACACATCCTTTTTTGCTTGTGTCAATGCATTGTATGCCATTTTCCACCAATTCCCAAATATCTTGAGAAGAAAACAGAGCCTTCATTGTTATAGCCCAATATTGGTACCTCTTGCCATTAAAGTGTGGTATTTGTAGATTAGTCAAGCTTGTGCTTGTTGCTTCCATTTTCACTGTGTAAACAAACTTTCTTACTGTGTAATTTTTTTTCACTGTGTGAATACTTTCTCACTGCTGGAGAATACATTCCACAAAAAAACTTTGAACTCCTCTTTAACTCCTCAGTAAAAAACACTTCCTTTTACTGAGGTTTTAAACCTTGCTCTGATACCATGTTAAAATTTTAAAAGGTAGGGGAAATTCTTTTCCCTCAACACACGGAGTTCACACAGAGTTGCAGAAATGACTTTAATCCAGACAACAAAGTTACGGAAGTTTACACAAAGTTGCAGAACTCACTTAATCCATACCATATAGTTGCGGAAATCAATTCATATGAGAGATGTGGAAATGACTTTAATCCAGACAACAAAGTTACGGAAGTTTATACAAAGTTTCAGAACTCACTTAATCCATACCATACAGTTGCGGAAATCAATTCATATGAATCCTCTTTTCAATACAGAGTGACGCATATTAAAATCACAACTATAGAGGAGCTAATAAAATCAATTAATTTTACTCACGATGAAACAAAGTAAAGCAGATTTTTGCTGTAAGAACAATATGTGAAAATTCCAGAACCATATAGCGACAAACCTGTTAGCAACCTATAAATTTTTGGCATAGAAAACAGGTGGCTAAATGGTTTCTAAGTCTTCAAGAGGAACATTTTCATTGAAAACCTGACATTCTTGAAGCCTTCATGTATTTTTTGTCCTCTGAAGCAATTCTCAATGCTGTGTCAATCAGAAAGCCTCACTGTTTGTGAAGAAAAATGCTATAAAAAAGGCCTCCATTTACCCTATGTCCTCCTCACAAAACCTCCATTCTTCATCACTTTTTCTCCCTTTCAAATCCCACAAAATCCCCTCACTAACCCTCCATTTCATCCTAAAATCATTTTTGAGCCTCATATTAGCCTCTGTCAGGTTTAAAAATCCATTTTCCCCCTTGCCTGAACCCCTCATTTGGCCTAAAAAAAGTACTAAATTGGCCTAAAAAACCTCTTTTACATTATATCAGGTTTTAGCCCCTGAGAGCTTAAAATCTGTAGCCCCATTCCCTCATGTAACCCCTGGCTCGCAATCAGGTGCTAAAAAGGCCGAAGTTCCACTGAAAAAACCCAAAAACCCTTTAAAAAGCATAAAAGTGCTTTTTGCTAAATTTGAAGAATTTAGCCCCCAAGGGCTTATCCTGCTTAGTCCCTCATTCATAGAACCTACACCGTGGGAGTAGGCACTTAAAGAGCCAGAGGAACCCATTCATGAGCACTTTTTCCTTTGTTTTTAAAACTTTCCAATGCGATGGGTTTTTTATTCCTCCGCCATACTTTTCAACCTCAACCGTCAGATCTATAGATCTAACGACCAGATCTATTTCTGCCTACCATACAATCTTTCTCCTTTCGAAAACACTGCGCCAAATCGATCAATCTGAGCCATCCATTTGTGTAATCTGATGGTCCGTGTCGAGCCCGATGGCCCAACACACAATGTGGCCCAATATCAAATCTCGACCGTTAGTCGTGCATGATCCGACGGTCGAAAATAAACCCGACCATCGCCTCCGTCCCGTGCACTTTCCCATAACGTGCTCATACCTCCGCCATAGGATCTCACAACCACACATCCGACGGTTCACAGACATATCGTGTAGATTTAGCGTCCGAGGGTTAATGTTCAAAAGTTGCGCGATAAAAGTGGTATTGGAGGGGACACATGGCGTGCAATGTATGGTATCGCGTGAATTTGGGAAAAACCATAAACCACCCTCGGATCCGCGCGAATACCACCGATGTTTTCTCTGCCTTACCACCCTTTCTGCTGTGTGTATGATCGTTGATCCTAGCCGTTGATAGACTTCATCCGATGGCCCAGATCCATTCTCGTCCCCGCTTAGTCCTTTTCCACCCAATCTCCCTTATGACCTCGATGAACAATCTTCGCCGTTCATCTGTTTAATCTGATGGCCCCGATATAATTCCACGCTTATCCATTATTTCTTCCCTCATCCTCCAAGAATCCCCATCACGCAACCTCAGCCATTGATCTCCATGGTCAAGTCTAATCCAACGGTCCAAAATCTCTCTCGCACCAAAAATTCTGCAGGCCTTATTTTCACCATTTTTTATGATTTTCACCACCTCTTCGCCTGCAGCCACCATCTCGCCTCTACTCTTCATCCTCCACGGGCATCCACAGCATCCATCCTCCACTCCCTAAGGATTTTTTAGTGTGTTTTTTGTGTTTTTGTATGGTATCATATAGTGTAAATCCACTCTGTTACTCAGTCACAGACAAAGGTTTTTTAAAGTGCAGAGAGGCATTTTCATAGCCTAAACGCATAGAAGCACACTGTTAAAGAGATTTTAGGCATTTTTTGTCAAAAAGATCAATGTTTAACCCTGATCAAACCATCCTGTGCCTCCAAAACCTGTACAGACACCAGAAACAATCTACAGAAGTGGCAACGTGTATCAGTGAAAAAAATTAAAGGATTAAAAGTGGATTATTGAAGATTAAGAACGTGATCCAGTGTTTAAAAGAGTTAAAAACATAGTGAAGACCTGAAAAGAAGACCAAGGCCTAATTAGGCCTAAAACACAGACCTAAAAGTGAACTAAAAGCGTTTTAGAAAAAGACAAAGAAATCTGTCAATCCAGGAAAGTTTCCACCATCACTCAGAGGCTAATTGAACCCTCTCTAGCACAAAAAACCAACCTCTCCAGCTACTAAAAGACACTTACAGCCTCATATAAAACAAAGAAGGCCTAATTACTGCAAGAACAAGAGATATTTGCCTAAAAGACATCTGAACAATTAATACAAATCAAAGGAACTTATTTCTAATTGTCAGCAAAGTGATTTTGAAGATAAAAAATAGCCCAGAAGTCAATATTTTTGACCATTAGGCCTCGAAAAGCAGAAACAGAGTTATGAAGCAAAGTTATAGGTTGAGGGCATTCCTGCCTTATGCCTTGCCTGGTTTTCAAAGGCCAGGAATTGCATTAATTATGAAATTAATTAATCTTGACCCTTAGAAAATCTCGCACTTCCAGATTTTCTTATAAATTCTCCTTGAGGACCACATTGTAATGGTTGGTCTCTGGATATCTGATTGCATGATAGTTTTATGAAGCTTACTAAAGCCCTATTTGCAATTGAAGATACATAACTTGTAATGAGAAATTTGAAGTTGTAGAGACCCACCAGGCTTGATGATTGTAATTGGTTTGAAGATCAAATACAAACTGATTTATGGCATCCTGGTCTATGTCAATGGTGATGTGTTTTCTTACTGTTAATTGTCAATTTACTTTGTGTTTTCACTCTGTCCACTTTCTTTGATGAAGAACAACAAATACAGAGCTAGGAATTACTCTTAACAGTACCCTACTCTCACTGATAAGATTTATTTCTATGTTTTCCTCCTTTGAAAGTTTCCCTTAAGAGTACATTGAAAGCAGGCTAGTTTAAAAGCACTTACCTGATCTTAGATTACTCTTTATGTTATCATCTATGTTTTTCTAATAGAATATGCTGAAAGCAAGATAGGTTCAAAGTCCTGACTTGATCTTAAGCCATTCTAAGTGTTTTAATGTTTTCTTTTGAAAGTGCATCAATGCAGGTTAGTTTCAAAGTACTGGCCTGATCTTAGATTATTTTCATGTTTTTTCCTTAACTGCATGCCAAAGCAGGACAGTTTCAAAGCACCTACTTGATCTCAGGCTGCTCTTTGTGCTTCAATTTTTTGTTCCCAATTTCTTATTTGTTTCATTCCATAAAATCAACTTTGAAGAGATCCTTTGACACAGAGGACTTGCCCCATGGATCATTCTTGAACCTTGTTGTCCAATTAAATCCTCTTGTGACTCCATAGCCTAATGGACCAAAGCTACTTTTTGCCTATCTTTCCAGTTGAATCATCCCTTCACTTGCATACATCTTCACCCTTCATTTAAACTGCCTTCACCTTCATTATACCTTTTCCCAACCAAACAAAAACAAAACAAACCCATACTCTTCATAACTAGCCTAATATCACATTTCAAGCTTTAAAGATTACATATTTAAACACACTCATAGAGAGATTCCTCTCTGGATCCAGGAGGGCTAGATCCTAGGATCCCAAAGTGGTTCATATGTTGGCTTGTAGTCTGTATCCGCCAAACTTGCAAATTATAGAGACCCTAACATTTTGGCGACTCCGCTGGGGACTAAGACCATATTAGACTTAGTTTGGTAGAAAATCACTGTGGTGGACAGTAAACCTCCTTCAAGACACTTTAAACCTTCCACCTAGCGACTCCACAGTTCTTGAATAACCAAAAGACTCCACTGGTGATCAGTAGGCCTGCTGATTATCTTTGTTTTCACAGGACTCCACTGGGAGACTGGTTTTCTTACAACAACATCCATTCTAAAGGAAACACCTAGGATTAAGCTTCTTTGTTTGAAGATATTTTGCCTCTTGATACATACTGGCTTCAAGAACAATCCATACCATAGCTTATCCTAATCCAAATCCCCCTGAAATAGTGGACAATCCTGAAAGTATTATTAGGAAGCCTTCTACATATAGGGACCCCACTTTTGTTAGACCCATTTATAGAGCCAATTCAGCACCTGAAAGCCTTACAGCTCTATTAGAAACTTAGTTTGATTTAGACTTACCAAGAAATTCACCAAGAACTAAGTCATTCGGTAGCTTAGATTAGACAAACTTTGGGCCTTCAAGCTCATCTCCTCATAGTGCTCAGCACATTGGTGATAGAGGAACCCCTCCATCCACACCTCCTGATATACATTTCATTCAAAACTTGGGTCTCTCTCACCCCAGATCTTCTCAACAGTTTGCTGCTGGTCCTAGCGTTTCTGTCACTCATATACCTGCTACTCAAGCCCATCTTTTACCTCCACAAAACATCATCATGGCAGCATGGTATGCTCCCTTGGTGTTACCATAGCCTTTAGCTCCTTTACCTAATGAATATCAGTCTAGAATTCCTCACTTCATTGGGAAAGAATCTACTACAACTCAACACCATGTGGATAGGATGGAAGATGGTTTTGACTACATGGAAATAGAAGATGAAACAATTAAGATGAGGATTTTCACCCTGAGTTTCGGAGGAGAAGTGAAGAAGTGGTTTAAAGGCTTACCTCCTAATAGCATCAATGATCTTCCCTCCTTGCTTCAAACCTTTATAAACGAATGGGAAGTTAGAAACAACCCTCTCCAAATCTTAGTAGAATATAAGAACCTTAAGAGAAATCAAGGAGAGAGTGTCTAGGACAATTCTACTAGATTTAACAGTATCTACAATGCTCTTCCACCACACATGAAACCTCCCCAAGGAATGGCCTTAGTGAAATACCCTGAAGGCTTTGATGTTGATATGGCCTACCAGCTTAGGGAGAGAGATTATAACACATTGGAAGACATGCAAAAAGGAGCAGTGATTGTTGAGGCAAACTTGCTTGAGAAAAGAGCTAGGATGAGGGCTGAGAAAAAGGTAACCTATAGGGATGACAACATAGCTTCTTCATATGATCCCAAATATGATAGTCTAGCCAAAAACATGGAGAGGATGGAAAGAATGATGGAGAAATTGGTCATCCAAGCAACAAATTAGAACAGAAACCAAAATCAAAACCAGAACCAGAACTTTAGGAGAAACAATCCCCCAAATAGACAAAGAGATTATAATCAACAAGTCATACCCCCATTCCAAGAGAATTTCCTTGATGAGGATGAAGGGATAATAGAAGAATCAAAGGGGACTGTCATAAACATGGTGGAAGTAGATGACCAGGATCACATTTTATCCTCAGAAGATAACCAGACCTCATACTCACATTGTAATGAGGAGGGGTTGGAAACTGAGGACTATAGGTTAGGATTCGAAAATGCCATCATGCAGGTTAGAGAACAATATGATATTAGAAGCAAGAAAATCCCATATACTCCCAAGCCCAAAGCCTCTGAAATCACTATCAAGAAAAGACCTGATAAGACTCCTAAAGTGACTGCTAAAAGCAGTAAATCAGCAACTAAGAAATCTAGTAAAAACAAAGATAAGGAGACCCAAACCAGTGAAAAATCAAGTCAAGAATCTAGCAACACTAGCATTACAGCTAATGCTCCTGATAAAATAGCTTCAAACATTGTACATACTAAAAACCAGCAAGCTGATCTTGCTAATAAAATGGTGCCCAACAAGACAGAATTAAACCTCTCAAAGAGTCATTCTCCTTTCAGTTTGGAGAGTGAAATTGCCAAAATTAAAATTTTTGTCCCTCTCACCGAGTTAGCCACCCAAGACGTATATAAGAGTCAAATTCTGAAAGCTTTAAACTTAGGAGAAAACAGTGACACTATCAATTTAAATGATGATCAACTAGCTCTTTTGTTTGGCCCGAAAATTGAAGCGAAATTTTAGGAAGGGGTAGTACCTCCTTTCTATGCCAACCTCAATATTCATGACAAAATCATGCATAATGCTATGCATGACTCTAGAGCTTCACACAACCTTATGCCAAAGGTGATAATGGAAAGGATAGGCCTAGAGATAACCAGACCTTACAAGGATTTATATTCCTTTGACTCTAGCAGAGTGAAGTGCCTTGGCCTATTCAAAGATCTTCGTGTGAATTTGACTCAAATCCCAGCCAAGTGCATGGTCATGGATGTTGTGGTGGCTGATGTACCTCCTAAGTATGGCATGTTGTTGTCAAGATCATGGGGTGCCAAGCTACAAGGTACAATGCAAATGGATGGGACATATGCCACTATCCCTGTCTTTAGCCAGCTTAGATGACTATACAAAGAGGCACACATGAAATTCATGGTTAGTAGCCTAGAAAAGCCCGAGAATTCCCCTCTTTACTCTGTCCATACAGACCTGGACTCTTTTATCCTTTACAATGATGAATCCATAAATGAGCCAGAGCTAGAAGACAGAAATTCAAACAACCAATTAGAGGCCCCAAATCTAGAAATAATGGCAGCTCTAGATATAGAGTAAAACGAGAGAGAAAACCTTGAACAGTGTGCTGAAACAAAGAACCAGAGTGAAAATAGCTAATATTGCAAACAACAGATTACCCAGCACTCTGAACTCCATGAAAATCCTGAAGAACAAGACCCATCACAATATGGTGCAAACCTCATAATGAAATATAATGGTGAACATAACGTTGGGGATGAAACTGATAACAATTTTGGGGACAGTCCCTTATGGTGCATGAACTTTGATGGATCTTGCACTAAAAAGAATGCAGGGGCTGGGATATGGTTGGTCAACACTGAAAACAATTACTCTAAGAGCCATGCTTTCAGACTAGATTTCAAATGCACTAACAACATTGCGGAGTATGAGGCTCTCATCCTAGGATTGCATCTATTGAAAGAACTAGGAGCCAAGAAGATAATTGTTCAGGGAGACTCAGAATTAGTCATCAAACAACTAAATGGAGAGTATACTACAAAGCATCCTATATTAATGGCATACAGGAATAATGCCATGGATTTTCTGAAAACCTTTGTAGAATATGAGCTTGTGTTTGCTCCTAGGAATCAAAACATAATTGCAAATGGATTGGCCTATGCTGCTAGTTCATATCAGGAATCACCTAGTGACAAACAGATCATCATTCAAACAAAATATAGACCTGCAGTGCCAGATAATGAGAAATATTGGCAAGTCTTTGAGGGTGACAAGAAGATAGAAGATTTCTTGCTTTGCAGGAATGAATTCAAATTACTTTATTTAGCTTCTAAATCCGAGGAAAAATGTTTAGATGAAGAGCCTCCTGATGAAGAAAAACCATCCCCCAATGTGGAAATAAACATGTTGACCAAAGGATTTGAAAAACAAATTGAAGAATACATGAAAACAGATAAGGAAGACATTGAGGTGCTGCAGTCCAAAGACAAAAACATACCCAAAGGATTAGCACCTTTAGAGGACCTTTTTCGATTTCAACAATGTGGCAAAGAAGCCCAATATAGAACACACTGAGTCAGATGTTGAAGAGTGCAACATAGGCAACAAAGATAAGCCCAAAATGATTAAATTATCTAAGTCTTTGCCTACACATATCAAACTGAAATAGATTGATTTATTCAAATAATTTGTTGATGTGTTTGCTTGGAGCTACGAGGACTTAAAAGCCTATGACACAGAAATAATCCAACATAAGATCCCATTGAAAGAAAACCAGAAACCCTTTAGGTGAAAACTTCGCAGAATTAACCCAGTACAACTGCCTCTAGTGGAAAAAGAAATTAAGAAAATGTATGAGGCAGGAATCATAGTGCCAGTGAGGTTTTCAGATTTGGTTTCTAACCTTGTAGCTGTGAGAAAAAAGACAGAAGAAATCAGATTGTGCATTAATTTCAAAAATTTAAACAGAGCTTCCTTAAAGGACAATTACCCTTTGCCCAAAATAGAACACATCCTACGAAAGGTAGTTGGCTCAAAAAGGATTTCTCTGTTAGATGGCTTTTCAGGGTACAACCAAGTCTTAGTACTTCCAGAAGATCAACTCAAGACAACCTTCACAACTCCTTGGGGCACCTTCATGTATGTAAAAATGCCTTTTTGGACTGATGAATGCTGGTGCAACCTTCTAAAGAGCTATGGACATTGCATTTTCAGAGGAAATAGGGCACTTCATTGTAATTTACCTTGATGACATAACAGTTTATTCCAAAATTGATGAAGAGCACCTTAAACATCTAAGAAAAGTCTTGGAAAAGTGCAGAAAGTTTGGGCTATCTTTAAATCCAAAAAAGACAGTGTTTGGCCTACAAGAAGGTAAACTTCGTGGTCATATTATATCAGAAAAAGGGGTTGAAATAGATCTAAAAATAGTTGAGGGGATACTATAGATTAGCCACCCAAGGAACATAAAATAATTGCATTCCTTCATTGGGAAGATTAACTTCTTAAGGAGGTTTATTCCCAACTTAGCAGAGCTCCTTAGAAACATGACTAGTATGCTCAAGAAAGAAGTGGGAGTTAAGTGGACTACAAAAGCCAACAAGTCCTTTGAATTGGTAAAGCATGCACTTACCTGAGCACCAGTTCTAATCAGCCTAGATTTCACAAAATATTTCCTCATTTTCTCCTTTTCATCAGAGCATACTGTGGATGTTATCCTATTGTAGAAAAATCCACAAGGGCAATAGCAGCCAATAGCATTTTTTATCAAGGCACTAAGAGATGCACCCTTGAAATACAATATCATGGAAAAACAAACCTATGCCTTGGTAAAGGCCTTAAAAGACTTCAGGGTGTATATTATGCATTCTCACATCATTGCTTATGTGCCTAACATAGTGGTAAAAGACATCTTGTCACAAGACCCAGATGGAAAGAGAGGTAAATGGATTGCAGTAATACTAGAGTATGATTTGGAAATCAAACCCACAAAACTCATTAAAGGTCAGGGCTTAGCGCAATTAATGGCTGAATCCAACCTACAAGCCCTAGACATTAACATGATAGATGCCTTGGATGAACATGAAGAATTGCCTGCTCCCACTGTTGAAGAGCAATTCCAAAACTCACCTTGGTATGCTGATATCTTATATGTGCTTACAAATCTTAATGCTCCTCCTGATTTATCAAAGACTAAGGCAAGGTTTTTAAAGTTGAAAGCTAGGAATTATTGCATTTTAAATGAATGTTTATATTGGAAAAATTCTAATGGTTTATTGCTTAAATGTTTGCCTGAGGTTGATGCAAAGAGGATCAAGCATGAATTCCATGAAGGAGAGTGTGGAGGTCATCTCTATTGGAAAACCACAGCCAATAATATCCTTAGAGCTGGCTACTATTGGCCCACCCTCTTCCAGGATGTTCATAAAATGATAGTTTCCTGCCACAAGTGCCAATTTTTTGAGGGCAAAAGAAAACTCCTTCCTTTACCATTACAACCAATCACTGTTGAACCTCCTTTTCAACAATGGGGCCTAGATTTCATAGGGGAAATCCATCCTGCTTCATCTGCCCAACACAAGTGGATTCTCACAGCCACTGACTACTTCACAAAATGGATAGAGGCCATCCCTTCTAGGAATGCAACAAATTATGTTATCATAAAATTCCTTGAAGGCCATATCCTATCTAGATTTGGCTGCCCTAGGAAGATTATTACTGATAATGCTGCTGCTTTTGGTTCCAAAAAGATGATTGATTTTTGTCACAGGTATCAGATTGCACTTGGTCATTCTACTGCTTATTACCCTTAGGGTAATGGGCTAGCAAAATCATCAAATAAAATTTTTGTGACCATTATCAAGAAGCTGCTTGAAGAGAATAAAAAATCATGGCATAACAAGTTGGTGCATGCTTTATGGGCAGACAGACTGACCACAAAAAAATCCATTGGAATTTCCCCTTACCAACTTGTTTATGGAGCACATGCAGTGTTCCCTACCGGCCTAGGAGTACCAGTGATCAAATTAGTCCAAGAAATACAGTCGGAAGAGGACAGCATGGTAAGGAGGATTAATCGAACAATACATCTCCAGCAGACAAGGGAGGAGGTCTACAACAGAGCTCAAAAAGTGCAATAGAATATTAAAAAGTTGTTTGACAAAAGAACAAAAGCTTGTGACTTCAAAATTGGAGACAAGGTACTCAAGTGGGACTCTAGAAGAGAAGATAAGGGAAATCATGGCAAATTTGACAGTTTGTGGCAAGGTCCTTAAATTATTCAGTCTACCATTGGTCCAAATGCATTCTTCCTACAAGAGTTAGATGGTACATATCTGTTTGGAGGTCCTGTCAATGGCAGGATGCTAAAACATTATTACTGCTAAAATTTAGATTTTAAATTTTTCACTTCCATTGTAAATACCATTGCTTTGTTCAGTTTCACAAAAAAGAAAAAAATAGAAAAATAGAAAAGAAAAGGTTCATACAAACTCAAAACTTGAACCTCAGAAGTTCCAAAAGAAATGGCTCAAATCAGCTCAAAACCTGAGCCAAAGAATGAGAAAATTTGGTTCTAATATGCTCAAAACCTAAACGAGCAAATAAAGAAGATGGATCAGCTCTAAGAATCCCAAAACCAGAGCTAAAATGAAGAATAAAAGTGACTCTAACAAGCTCAAAACTTGAGTCACAAAAGAAAGAAGGATACTTCAAAGTTTCACAATTCCAAGCCTTCACAATTTTGGTTTCAATTTCCTGCAAAGTTCAGTTCATGTGCAGATGTCTTTATGCCATGGACCCACAACAAACCAGATAGTCTAATCCTGGTTTGACTATTTTTAAATTTCTATTGTAGAATGTAGAGAAATAAATCTTCTAGACAGTTTAATCCTAGCAGATATTAGTGTAGGTAGAGAAACTATGAGGCCAACTGTCTAATCTGGTCTCATGGAGGAATAAGGGTAGAATTAGAGTAGTTTTTTCTGCTTTCAATAAAAAATGATGATGTAAAGGGTCTACAATTCTAAATGAACCTTGAAGAAAAAATGTTAGGACAGTAGGTTGGGTAGGTAGATTGTTGGGAGAATTTTGCTGCTGATATGACATTTTCATGATTTGTAGTAGCTGATCAAAGAAGAAAAGGATGGTCAAAGATCAGGAATCTGGCCTACTTCCAAAGAATTAAATCTACAGTTCTTAACATCTTCATGAAGATGCCATCCCCATGTGGAGCCACTGTTAGCCACCTATAAATTTTTGGCATAGCAAACAGGTGGCTAAATGGTTTCTAAGTATTCAAGAGGAACATTTTCATTGAAAAACTACCATTCTTGAAGCCTTCATGTATTTTTTGTCCTCTGAAGCAATTCTCAATGATGTGTCAATCAGAAAGCCTCGTGGTTTGTGAAGAAAACTGCTGTAAAAAAGGCCTCCATTTACCCTATGTCCTCCTCACAAAACCTCCATTCTTCATCACTTTTTCCCCCTTTCAAATCCCACAAAATCCCCTCACTAACCCTCCATTTCATCCTAAAATCCTTTTTGAGCCTCATATTACCCTCTGTCAAGTTTTAAAATCCCTTTTCCCCCTTGCCGGAACCCCTCATTTGGCCTAAAAAAAGCACTAAATTGGCCTAAAAAACCTCTTTTACATTATATCAGGTTTTAGCCCCTGAGGGCTTAAACTCTGTAGCCCCATTCCCTCATGTAACCCCTAGCCCACAGTTAGGTGCTAAAAAGGCTGAAGTTTCACTGAAAAAACCCAAAAACCCTTTAAAAAGCATAAAAGCACTTTTCCGCTCAATTTGAAGAATTTAGAACCGAAGGGCTTATCCTACTTAGTCCCTCATTCATAGAACCTATACCATGGGAGCAGGCGCTTAAAGAGCGAGAGGAACCCATTCATGAGTGCTTTTTCCTTTTTTTTTAAAACTTTCCAATGCGATGGGTTTTTGTATTCCTCTGCCATACTTTTAACCTCAACCATCGGATCTATAGATCTATCGGCCAGATCTATTTCTTCTTGCCATACAATCTTTCCCCTTTCGAAAACATTGCACCCAATCGATCAATATGAGCCATCCATTTGCGTAATCTAAAGGTCTATATCGAGCCCGATGGCCCAACACACAATGCGACCCAATATCAAATCTCAACCGTCCGTTGTGCATGATCCGACGGTCGGAAATAAACCCGACCATCGTCTCTGCCCTGTGCACTTTCCCATATCGCGCTCACACCTCAGCCATAGGATCTCATAGCTCCACATCTGACGATTCATAGACATATCACGTAGATTTAGTGTCTGAGGGTTAACATTCAAAAGTTGCGCAATAAAAGCGGTATTGGAGGGGACACGTGGCGTGCAATGTATGGTATCGCGTGAATTTGGGCAAAACCATAAACCACCCTTGGACCTACACGAATACCACTGGCGTTTTCTCCACCTTACCACCCTTTCTACTGTGTGTATGATCATTGATCCTGGCCATTGGTAGACTTCATCTGACAGCCCAGATCCATTCTTGCCCCCGCTCAGTCCTTTTCCACCCAGTCTCCCTTATGACCCCGATGAACAATCTTCATCGTTCATCTGTTTAATTCGACGGCCCCGATATAATTCCATGCTTATCCATTATTTATTCACTCATCCTCCAAGCAGCGCCATCACGCAACCTCAGCCGTTGATCTCTGTGGTCAGGTCTAATCCAATGGTCCAAAATCTCTCTCGCACCATAACTTCTGCAGGCCTAATTTTCACCGTTTTTCACGATTTTCACCGCTTCTTCGCCTACAGCCACCATCTCGCCCCTGCTCTTCATCCTCCACGGGCCTCCACAACATCCATCCTCCACTCCCCAAGGATTTTTTAATGTGTTTTTTGTGTTTTTGCAGGGTATCATATAGTGTAAATCCACTCAATCACTCAGTCATAGACAGAGGTTTTTCAAAGCGCAAAGAGGCTTTTTCATAGCCTAAACGCATGGAAGCACACTGTTAAAGAGATTTTAGGCATGTTTTATCAAAAATATCAGTGTTTAACTGTGGTCAAACCATCCTGTGCCTCCAAAACCTGTACAGACACCAGAAATAGTCTACAGAAGCGACAAAGTGTATCAGTGACAAAATTAAAGGATTAAAAGTGGATTATTAAAGATTAAGAATGTGATCCAGTGTTTAAAAGAGTTAAAAACACAGTGAAGACCTGAAAAGAAGACCAAGGCCTAATTAGGCCTAAAACACAAACCTAAAAGTGAACTAAAAGCGTTTTAGAAAAATACAAAGACATCTGTCAGTCCAGGAAAGTTTCCACCATCACTCAGAGGCTAATTAAACCCTCTCCAGCACCAAAAGCCAACCTCTTCAGCTACTAAAAGACACCTGCAGCCTCACAAAAAACAAAGAAGGCCTAATTACTGCAAGAACAAGAGATATTTGCCTAAAATACAGCTGAAAAATTAATACAAATCAAAGGAACTTATTTCTAATTGTCAGCAAAGTGATTTTGAAGATAAAAAACAACCCAGAAGTCAATCTTTTCGACCATTAGGCCTCGAAAAGCAGAAACAGAGTTATGAAGCAAAGTTATAGGTTGAGGGCATTCCTGCCTTATGCCTTGCTTAGTTTTCAAAGGCCAGGAATTGCATTGATTGTGAAATTAATGATACTTGACCCCTATAAACTCTCCCACTTCCAGATTTTCTTATAAATTCTCCTTGAGGACCACATTGTAACGGTTAGTCTCTGGATATCTGATTGCATGATAGTTTTATGAAGATTACTGAAGCCCTGTTTGCAATTGAAGATACATAAGCTGTAATGAGAAGTTTGAAGTTGTAGAGACCCACCAGGCTTGATGATTGTAACTGGTTTGAACAGCAAATACAAGCTAATTTATGGGATCCTAGTCTATGTCAATGTTGATGTGTTTTCTTACTATTAATTATCAATTTACTTTTTGTTTTCACTCTTTCCACTTTCTCTGATAAATAACAGCAAATACAGAGCTAGGAATTACTCTTAAAAATACCCTACTCTCACTGATAATCTTTATTTCTATGTTTTCCTCCTTTGAAAGTTTCCCTTAAGAGTACATTGAAAGCAGGCTAGTTTAAAATCACTTACTTGATCTTAGATTACTCTTTATGTTATCATCTATGTTTTTCTAATAGAATATGCTGAAAGCAAGATAGGTTCAAAGTCCTGACTTGATCTTAAGCCATTCTAAGTTTTTTTAATGTTTTCTATTGAAAGTATATCAATGCAGGTTAGTTTCAAAGTACTGGCCTAATCTTAGATTATTTTCATGTTTTTTCCTTAAGTGCATGCCAAAGCAGAATAGTTTCAAAGCACTTACTTGATCTCAGGCTGCTCTTTGTGCTTCATTTGTTTGTTCCCCATTTCCTATCTGTTTCATTCCATAAAATCAACTTTGAAGAGATGCTTTAACACACATGACTTGCCCCATGGATCATTCTTGAACCTTGCTATCCAATTAAATCCTCTTATGAATCCATAGCCCAATGGACCAAAGCTACTATTTGCCTATCTTTCCAGCTAAATCATCCCTTCACTTGCATACATCTTCACCCTTCATTTAAACTGCCTTCACTTTCATTATACCTTTGCCCAACCAAACAAAAACAAAACAAACCCATACTCTTCATAACTAGCCTAATATCACATTTAAAGATTTAAAGATCACATCTTTAAACACACTCATAGAGAGATCCCTCTCTGGATCCAGGAGGGCTAGATCCTAGGATCCCAAAGTGGTTCATATGTTGGCTTTGTAGTTTGTATCGACCAAACTTGCAAATTACAGAGACCCTAACAAAACCAAACTTAATATTATAACTTAAAACATGAAATACATTCACATATGGAAGATGCTTCACTAATAAAACAAGACTTCTTACTGAGATTCCAGAACCATATTGCAACTAACCAAACTTTATATTATAACTTAAAACATGAAATACATTCACATATGGAGGATGCTTCACCAATAAAACAAGACTTCTTACTGATATTTACAGTCACTGGGGTTACAACATGTAACTAAGCTTTATATTATAACTTAAAACATGAAATATATTCACATATGGAGGATCCTTCACCAGTAAAACAAGACTTCTTACTGAGATTTACATTCACCGGAGTTGTAGAGTAACACACAGTGAAACCTATAACTTGTATTTTCACACGTCCACCAAAATTTGCTCCATGATTTTCTCCCCTTGTCTTTAGAGACTTACCTCCACCACATTAAACAACACTAGAACTTACATGTAAAATTTAAACATATATATCTAAGACATTTAATTCATGACAGAGAAAATTTAATACAATGGATGGGAAAAAATGACTTTTTGAATTTACAGAGTTTGCGTGAAGGAAACAACACTTGCAGATTAATTGTGCCCATACTCATTTACTAACCATGCATTCAATTTCTATTTGACTTCAATTATTTAAATATGCGGCAGAATGGGTTATGTACTATGCTCAAAACTTGTCCTTCTATGCAAATGCAATTTGCAACCTACAAAACATTCACTGAGATATGGCTTCTCTCAGAAAATTAAAAGCGATGGTTGTGATTATTTTTCCAACATTTTGATCAGAGGTGGATTGCAACTTCCATGTCTCTTCCGAGGCCAAGAATTTCAAGTTCAACTTATCCACGAATCTAAATTTGATGACAGTTGAACTTTTCAAAAGCCTTTTATTTTTCACTTTACCTAACTTTATAGGGTGCATTTCACCAAAATGTAATATAAGATGTTATTTTTATGTTATTATAAATCAATTCACTAAATTGTAATGTAAAATGTACAACCGCCATTTAAATAGGGTTTTAAAATTTACTTTATGAATTTATTTTTAATAAATATTTATTTAAAAATTAAAATGTGTAAAATAAAAATGATAATCATATTAATCAACCACATTTATTCTAATGTCTCCAACAGTTGCTTCTGGGGCCAGGAAGAAGCCTTATGGAGACAGAAATCTAGAATACAATGGCTCCATGAGGGGGAGAAAAACTATAAAATTTTTCATAGATCCATGATTAGCCACAATCAGCACAACCTCATCACTTTGCTCCCTTCAGGAGATGGGATCTATTTGGAAAACAATCAAGACATGGAACGAGAATTAATATCCTTCTTATTTTCTCTTCTATGTGAAGAAGTGTTGGAATGAACAAAGGATATTGACCAAATCACTTTCCATATCTGCAAAATAGTTAGAGAGGAGAAAAATGAGGCCTTAATGAGGCCCATATCATATGAAGAAGTGGAAATAATGGTTAAATAAATGCCATATAACAAGGCCCTTAGCCTTGATGGATATACCTCAGAATTCTTCACAGCATGTTGGTCATTCCTGGGTCCAAAAATTGTAGAACTGGTGAAGGAGTCTTGATGGAAAAGGAAAATATGGTCCCATCTAATGCCACCTTGCTAACCCTCATACCAAAATCGTGAAAGATAATCCTGTGTGTACATATTATTCACATGATTTAAATTTATAATACATTATTGTGACCCTTGGATTCATCTCCCAAGGTCTCTTGGAATTTTTATGTCCATTTGCCTTCTACACCAACCCTTAGAGGATTAGGTGTCCAACATTCCCCCCCTTAATCCAAAGGGGTATGTGTGAGTCCATGAAGAGAGTTGTAATACAAAATCTGCAAAGTATGCATGGCAGCACTAGGTTGAATTAACTCTTTGAAATGTTGGCATAAAGAGGTGGTTTAAGGATTAGCACCAACATTGGAATGCTTAGTGCAGTTCCCGTAACTCTTCCAAATCTAGCAAGAAGCTGAGGTATTATGCTAGAGGAAGTGCTCCTCATATTTTGAAGAGGGATACCTTCAACCTAGAAGAACGGAGTTCTACAACCTGCGATGGTATAAGGATGACCACCAACTTTGGAATGCTTGATGCATTTCCTAGAACTCTACCAAAACTGGCAAGAAGCGAAAGTATTCTGCTAGAGGAAGTGTCATGAATTCTTTGAAGAGGAAGAAATTCAACCTCACATACATGGTTTAATGCTGACCACCAACCAAAGGCATGCTCACAGAAATTTTTGTCTCTGGCTACAACTCTGAATATGGAATGACAGGTTGTGCCTTAGGCTCGCTTGAACTGTTGTGTCTCTAGCTACAACTCTAAATTTGGAATGACAGGTTGTGGCTCAGGCTTACTTGAAGTGCCTTTGAAGCTTGTATATGACCATAATTTCCCCCCCTGTCAGATACAAGGTGAGATGATGGCAAAAACTCAACTGCAATACCTTTTAATATTCTAGAAGAAATTTTGTCATATGACTAGAACATATTCTTGGTTGTTGATGCCCATTTCCAAGAAGAGATCCATCTAAGATGAATATTTTTTCTTGCAGGAGGCTTGTTTCTAAATCATCTTTGTGAAGAATGAGTGTGCTGATTATAGTGCTTGCATGGGTGAAGATCAAAACAGTGATATTTCATATGGCCAACTCGATCACAGTGTTGGTATTTCACAATCTGTTGTGGAAGAGGAGAAGAATCTAGAACAACTGAAAGTGACCTATCATGAAGAAATCCATCACTATGAAATTTGATGGGCTTGGAATAGTCTAGAATATGAAAAGAAACCTCCTTGTCATATCCAAGACTAGTCTATGCTTTTTATGGAGGAGCTCTTCCCAAGGTTTGATGATGGGCTTGGGAACTGCAGGTTGGATTTTTTCTTCTTCATTCAAAGCTTCTCTGGTACTAGGCTTAGTGATATGAACAATTTCTTGTTGTTAATGAGAGTTTGTCTCAATGTTCTGAAAGAGACAAGTTCAGAATGAAAACTCTTTTGCTAAAGCTCATCTCACTCTAGCTCTAACTCAAGCTGCAAAAATTCAATCTTCTCGAGTGCATCATGTAAACAAATTCTAATATCAGATAGACAATTCTTGCTTATTTTCATTGTATCACAATCAACGGAATGTATTAGAGTTTTAAGGAAATATAATACCTCAGTAATTCTCATCATTTTCTCTACCAAATAAGACTTCTCTATGAACAAAATTTTCCCACAACAAGCTTAATACAGAAGGGAAGTGCTCTAGTATACTATTTTGAACTTAGACTTCTCACCAAATCAAACCACACTACTCCAAAGCTCATATGTTGCGCCACTCATGCACACAGATTGATATTATATGCAGAGACCATAAGTAACGTAGTTCAAGAGTACGTTGGGATAGTGAAGAAACTCTATAAATACATTTTCTGCCCCAATTTTTCCTATGTAGTTGTATGTGTTCTCATTGGGGCTTGTGTTTTTTGTTGTCATTCTTCACCTGATGGCAAGACACAATTATGTGAAGTGTTGATCGTTTTGTTCCTATGGAGAAGGAAAGGGACCTCAAAGAGCCATGACCATGGACACCATATATATTGAAATAATGGGGATAAATATAGATATATGATCAGCGGACGACTGCGAGTAATTTTTTGGCTCATGAAAGAGGCCTTGGGAAGATTCGATGTGGAAATCAGACCCCTTGTTACACAACAATTTGTCACTGTAACTGTACTCCTTCTTCCTGATCCTGGAGACCCTTAATAGTGACCCATGTGCATGTTTTCCATCATGAAAATATGCCTTCATGTCCTCTTCAGCATAATGAATAAACTCTTTGTTGGCCATTCCTGAAGTAGATCCTTGTAAAAAAAGTTATCTGGAGTGGCACACCCTCTCTGTGTCTTTCTCACACTTATGGCCTCTTTTTGGTCTAGGGTTGCATCGATCGGCACTAGAATGAAGCTCATACTCGCCCGAGTCCCCTTCTGGGATTTTTTTTTTAAATGGAAGTGAAGCTTTGAGATCTGGATGCTTCGTGGCGAAGACCTGGTTGTTTTTTCCTGAGGATAGAGCCGATTTTCCCCCTTTGGCCTCTTTGTTCCTACGAAAGTGGAACCACCCAAAGGGATATCCCATTTCCCCACCTAAAATGGATCCATGATCCCTCCTCCTTTGCTATATAATGGGAAATCTCCCATAGCCCTGCTAGTTAGAAAAGAGATAGTAGAATAGCAGAGAAATCTTTTTATCGCTATAGACACCGAGCGAGAGTTGGGACCTTTTGCCATCACATCAAGTTGAAAGAGTGCTTTGGAGACGTGCCTGGATCAAGACCCATCGAATGAGATCTCCGACATCAAGGCGCAGCTTGTAACTCCCCCCTCTCTATTTTAATATAAATGGATTGGTTTGTGCTTTCCATTCTTGTCTTAACGTGTTATTGGATTCTTAGTTTTCCTTGATTAGATAAGTAGGTTGTATATGCATTATATATGTTATGATTTCACGTTTGCTGTCATTGTGATCCTTTGTGCAGGTAACCAAGCACCAGTAGCGACAAAGATCTGACCACAGAATGTGAAGGATGAAAGGATTCAAACGGGCATTAGCATCAGATTGAGGTAGGTGATCTATTCACAATCTGTACGCATTTAAAATCTAGGAAAGTAGGTTTCTAATTGTTCCATGTGGTTACTAGACCCACTCTAGGGATAGAGGGATCGTCTCTGTCCGCATAGAGGATTTTCCTGCATAAAAAATTGGTAACTCCACTAGGGAGTTCTATCCTTTCAATCTCCTTTTTCAGTTTTTTTTATTTCTTGTCTTGTCCTCGATTTCATCGAAGGTCTATCTCCTTGTCTCTGTAGTGCATGTAATTTATTACATGCCTTTATCTCTCTGCTGAAGTGATAAGCCTGATGTTAGTTTGGAAACCCTTTTTATTTTTCAATCTTTTCCTTGATCGACGCTAGTATTGATCTGACAGTCACGCCGATCAGTGCATTATGCATTTTACACAGTCACACTTTTTCCTTTACAGCACGGGTTGCGACCTAAACAGTCGCACCATTTCCTGTGTATGAATTTTATTTTTTTCCTTCGTGTAATCAGCCAGTGAGTCTTATCCTTTTGGATTCCTTTGCTTATTTGATTAGCTCTATTCCTTCTCTGTTCAGTGACATTTCTGGTTCAAGTTTTACACCTTTGGTTGTCTCTTTTGCAAAACTGGTTGCATCCTTGTCTTCCTAGAGTTTCTAGGTGTCCTCGGGCCATCCAAGTGGTTGTTCGATTTGCTAACCTTCAGACCTCTCATTGAATCAAGTCTTGTCATGCCTTTCAGGTGTTGTGTTTGATTGGTTTTTATCTCTCGGTCGGTTTTCTTGGATAGTATTGTTTCAAGTGCCAATTCTGAATGCATTTGGGTTTCTATTTGCCATCAAGCATAGATTACAATTGCTTGTGTTCTAACTGAAGTTTTTTTCCTTTGAGTGATTGATCAATGTGTGAATGAAGAGTGCTTTTTTTTGAAGAAAATGATTCACATCTCTCTTTGATTTTCGAAATCTTTTGCCTTTTGTATGTATGTTTGGGAGATCTCATTAGTACTCAAAGAATTTTTAATTAATCCGCATTCTACATTTCGTATTGTGCTTATAAGGAAAATACAAAAATATTTTTGTTTCATTTCACTTGAGAAAATGAAAATAGCATTTCGATTTGCTTCTTAGTGCATGTAGTGAAAGGAAGAAAAATTGTAAAAAAAATTGTTTCGCTTTAAAATTTTGCACTTTAAGAGAAAAATAAGTGTATTTTCGTGCATTTGTTTTGTTTCTACGTTGATTGCGTGAGTTTCTCTCTCCCTCATTAGCGTAGGATTCATAGAAATGAATTATTCTTTTCTCATTTAGCTGCATTTTAGGGATTTAGCTGACATCAATAGGGCTTTGAAACTGAGACATAAGTCAAGATCAACCATAAAATTTATTCAATCAATATAAGGAGCATTCGGAACCTAACAAATCACATTTAAAGGTCTAGGCTAGAGACGTGTTCTGGCATCGTTAAGAATAGGAGTTGTCACTAACAGTCTACGTTACAACCCGGGGGTGATATCTCATCCTGCATATGGAAGTATATTGAAGTATGAAAAGTATATTTTGGGACACTCTCATCGAACGATTACGCATCAGACAACACTACTACGGATTCGAACTCCCACATATCGTTGCTTATATTTTAGGAGACACCACTAGGCTGCAAACCTACCATAAGTAACTGAGCCAGCCGCTTTGTAGATGTGATACACCGAACATAACATTTGGGGAGATTGGCTACCGTACGTTAAGTCCTTGATCATTTCTCTTTTATTTGATCACCAAGGTGTATATTGCAGTTCACGACTACCTGGTAATACTTTTTCCTAGCTTACCCCTTTTTTATTTATTTAATTTTTTCTAAATTTAATTACCCATGATCACATGGCTTACCTATTAGAATATTTCTGGGCCTCATCATGAGTAACTCCTTATAAATATATTGTTTAAAGCCTTGAATTAATCATCTTTATCCTCTATTTCTTTTTGAGATAAGATAATTGTCGCTGAACCACCAAGTTCAGTTTCCTCTCCATCCACTCCTTCCGAAGGGACATTATCGCATGTCTCTTCTGATTCTCCACCTTCGACTAGGGCTCAAACTGATGAGTTCGCTCTCATTCTAAGTATTCAACCTCTCGCCTCTTGATCTCCGCATGATGTGCTAATAGTCTACGTTTCCTACCCTATGAATCCATTATTTGATCCCATTGAAATATCCCCTCAACAACCCTATAGTCCATACGATACATCTGGTGTATCGTTTGTGAATTCATCACGTCCATCTCGAAGCGTTGCCTGTCAGTTATTCCCGATGGCTACTGAGGGAGAAATTTCATCCCCCCTTAAGGTTTCAAGCACCATCAATGGTGTAGATGAGACTACATATGAGGGACCTCAATTCCCTCTCGAGGGTTTTCCTTATGTGACAACTCAGCTTTCTTCCTAGCCTTACATTTCACAGAATTACACCTCGTTGAGACACCTGATCTCAAATATGTCAAGTGGTACACCTTTGTGCTACAATACTATTTGGAAGAATACTAGAGTATCTACCCTAGGTCTGAGTGTTTCCAACGTAACCGTTTCTATGCCTGCTCGAACTAAATTCGTGCCTACTTCCGCAAAGCCAACTATTTGCGTAGGTGAATCAATACCTACTGTCATTACTCCAGTGTCGATTCCTTCGAATTCAGTTTATGGAGGAGGTCCTACCCTGTCAAATGTTTCCCAACCTACCATTGGACCATCCGCAAGTGGATCTTCGGCTTACATCTCGAATTCCTCTCAAGCTACTGGCAGCATTCCTATGCCTATCGGATTGTCCGACCCGATGGCGCTGGAATATAATAAATATCAACAATTTTTCTAAAGTCTTAACCAGTAGAATTATCTCACGTATGGTTTCCAACAGTTTTAGACTCAGCTAGTAAATCCTCGAGGATTTCAAGGGAAACTTGACGCCTAGCCAGGGGGTTACGTCTATCAACATGGTTTTAACTATGGTCAAAATTGACCTTATGGACTACAAGGGAAACCTTTCGTACCCTTTGTCCATCAAGGCCAATTTTCCTATTTTCATCAGGGACAACCTTCTTTTCAACTAGGCCAACCCTAATTTCATCAAGTTCGGCCTTTTGTCCAGCAAGGACAACATTCCATTGAACCGAATCTGATATTTTTTCAAGTAGGCCCTCAGGTACAACCTGGCCCTTAGGTACAACCTGGACCTTAGGTACAACTAGGCCCTCAGGTACAACCTGGCCCTCAGGTACAACCTAGTCCTTTAGAACAACTAGGTCCTCAGGCACAACCTAGTCCTCAAGTACAACCTGGTCCTCAGGCACAACCTGGTCCTTAGGTACAACCTGGTCCTCAGGCACAGCCTGGTCCTCAGGTACAACCTGGTCCTCAAGCACAACCTGGTCAACCTCAATAACCTCAGGGTACGATCCAACAACCCCAGGGCCAACCCCAGGAGCAACCCCAGGGACAACCCTAGGGAAATCCATACCAAACCTTCTAGTAGCCGCAAAATATGTATGCTGGGAAATATGGTCAACCTGGATCTAAGTGGTCTGTTTCAGGTCAGAATCTATTTTTGAGTCAGCAAGTGGGATATGGTCTGAATCCACAAGGTTTCTACCCTTATGGAAAGTACCAAGGTTACAATCCTTATGGGAAAAACCCTTCGAGGTAGCAAACTTGGGGGCAGAATTACTCCCAACCCGGTTGGCATCCATAAATGGGCATGTATCAAAGACCCAACACCATGCCTTTCAATCTGCAATTGTCATTCCTCGCAACGTTGGAACTTCCTGATGTGTCAATATTGACCAACGATCCAATTATTCACAATCTGTATTCATTCTCAGTTCCGACCAAAATCCCGAGTGATTGCCCCAAGTTCGAAGGAAAATGTGGGGAATACCCCCAGGGCATGTTATGATGTGCCATCTTTGGTGCTCCTCCAATTCCTAGGTCGATGATTCCATCTGTTTATGTCTCTTTCAAAGAACGTTGACTAGTGACATTGCAAAGTGGTACATTGAACTCCTGTGCGAGAGTTTTTCAGGATTTCAATTCCTTAGCCATGACCTTTCTCACGCATTTTCAGTTGCATATTTTTTATGAAACAGGAACCCATATCCTGACTTCCTTAAAAAAAAATACCACTACACACATCTCTGATCATATCCATGAATGGAGAAGGCGTCGTCGTTTGATCAAATTTGACATTCCTGATCAATTTTTGACAGAATGGTTTACCAAGTCATTCGTCAATCAAATCTAAGGACATTGCTATGGGGGCAATTGTCACAGAAGGGAAAGCCATAGCTCATGCCCAGTATGTTGATCTATTTTACTCTCAGTCTGATACATTATATGATATATTTCCTGACGCACCACGCTCGAATTCTCAGTCTTCAACCTTAAGAGCTCCGGTGACATTTATTTTAAAAGTTAGTAGATTTTTTAGGATGACATTTATTTTAAATGTTCACTTGCTAATTTAGTAAGTGATCCATAACTATAATATGTTAGGACATTCAGCTTATATATAGCTCATTGCAAACTTCTGATGTGATTTCTTTTCCTGATTAATAAAATTGTGTGTCTAAGGACACTTATGCCATTATTAGCAAGAGCGGCATGACCAAGTCACTTAGTTACGTTAGTCAATTCTATTTTATGGTGAAGACGTAGAGTTGTGCATGATTTCATTGCTAAGATCTAGCTATCTAGTGGATTTATATTTAGTGAAATAAATTATTTGAGCTCTAGTATAGAATAGAGTCAATATGAGTTCAGTTAAGTATTTATAACCATTTTTAACTCACTCATCGCTTAGTTAACTATTCAATTTACTAAAAATAACCCTAGTCATGCATGCAATTCGAATTTCTTAGTGGATTGGAGGAAAAAGGAATAATTGTAATCATTATTGTATATTAGTGAGTGTACAAAGTTTTCATTTAGTAGGTGAGTTAATTTTCTTGGTAATTGCACAAGGAAATAAGAGATTCTCTATTCTTTAGGAGCAGGAATTCCACAAGGAAATAGGAGGAAACATGAACCATATTTTGCCTAAGTATTGAGCACAAGAGACTCAGAAGGAGGAGATCATTATTGCAGTGTAGTTTGAGCTTCAAGGATTGAAGCTATCATTGTAATAGATCATTGTTCTCATCTAATTTAATAAAAAACATAGGATAGTTTTTTCCCCGTTGGTTTATAAAAAATATGTTCATTTTGATTCAATGATTGCATGTGTGTTTATTATCAGTCTTCCTTCCACATAATTTAGTATAAAATAATTGTCTCTATTGATCTCATCTTGATTTCATTAGAAACTACAAATTTCAAGTTATTTCTACATGTATGTATAATGGAAACTGTTAGTCATCAGTATTTTTCATTATCTGTAGATGACTAAATATTGGTTCTAGATTTCTAAAAACAACATTCTTTGAAGATTGTGAGTTTTAGAAATCTCACTGCCTTCATTATCCTTATAGAAAATTTTTCATTATTCTATAAAGCTTTCCATTTCATGGTCACCTTGCCACTCCTAAAAGACTCCTTATGGGCTTGTGCCACTCATCTCCATCCTTTTTCCTACCTATGATCTCATCAATTTATTTTTCCCTTGCCCATAACTCCACTTTACATCTAGGGTTACCTATAAGCCTATTCCTTCCCATGTTCACCAGGTTCCTCAAGCATTAATGGTCTCAAAACTATCACTATAGGCTCTTTAGATAAATCAAGTACATTGGATTTTGGATCTTCAATACACCACTTTGTCAATACTCTGTTTTTACACTTGAAGACTCCAAGCCAATTTTCAGTCAAAGACCAGCTCAAAGAATCCTCCCACTAGGTCAATTAGGGTTTCATATGTTCCAAGGTAAATGATTCATGTTTCAGACACTGTTTTTCTTTTTTATAATTTGGTTTAGAGGTATTGGAATAATGAGACATGGTTACTCACGAAAATATCTAAAGGTTTCCAAAGAATACTACCTTATCAAATTCAAGTTCTGAAAAAGGTAAATGAGAACTTTGACACTTCTGCAGGAGTGTTAAAATTTTTATCAGCAGAAACTTGGTAAGGTAGGAGGTTTGCTCCTAATTCAAGAAAACTCTCAACAAAAGAAAGAGAACCACTTGGTCTTTATGAAAATTAGGGTTTTGAGCTTAATGGACCAAGTAGAATTCCAAACAGTGATTAATTGCAGAATGGCCATGAAGGAGGTACACCAAAAAACCAAACATGAAGAAAAGTATTTCAGAGATTATTGATGAAATAGGGAAAAAGATGAGGTGAACTGGACAGAAATGAATGAAATTGAAATGGCTATAGAGAACTTAGAAGACAACATTTATGATTGTCTTAAAGCACTCCAAACACCTAAGGTTTTTGGAAAATGACCAAAGAAGGTGAAAAGCATGGTTTGAACTCCATGATGACAGCAAAGAAAGATTCTGAATATGCCACTTTGATAAGATCCCGGAATTGTAAAAAATGAGTTTTCCATGCCTAAATGAGGAAAGTGTAGGTTAAAAACTCCATGATGCCAGCAAAGAAAGGATTGTGAAAATGTTGTTGTGTGCAAACATCCCAAAGTTTGCCAAGGTGAATGTCTCATTGCCTCAAAGGACAAAGGTGTAAAGAATATCAGTAGGAAAGGTAAATTCAAGTTTTTCATTCACCTGCTATCATAAGTGTCAGAGAAGGTAAAATGGTAAGCCAAACTCCATGATGAAAGAAAAAGGATTTGTAAGATGTCACTGTTTGATCAGATTCCATACTTGTCAAAAGGAGTTTGTCATGCCAAAATGATCAAAAGATGGTTTGAACTCTATGGTGTAGGCAAAGGAGTGTTGTGAAGGTGTTTCCTTGTGTTTGAGTCCCAAAGGTGTCAAGAGCAATTTTTCATGCCTCCATGACCAAAAGAAGAAGTCAAAATTCATCATTTTATCAACCTGCATGCAAACCGTGTAAAAAGGTCAGTGAGAAGAGGTGAAAGTTGAGTTGAAATGCATAATGGAAACCACAGGGGATTTTGAAATTGTTATTATGTGTAATCATCACAAAATCATCAAATGAACATGTCAACTCTCAAGGAGAAAAAGGAAGAACCAAGTTAATGTCTTATGTCACCTACAAGCAAAAAGTCAAAGGAATATCAGTGAAAAGTTAAAAAGGCTTAAAAACATTAGGAAAGTGGGTTGCAAAGTTTAAATCAAATTCCCAAACCTATAAAAGGTCATTTTGTTTTTCATGTGACTCATTGTTCACTTGAAAAAAGTTGGAAGCATTCAGGAGAAGAAACTGTGATTTTTTCAAGTTAAAATATGCTAAGTGTTGTGGCGCTGTGCTCTTAGGATGGCGTTGCACCCCTAGCCTTTTTCTCCCGCGTATTTTCTTAAGGCACTGCGCACCTGGAAGTGGGCACTGTGAACCTAGCAGAGAGCTGTGCTCTTGCCCGACAGGCCAAGTGAGGAAGAGTTTAGCACTGCGCGCTTAGGTTTGGCGCTGCGCACCTGGGGTTGGCGTTGCGCCCTTGGCCAGGAGGGCCTCCTACACCATGCAAACACTCAAATCATTTCAGAAACCCTCAAAGACTCTATCATGGGTCCTCCTAACATATAAAGAGGTAAGTGGATGTCATACACTCATCCTCAAATCATTTTGATGGTTTGAAATTAAAATAGATTGAATACCTAAGAAAAAACCCTAGATTTGAACTTAAAACCATTGTTTAACATTTTTTCATATGCTTATAAATAGATTCAGTGACAAACATAGGGTTACATTGTTGGAGGTTTCCCATTCACTTGAGCTATCCCTAAACTCCATTTCCCTCATAAGCTGTATCCCTTACACTGCAAATATATTAAACTTACATTGCCCTCTTTCATTTCAAATTGACATAAGTGCAGGGTGTGTCAAAGCAGAGTTTGTAAAAATTAGTAGAGGGTTGTCATTAAGTTTAGCCTATTATTCAGCCTGACATACTTACACCCTCACTCATTCATCTCATTCACTTATAAAAGTTGCCATTCCACCACCCCTTCATCTCATTTTCATTTGCAATTTTAGGGTTTTCTCAAAGGCAGAGTGGTGAAATTTTCAGAAATAGAGGGTAGTGATAGTGGTGGAGAAGGCCAAATTCCAAGGAGGCGTAAACAAAAAAGTGGAAATATGAATAGGTTTGAACCACACAACACAATAGAGCTAAATGCATCTCCCTTAACTGTTTCCTACTTCCAACATGTAGGCTGCTATGAATTTTGCGAGAAGGTACAGCGGGTGCAAAACCACCCTAAGCTAACCAGGATTTTCATCATTAACTTATGAAAAACAATTTAACCTTGTAGGGGTCAATTTTGAGCTATCTTCAGATGCTATTGCCAATGCCACAGGCATACCTAGTGTAGGGGATAAATGGTTCAAGCAGGCCAATCTTGACATGAGCTACTATGAGCCATATTTAAAACCTAGGTACAAAGACCATAATAAATCCTTTTTTCCTTTCTCTCACTTGTTGGAGAGATATGCACTTATAATGAGGATCATTATGAAGTATTTTACATGTGAGGGAAGGTTCTCCAGACTTTACTCCTATCACATTAGGCTACTTATGCACTTTACTAGACTGAGGATGTTTCACCTACCCTATTACCTCTACAGAAGCATTGATAAAATATCCTATATTTTACAGAAGATATATTTCCCTTAGCAGATGAAAAGCCTCTTCCACCACTCACTGATCAAGATGGTTGTTATGAATCAATTGCAACAGAACGACATTCCATGGGAAACCTTCATTTCCCATGAGGTGTTCACCAATCCACAAGGCCAACAGTAAAAAGATGTACCTTCATCTTCTCAGCCTCCCATTCCTCCTTCACCATCACACCCCACTACACATCCATCACCATCTACTCATATTCCCTCACCTCATGGTGACTCTTCCTCCCCACCATCTACTCACATTCCTTCACCTAAGGATAACAACCCTCCTTCATCACCCTCTCACAATGCATTAGACAATGAGGGAAATGACAATGAGCAATTGAATGTCAATGAGGGAGAGGGAAATAATGAATCAAGCAATGATGAATCAAGCAATAAGGAAAAATATGCCAATGAGGCTGATGTCAATGAGGAAAATATCAATGAGAATGCAGAAGGAAGCAAGGAAATGAGCCATCATAGTAGTAGTGATGAGAGCAATGAAGAGAACAGTGAAGCTGATATTAGTAAGGAAAAAAGCAATGAGGATAAGGAAAGTGAGGCTAATGTTAGTGAAGAAGAAAGAAGCAAAGAAAATGGAAATGATATCAATAAGGATGATGTCAGTGATAAACATAGAGCATTGAAGCAGAATACAGTGATGATGTTGGCACTAATGATGACAGTGGGTTAAAAGGACATGATAGCAACGATGATAACAATGAAGATGGAAGCCATGAGAGCAGTAATGATAAGAGCCATGATGACAGTGAAGATGACAGCAATGATGAAAATAAGACATATGGCACTGAGATAAGTAACATTGAACCTCTTCCTTTGACCTACCAAAGAGGAAATAGGCATGTGTTTGCTGCCCTCAAGAGGCAAGGGGCCATGCCTTCTACATCAACTAAGAAGCTTGACAATGGCAAGGAAAAGGTCATTCATGAAGAAGAAGAAGACCATCATGAGACTGAACAAGAATTTGAACTCATTCATGTTGATAGTGATGATGAAAATTAGGCAAGGATCTCAAAAATGCTTCTCCAAAGCAAGGATTCCCAAATTAAATATTTTCAAGCCAATCTAGGTAGGGCTAGGAATGTGATTCACTATTATGAGGTTGAAAACAAGCAGTTGGAGGCACAGAAGGCTATCTATGAGGTCAGAGCTATCAGAGCTCAGAAAGAAGCTGCAAAAGCCAAGGTTAACCTAGATGAGGCCTTGGATAGATAGGGGAACACTGATGATGAGGAATAACAACTTCCTAGGAAGTGGCCAAGGACAATTGACTTAAAGAAGGCCTTATCCAAGGAGAGGGAGCAAGAGGCAGCCTTGGCAGAGTAGCTCACTCCAAGTGAGATGCTTGTCATGTATATTGACTATGATCGGGAACCTTGGATTGAGAGGGCAAACATGCACTTAGAGGGTCTGTTGGAGAACACCAAGAGGGACCTAGACCTCCAAAAGAAGATGGCAAGGCACTATGACTTAAGAAACAAGATTGCAAGGGCCAAGCTCAAAAGAGCCCTTGAAAAGATTCAAGCCCTCAAGGAGGAAAAAGACAAAGAAAGCTTTGACATCCTTGATTATGCATCCCTACAGGCATCCCAAACATAATTAGCAAGGCAAATTCAAATTTTGGCACAATTTTGAAGTTTTTGGATTTTTTACTGTTTTGAAGGGCCAAAGGTGTAGCACCATTGGTGCTGCACTATTTTTTTTTGGAACTCTTTTAAGGAATGGTTTACATTTTTAGAATCCTTAGGCCAAGGAAATCACCCTCACAAAATTTTAGATCATTTGGAGCAAAACTGGTCCTCCAAAAGTGCCAAAAACACCCAAAAAATCACCTTTCTGCCCTATTTTCAGAGCTATCGCTGCACCCTGAGCAGTCTTGGGAGTTTGATTTTTTTAGTAGGTAAATGAAGTCAAATAAAAAAACTAAAGGCATTTTTTGAAAGTAGACTAGAAAATGTTTCCAATGAGCTATCATGCAGCTCATTTGGACACCTGGAAGGCCTCCAAATCTTGGCCACAAAACAGACAATTTTTCCAGTGTGTGCGCTGCGCCCTTGGACCTTAGTGTTGCGCCCTTGCTTGCAAAGTCAAAAAAAGACACAAATTTATTGAAAAAGGATATTTTGGAGGAATTTTAAGGCAAATCACTCCTAGTTAGCTCAGAATTTATGTTTGAAGTTATTTTTCATTTATTAAGTTAGATATTTTGTGCCTTGGGCCTTGTATGGTCTCTTTGGAAAAAAATGGCATTTATGATGTATTAATGAAAATTTTCAAACCCTAGTTAGGGTTTTGGTTCTCCTTTCTAGTTAAATATTGCATTGAGGCCTCACTGTACATGTTGGTTGGTTTTTGAGCTTAATATGATATAGACTCTGAGTCTATTGAAGAAATTGGCTTTGGTGTGTTTTGATTGCTTTGGATTGAGCATCAATGGATTAGGCACATTCCTAGGATTCATGAGCTCTGTTAGATGGTGATGTATTTCCACTCTTGTATTTTTTTTACTTCATTTTTCATTATTTTCATGGTTTCTTTGATCATAGGACAAAAATTTTAAAGTAGGATATGATTTCTTGGCACCCTACTTCTGTCTGCCTCCTTTGATCTCTATGTTTTCTTCCTTCAAGTTTAATTAAAGAATCCTTAAATGCTCTTTAGTTTCACTGAAATTTTATTTTAAAAGTTCTCTTTGTTTGAAATTATTGTTCAGATAATTTGTAATATTCCCAAATGGGGAATGCAGTAAAACAAGACAGTAATGTAGAGAAATAACACAGATCATCTAAGTAAGAGTAGGAGGCCAATATGGAGATTCTTTATTTACATTTACATCAGAAAAATATGTGCACAAGCTAGCCCATGAGATGTACAACTGGAAATAGAAGACTCCAATAGAAGAAAATCCTTAAAAAGAGGTGTTGCAACCATGTATTAAGACTGAAGCTACCTTGACAGCATTATTTTATGGAGCTACAGTAGCTGTTGATTACATCTTATATCTAGAACAAAATAATACATGAAAAACCATATCTATGACAGATCCATACACTATAAGGTCTCTTCTTCAAAATCCCCTTGGGTTTTTCAGTAATACATGAAGTACAAGGAGTAGATTTGAGATCTAAAACTGCAGATCTGCAGAAATCTTCAGATATTCAGCAATATTCACATCTGATCTGATATGTACAATAAAATGATCCTCTCCAATGGATCTCAAAGGTGAAGGGCAAATCCCCAACACATGAAAATCACTCCTCCAAAAGATGTGCCAAAATGACCTTGCAACAACACCTATAGAAAAATGCTGATCTGTTACACTGAAATTTGTCAATGTGACATTTTAGTACTCCCTTAGAAGTCTACAACATCAAAGTTCCTAAAGTCAAGCCTTGAAATTAAGAGAAAAGCTCATAAATGTCTTAAAAACTCTTGTACCACACTTTCTCTTAGTATTGCCTATGGTGCCGCACTTTATTGCTCTAAATCATGCAGAGCTAAACGCACTTTCTGTTAATTAAAGGTGTGGACCCCTGTAAAAGATAAGAAAAGGTGCAAGTAAAATATAGAAGCTTAGTTTGAGACATTTTTGGAAGCTTCTAGAAACATTCCTGCGGTGGAAAGTCTGCTCCTTTCAGGTTCATGCATCCCATCCATTAAGGAGCTAACCCCTTGATGTAAGGAGCTAATCCCTTTGAAGGAGGATCCTATCCCTTCTTGTTTGGAACCATAACCTCCTCTCTTTCACTATAAAAAAAGGCATAGGGCAGCCTCAAAGGGTTAGAATGGATGAGTTGAAGCATTGGTATTGTTGGAGGTGAAATGCTGTTGGAACTTAGACCCTTTTAGCTGAGATTTTATGTGGGGAAGATTACATACCTGTATGTATCTTGGTTGGAAGATTTCAAGGCTTGTCAGAGTAAAGGAAACGTCTGTTCTGGACCCTAGGAAGCCCTGTATGACATCAAGGCGGACACGGTTGTAAGGCTCTTCTTATTTAAGTTAATATGAATGAATATTGTTTTCTCAACGGGCTATCTAATTAATTATCTCATTTCATGAATTCCTTGATCATATTGATAGATGTTTGATACATAAATTGATTTATTATACATGTGCTTTTGATCTTTTCTTGTGTTCATGACTGCACATCCTTGATGACGATTTTCTTCAAGCCACTGGGAAGAAGATCAGCACTGGACTACAAGTAGGTTTATAAAACCTATTATAATTAATTCCATCTCAAACAATATCTATAGAAAATGGTTTTTATTTGTCCATTTGTTGCTAGTTGTCCATAGGGCACTTGGGAGGTCTGTCTTGTCCACAAGAACGACTTATCCGTCCAAAAAAATAGCAACTCCACTGGGGAATGGATCTTGAACTTTGATTTCTTTTATTTTTGACTTGTGAATTTATTTTTTCTGATTTTGATTGATTTATACTGGCTTGGGTAGTTTATCCCTGTAGAATCCCTAAGAATTGATTGAGTGTTTTTTATTTTTTCTTTAGTTCTCTTGTGTCTGCTCTTTTCTTTTATAGACAGTGTGGGCAATTCCGCATTTTTCCTGTACCCACAGTGCGGGACCGCACTGGTTTGCACTGATCCTATGGACCCTGTGAAAATTTTTCAAAAATCTTAAAATCCTCTTTTCTGGATTAGTTTGTTAGATTCTCAGTGAATACCCAGACTTGTATCTTCTGTCAGAAAGCCTTGGTTAAGAGTTTATTTCAACATTTTTAGTTTTGAATTATTTTATGAAAGATCTGCATGTTATAATGATTTTTTCTTTGTCTTTATCCCACTCAAAGATTAGAAACCTTGGTATACCTTTAGATCATTGGTATTTCCTTGCTTTCTTGTTGACTCTGACATCATAGTAGAAATTGTTTTATGAGATTTAGATCCCATTTTTCTCATTTGCAAATCTTTGAAAAACTTTTGTTAATAAGTTTGGAATTTCACTTAAAAAACCAAAATTGGATGTTTTTTGAGTTCTTACTGATCCAAGCAAAGAATTTCTTAGTTAGATTACAATCTAAGCAAGGCATCCTCAAAATATTTGAAGTTTTAATTCAGATTTAGTCTTTAGAATTTTTAGATCTCAAAATTAGTGTCTTTAGCTTTAAGTGTTATTTCTAGAAATTGTAGTGTCTTTTGAAGCAAAAACTTGGTTTGTAGTTTTGATCTTGAATAAAAGGAATTTCTTATTGAGCAATAGATCATTTTGAGTTCTCAATGAAATTAGATTTCTTTTCATTTATTCTTGTTTGAAGGAAAGATTTTTTTTAAAATATTGCATTTCTCAACTCTTCTCTTAGATAGAATTCATTGAAAGAAAAAGGATTGTTTCTCATAATAGATGCATTTTTAGTGTGTTTTGAGTTGGGTCACTACATATCATCAGTTTCACTTTCACACCTATTGTCCTAAGAAACATCTTTTTAAAAGCAATGCTTAAATTAAAATCAATCTAGTAATTTTTATATTTCTAGGGCTCTTTTCACCAATATAGCCTAGGCTAGTGTCTTGGAGTAGGGAGTAATTAACTCTCCAAGACAATTAAAACAAACAAGTAGTTGATCTTGCGGTAGGAAAAAATCCAATAGTCGCTTGTATGCTCTGGGAAGCTCCTCTTAAAGGAGTCAAGCATGAGGTCATATTTGAACCAGTGGGATAATCAATTCTATCTCATTGAGAACGATAGAAGATATGTGCGTATTAACAATGGTAAACCCCAGATAGACCATTGTCGAGGAACCTGGGATCACTTGTCGGTATACCTTGGATTATGTCAAGGATCCTTCAAGGGGATTGAGCTTTGTTACTCTGCCCTTGCGCGTATGTTGGATCGTAGACTATTCCCCCAGGTATATTAGTTTCTGTTGGTAACCATAGTGATCATAATCTTACGGTTTTTTCCTAAGGTGACGGTGGAGGAAAGATCCCACTGTACCTAGAGCAGACGTCGACTAGACTCACTTGGACTCTCCGGAGGGTTATCTTCACTCGAGATGGTTTAAGTGGAGAAACTTGCACCGGTCTGTTTGATTAAGCAGGTTGTCGGGGTAACTGTTCCAATCGCCCTTTCTGCATTATATACTACGACGTTGGATTTCATCACCAACTAGTGTTTTTAGTGTTGGAAGTTACTGTTTGAGTGTTGATCCACACTGCTTGTCTGTGAGTTCTTTTCATTTATAGTCCTACCAAATCTCTTTGTACAAACTCGCGTTGACTGATGTGGGATTCCTTAAAGCCCATCTTTCAACAAGTCTTTCCCGTCGACCTCAACACCTTATCTGGGAAATAGACTAGAGTTCCTTTTGGGTACCTTGAGACTTGCATGCATTAATGGCAAGTTCTCTTGCTGAAAATCATGGGAATACATCAATGTCCCTTGATCGTCAGATCTTGCAAATGGCTCGACGTCAACCCCTCTATTCACATTTCGCAAGATGTACTTGGGTACCTTGGCACTCATTGACATCAATGGTGAGTTTGCCTCACATTGGTTAATGGCATTCATCAATGGCCAGTAATCTAATGATTTCTATTCATGCTCGACATCAACACATTCTTTCGCATGATTAGACTTGTACCATCAAGTTCTGTAGCAGGTGAAGACTATACATTTTTTCATGACTCCCTCAGCAGTTATAGTAGTATGAATTCTGATCTATTAGAGTACCACAGTCCCGCTTTCAACCTTTATCTTTTCCATGATTCAGCATCAGCAGTTCAGATTCCTTCATTTCCCAGGATCCAGTTATAGCAACATCAGCATTCATAGTTACATTTTCATGATCCTGCTGCAGTAAAACCTTCCATGTTCTAAAAGCGACAGTCACATATTCTCTGATTTAGCAGTTACAGCAGTTGCAGCTACGACACCAGTCACGTTTTCATGATTCAGCAGCAGCATCAGCTACATTCATATTGCATAGTTCATCATTCTTGGGTAAGTGGAAGTATGTTGTTTTCTAATCTTTAATCATGCAATTCCTTATATGCTAACTTGAATATTTTGGAAAATTCCCTCATCATGCTCCATTTCCTTTCATGACCCATGCCAAGTTGCATGAGGACATGCAACCAATTCAGTTGGGGGGGGGGAACTATATTCACTACATATTCACTACCATGATTCCATTTCTCCACCACTATCACTCCATTGTTTTTCTCATTTAACACTCACCAACATTTCTTTTCCAATGATACTTTGTTTCACTTTGCTTCATACGCATTAATATACATATTGGCATGCTTCATGAATATTACAAAAGGGCTTTCTCATGCACATTGATAGCTTATGATTTCCAGTGAGTGTTTACATTATTATTGCAGCAAAAGAACAGGAAACAAAATGAATGTTGTTGACATAAGAACCAACATTCTTTGTATTCATGGTTGTCACACAGGAACCAACCATAAGAAAAGAGAACAGAAAATGAAATGAATGTTGTTAACACAAGAACCAACATTCTTTGTATTCATGGTTGCCACACAAGAACCAACATTCTTTGTATTCATGGTTGTCACACAAGAACCAACCATAAGAAAATGTAAGTTGTTACTCATGCCCCTCACATATCCTGGAAACATTCATTATTAAAAAGACATCATCATGTAAAGCCAAAGTTCAGATGCCAAAGAGATCCATGCATGGTTGCATGAGGACATGCAACAAGTTCAGTTGGGGGGGATGTTGGGATTCAGAAATGTCGTATTTCATCCACCTTTCCCTTCACTATTCCTCACATTTCATCATCCCATTAAATTTTCATTATATCATTTTCATAAATACATTTGGGTTTCACCTTCTTATTTTCCACTTTATTCATTTTTGTATTATAAGTGAATTTACGATTAAATATTAGAAAATATACATGTTTTTATATATATCTCAAGAATGTGTGAGCTTTGTAATGTGTAGGAGATATGTGAAGGATTAATTCTAAGAGACTTCTGGAATATCTCCTGCACCATATTAAGGAGATAATTATTCAAGCCTATTCCTAAGGAGAAGATCACGGAGGATTTGGTTGGCATATCCTATTCAAGATATGTGAGAGATGTGTGGAGGATTCAAAGGGATCATGTCTTGTAATAATGGGAAAGTAGTTGAGAGTGGTTGAATGAGATGGTTATCTTCTTCATGTATAAAAGAGAGTGCTCTCTCTTCATTTTCATTAGTTCATAAGTTCACAAGTTCATAAGTTGATTAGTTCAGGAGATTAGCTTTTGAGTTTGGAGAGATAGTCTTGTAATTATAAGAAGGGGGATTCTTAACTGTGATTCATATTCTTTTGTATGCTTTCATGATTTTTCATTTGATTCTTGTAATGTAATTTGAGATAGCTTTATTGTTGTGAGCTCACATATGTTGTTTGTCATTCAACTCTTCACATGTTGTATTGATTTTCCCTTATGTAATTTCCTGCTTTCATAGTTAATGTTTCAATGCCTTCCTAGATTAATTTGATTTCTGTAATTTAGATTAGATTAGATTAGATTAGTTCCACTTCAGTCCTCCATATATAGTGCATGTGCTTCGTAAGCCTACAAACCTCGGATTGACAAATTAAATGGTTGGGTAAGTACTACAACAGAATTAAATGACAATATTTTCACCCAACAACCGAGAGCTTATTATCCTTCATCAATTATGTCAAGTGAGTCATCTATGTTTTCCAAATCACCGGAAACATTTTTATACGGTGGTCCTTCTGTGTCTTCGGGGTACCAGTCACTCTCTGGTACTTTCTTAGGAACAACTCCTTGACCAACTAAAAAAGTATTATCAACTGGTAGAAATGTAGCTAAAACTGAAACGTTGAATGCACAACAAATTTTTATGATGTCTAGTAATATTCCAAATCCTCAACCTCAAGGTAGTCAGTTACCGCCTGGGGGGCAACCTCAAGGTAGTCAGTTACCGCCTAGGGGGAAACCTCAAGGTAGTCAGTTACTGCTTGGCAAGCAACCTCAAGGTAATTTTTTACTAGGACAAAATGTAGGACAATATTATTTACCTAGAGAACAACCTCAAGGATAGTACACACCTCAAGGTTATCAACCTCAAGGACAGTACATACCCCAAGGTAAATCCTAGACTCAGTATATTCCTCAGGGTCCTTATCAACCCCAGATTCAGTACATGTCTCAAGGTTATCAACCTCAAGGTCAGTACCCAACTCAAGGTTTCCAACCTCCTTCCGATCAATCATTTTTACAAGGAACTAGAAATTTACCACTTAATTATCAACCCTACTTTCAACTAGGTTATGGTCCTTCATATGCACAACCTTCTACGGGTCAACACCCCGGAATGAACATGATGTGGAATACATCTCAAATTCAACAGACTATGCAACCTAATGTGTAGTTACCTAATCAACCTGGACAGCCTTTCTTTTGTGGTCCAACCCAAAAACCTGTCCAGCCTACTATTCAAGTCCCTGCACCTAGTTCTGTTCAACAGCCCGGGCCTAGTACACCTCATGTTACACCATTTTTTGGTCATCTAACCCATTATCGTTAGATGAACCTAAGTACACCATGTAAGACCAATTTTACCCCAAGTAAAATTTCTTTCACCACATCTGTTTACGTTTCTTGGTCATATTTAACCCAAAACAAGGTAATTAATTAAATAGATCATTATTTATTTAATTATTTCCTAAGAATAAGTTATTTAAATCATTATTTAAATAATATTCTTAGTTAAATTTGACTAAATCACATATAAATAATTGAATAAACCATTATTTATTTAATTATATTCCCCTCATCTCCCTTAAAATAATAAATAAATCATTTATTTATTTGTTATTTATAAATAAAGGAATTGACCCAAGTCAAAAGCCCTTTTCCCTCCAACAAATATAATAAAATATTCCTAAAGGGTGATTCTAGAATTTGATTAATAATATTTTATTCATGCACCAAGTTCTAGAACACCCCAATATTTTGTTATAAATAGGACGGTTTTCCCCATTCATTAGGCACCTCCATTGCATTAGACCACACTAGATCTACTCTTGGTCACCATTTTCATTTGTTTGCATTTTGAACTCCCATTGAGTTCCATGTTTGTTAGGGTTTTCCATATTAACCAAAGAGAGGAATTTTAGATCTGAAACACTAAGGACTTCCAAGGACCCATCCCACTAAGGAGAACTGGAAAACACCTTTCTTGTTTTCCTCTCAGGTGCCCCATTCTTTAATATAATATAAGATTCTTTTTAAATACATTGTCTTGTCCATTGGATGCATGGAGCCATTGTATATTTTATCTGCTTAATGTCTTTTATGCTTAAATCTAACTATATGCAGCAAACCTAAAGATATTTTGCAGCCATATTTGATGTTAGGGCTACTTGATATGCATAGCTAAAGTGATCTTTTACGACGAAAGAATCATACTAACAATTGGCGAATCCACACGGGTTTTCTTTTGCAACCACTGTCGTTTTCTATTCTCCTGCATATCTAGCTGTTTCAGACCCTAGGGTTTCTCTTCAATATTTTGTTTTTTCCTATTTTTATGCTAGTTTTTCCTTCTAAAACCATCAAAAATTCAAATTTCTAACTTTCGTGTGTTTCTTGCCTTATTGCGCAGGTGACCGACATCAGCCGCAGCTGAGACGACAAAATTTTCTGAAATCTGCTGCAGCTAGCCCTGGATCTGCAAGTCGCACTTATCTGCCCAAAAAGTGCGACCTGGCCTTGAGGTCGCATTTTTCTGCCCTAAATCTGCGACCTGGCCTGAAAACAGGCCCAAACCTACGACCTGCAATTTTTTCTGCAATCTGCCAACACTTTTTCTGGGTTTCACTGAGGCTTCTGTCAGGGTTTTCCAGCCTCTGTCTCCACCTATTCAGACCTGTTGCTGATCTATTTCACTCACCTAAGTGGGACTCTTTCCCCTTAGGGCTTTAGTTCCCTCCACTTCTTGTGGGAGAGTTTTTTTCTATTTTCAGATGTCTGAATTTCCAGAAGTTTCAGCCTTATTCCAGATCTGATACCTCCTGTTTAGATCCTCACAGGTCAGCTTTTCTTCCCTTTCTATACATTGCCTCTCACTTTGTTTGGGTTCATCTCTAGGGTCACCTCTTTGACCCCCCTCTTTTTAGCTGATCTCCTATTTTCTAGCAGCAACCTTGCCCCTGCCTCTTTATTGTTTTCTGCACCACTTTCCCGCAGATCTCTCCATTAGATCCCAGTCCCTCCAGACCTTAGATCTATTGATCTCTTGTTAGCGTGCTCTGCCCCTTCTAGACTAGTTTTGAGAGACCCACCTTCTTGGGTTCGATTGCTGCCTTTTTAGTTGCTAATTTTTTGTTCTTTCAGTCTTATTTACTACAGATTTCTTTTCCATTACGCAGCACACTTTTTATTTTACTCTCAAAACGTCTGGGTTTAATCAATTAAAATTAACGCACGCCACACACTAACCCTAAGCAGCAGCCTCGTTAACACCGTCGCAAAGACTTAACGCTTACTTTGCACCTTGCTGCCCTTGTCGGTCTTTCTTCTTCGCGTCATCATTGCGCCTCCAAGGTGTTTTTCCCGGCGACTTCTTGGCCTTCACCCTCAGTTTCTGGTTGATTGACTTACTCCTTCTCGTTGTCCTCGATTAAGTCCTCCCCTGAGTCCACACTCCGACTCTTCCTCTGCTTGTTCGGGCTCCCCCTGTTACTTTTGCCATGTATACCTCTGCTCAACCTCTTTTGGGCTACAGTTTACCTCCAGGCGTGACCAGCTCCTCCGACACTTTTGCCTCTCCAGGTAGCATGTATCCAAGATTTGGCATGCCTCCTCCTTTTGCCTATCCTACACCTTACCCCTACCCGCATTCTACTGTCCCAACACCTTCAGCATTTGGACCACATTTACCCCCCCTTCAGGGCCAACATTTTCACATCCAGGTACCCCTCCTCCTATTCCTTCTCAACGAAAGAGGAAAGTCCATCCCTATACTTTTGTTAATCATGGACCCAACTATTCCTGCATTGATTCCCCCACTATCACCCAATCCCCAGGCTCTCAGCCCAAGCCGAATAGGCCTCTTCACACTAACAAGCCTTGTTCGTGTTGTGATGTTTACGGTCATCCCACTCATGCTTGTCCCCGATTACCACCAATGAGGCAGCTATGGGAGTCTCAGACCACTATGCAGACACAACCATCTTCTCTTACTCTCCCTCCCCATATGGACACCTCCCAACCCATTGTGTCTACTGATCCTTGCCCTCAACCAAGACTCATGGCTACTCAATCACCCCATGACCCGGTACCCACTAAACCTTCTCTGTCTGGTTCCTCTGAATACCAGATTCTCATATGACCTCAGACCAATCTCTCACTGCCAACCCTTCCCTTCAAACTCGGTGTCCCATTCCTTATACCCCGGAGTTCCCATCCTCGGGCCCTATTCAGCCTCTATCGACACCCAATGGTCCCTTGCTCATTCCTCCGCCCAACGACAAGATTCATACCCAAATTCCTAAGGGCCCATTACACCGAAATGCTGCCTCTAATCAGATTTCCTTGGATGCTGTCGACCCTACCGATGACCAGTTAATTGTTTTCGATCCCCGTCAACTTGACCATCCCCCTCTTCCTGCGTCTGTTGCTTTCCAAATCTCGGTCCAAATCCAAAATGCCACTATTGCTCGATGCGTCATTGATGAGGGGGCATCTACCTATGTCATGTCCACTTCGGTTTGGCAACAACTCGGATCTCCTACGTTGGCCCCTTCCACCATCACCCTTCGTGTGTGGGATGGCCATGCTTCCCAGCCTATCGGCCTCTTCCGCCGCTGTCCTATTACTCTTGCCGGCAAAACTGTGTGTGTCGACATTGAAGTAATCGACGCCCCTCTTGACTTCAACATCCTCTTGGGGCATAGTTACACCTATGCCATGTCTGTCGTCCCATCCACAGTTTACCGCAAGATGTTCTTCCCACATAACGGCAAAATCGTCACCATCGACCAGTTATCGTATCGTACCCCCAAATCTCAGATTTCCCCTGAGCCCTCTATTTCTATTGCCACTACACCTTGGCCCAGTATCTCTCCCGGCCTCTTTAAAGACTCCTCCTTGCTCGGAACCTTTATTGACCCACCTACCCCCTCTGACCCTATCCTGGCGAGCGTTTGCATGATGCAATCATCTTGGGCTAACCTTCCACAACCCACTTTGGCTAGTCAGCAACCTCAACTTTCCCCAACTCCTCCGGCCCCTAGCCCTTCGCCCCCGCTAGCCAGTATTTTTCCTTCATAATCTCCTCTGCTTACTGGGTCAATTCACCCTGATTTTAATCCCCTCGGCCCCGTCCCTCCTGGCCATTTTCCTACTGGTCAGATTCCTTTCCTCGCTCCCCCTCCTGGAGCTTCTTCCGTCCCTATCTTGGCTACCCTCTCCCTACCCAACTTGACCTTGGGTATACCTGTCTGGTATCTAAGCCCCCCTGCCCCTACCCTGCCTGGTCAACTCAAGCCGTATCTTGCTTTGACTCTGGTTCAGCCAATACCCATGACCTCTTGCACTGCTCCAATACCTCAGTCACCTAACCCAAAACCTCCTCCCGTTACAACCATCTCCGGTAACAATATCAAATCTCGCAGGGGGGCACCGAAGGACACGGTGGTGTTGACAACTTCCACCCCTCCTCCCCTTCCAAAACATCCCATCCAGTGCACCTTGTGTGACATTGTTGGCCACGCCACCCATACCTGTCCTGAATTACCACACCTCAAAATCGTGGTCAATGAAATGTTTCTAGAATCTGATATTCCCATGGTCCAGGTCACCCTCCCTGGTTCCCTTCCCAAACTTAAAAACTTGCACAGCAATCACCCTTGTTCTTTATGCGACTTCCATGGGTATTATACCCACCTTTTCCCCTGTATTGACGAGTATCGTGCTTCTTTGGCCACTTACCGCCAATTCGAAGCCGCGCTTGCCCGTCCTCCTTTTTTAACTCCCGACCATGCGTCCACCTCTATTACCATTTCTCATCCTGATACTGACATGAATGAACCTTCTGCCACTATTTCCTACCTTTCTTCATCATCGTGTTCCCCGGTATCCAATCCCTTAGCCCCATCCCCCACTGTTTCACCTACCCACTCGTCTATTGACCCCGCAGTCACTTCTCCTATCGACACAAACACAAGCCTTTCCCCTCAGCATCAGATATCTCATATTTCTACCTCTGCGGGTCATCCTATGTCATCCACTATTCCCCTCTTCCAGTCCGATGAAGACATCATGGAAGCCATGACCGAACCTGACTTTCCATGGGACGATATGCACCACCATGCATACTTCCTACCACATCAATCACATGACCAATATGCTCTCGAATCCAAAGACTTTATTCCCAATAAAGTTGATTGGTTCAAAAACCCATCCCTGCCCCTGACGCTTTCGAAGAAGGAAATATGAGTAACATCTCCCCTACCATCAAAATAGACATTTCTGTCAAACTAGGTATTGAAGAACACATCACCATGGGTGCCCACTGCACTCTCGAAGAAATTGAAGCCTACACCAAACTCTTCAAAGAATTCCGTGGTGTTTTCACCTGGTCCTACTTAGAAATGCCAGGACTCGATCCGGCCATTGTCGAACATTACATCGACACATGGCCTAATGCCACTCTGGTCCGTCAAAAGTTCAGACCCATTCATCCAGCTAGATGTGAAGCCATCAAAGCTGAAATTGATAAGCTCCGGCAGGATGGTTTTATTTACCCCATTGAGTACACCACTTGGGTGTCCAACCCAGTTCTCGTTCTCAAAAAACAAGGCACCATTCGTGTTTGCACCGAATTTCGCGATCTGAACAGAGCTTGTCCCAAAGACAACTTCCCCACAACATTTATTGACCAAATCATTGATGAGTGTGCAGGGCATGAGGTCTTATCCTTTATGGATGGCTTCTCAGGATACAACCAAATCATTATGCGTCGTGCTGATCAACTTAAAACCGCGTTCATTACTCCGTGGGGAACTTTTGCATACCGAGTCATGCCATTTGGTCTTAAAAGCGTTGGTGCCACTTTTCAACGAGCCATTTTTTATTGTTTCCATGAATTAGCTCATATTATCCTCGCCTATTTAGATGACCTTATTACACGTTCTAAACATCAGGCACAACACCTACCTGATCTGCGTACCATTTTCCTCCGCTGTCGCAAGTATAACATCCGCCTTAACCCTTTAAAATGTGTCTTCTGTGTTCTCGCCGGTCGTCTCCTCGGCTTCATCGTATCTAAAGACGGGATAACTCTTGACCCTTTGAAAGTTCAAGCCATTCTTGAACTGCCTATCCCTCAAACCTTACGACAACTCCAAAGCCTCCAAGGCAAAGCTAATTTTCTTCGCCGATTCATCCCAGACTACGCGACCACCGCGAATGGTTTCCTTCGACTTCTTCGCTCCCACACTTCTTTTGTCTGGGATACATACGCTCAACAATATTTTGATGCCCTCAAGCATGCTCTCACCTCTGCCCCCTTGATCCGTCATCCTGACTTTGACCGAGATTTCATCCTTTAGATCTCCGCTTCCACCCATTCGGTTGCTGGTGTCCTTATTCAAGAAGATGATAACGGCCTCGAGCATGTGATATATTATGTCAGTAAAAACCTTGCTGGCCCACCTGTGTCCTACTCACATGAAGAAAAGTTAGCACTAGCTGTTGTGTTCTCGGTCCAAAAACTACGTCATTATATCCTCCTGCGTTCCACCAAGGTTGGGACTGATTCCAACCCCATGGCTTTCCTGTTGAGTCGACACATCCTCAGTGGGAAGTATGCTTGTTGGGTCGTTATTCTCCAAGAATTCGACCTTGAATTTGTCACCCCAAAAAGTAAGAAAGGTTTAGCCCTCGCTGAACTCATTTCTGATTTGCCTACCGGGACGCAAGACACTCTTATTAATGATGCTCTTCCCGATGAACATTTATTTTCCATCACCACTAATGATCCTTGGTACGGTGATATTCTTTCTTACCTGCGAACCCAAAAGTTTGCCCTTCATCTTGATCGCGCTGCCCGACAACGCATCCGACACCAAGCCTCTCGCTACCTTCTATTCGGTGACGACCTTTATCGTCGTGGAGTAGATACTGTCCTTTGTCATTGCCTCACACACACTGAAGCTGAAAAAGTCCTCAATGCCTGCCATAGCGGTGCTTGTGGGGGCCACCTTTCCGGCCTCGCCCCGCCCAAAAAATCATGCGTGCCAGGCATTTTTGGCCTTCTCTCTTCAATGATTTCATTGAAGCAGTCAAACACTATTCCAATTGCCAACATTTCGCCCCCAAGGTGCGAGCTCCTCCTGCTCCCCTCCATCCTGTCATCACAGCTGGCCCTTTTTGCAAATGGGCCATTGAATTTATGGAATGTCAACCTCCCTCCGCCGGTAACCACAAATACATCATCGTTGCAGTTGACTATTTCACTAAATGGGCTGAAGCTATGCCGACATTCAAAAATACGGCAGCCACCACAGCCCTCTTTTTCTTTAACCATGTCATCACTCGATTCAGAGTTCCAAAACAGTTATTCTCTGACCATGGCCGACATTTCTAAGATGAGATCTAGCACGAGCTATCCTCACTCTTGGGTTTTGAGCACCAATATTCATCTTCCTATTACCCCCAAGGTAATGGCCAAGTTGAAGTGGTCAACAAAATTCTTAAGACCATGCTTCATAGAATGGTGAATAAGCACAAAAACAATTGGCACCTTATGCTCTTCCCTGCTTTGTGGGCTTATCGGACTTTGGTTAAAACCGCCACTAGTTTCACTCCTTTCCACCTCGTCTTCGGTGAGGAGGCAGTACTACCAATCGAATGTGAAATCCCTTCCCTTCACCTAGCTGTTGAACTCCTCCCTGATACCCAACCTCTCGAACAACGACTTATCATGTTTGAGCGCGCCTCTGAAGACCGTCGTGTTGCATTGCAAACTCTTGAAGTGGCCAAAAAGCGCACCAAAGCTCAGTATGACAGAAAAGTACACCCTCGCCAATTTCACGAAGGTGACCTTGTTCTAGTCTATGACCAGGCCCATGATACCCTTGTTCATGGGAAGTTCGACTCACTATGGCTCGGTCCTTACATTATCAGTGAAGACCTTGGGAAGGGGGCCTATCTTTTAGAGGACTTTGAAGGCCACCCCCTTCCTAATCCTCGCAATGCACTCTATCTCAAGAAATATTACCCCTAGCATTTCTCGCTCGAAATGCACGTCTTATTTTCTTGTAGATAGCCAGCATATATTTTTTTTTCACATTTCGCTACTTCACGAGGACACTCGCTGTCCACGAAGTCTTCCCTCACATCCCCTTAAAATCGGGTTTTCTCACTTACACCACAGTTCAGTGGGGGGCACCAATTTCCCACACACTCATTTCCGTTCGTGATAATTTCCGTCATGAGTTGCCAGTTTGTACTCATGATTTTTATGGTCCCCATTGGCACCATCTCTCATTTCATCATCATCCTTCGTATACGTCTGTGCATCGCTCCACTATTTTCTCCCGAGTCTTAGTTGAGCTTCCCTTATTTCCTCACCTACCTACTTCTATCGACATCAGCTCATTTACTGCAGAAGTCAGGTCTAGGGGGGCAGTGTACCTTGGATCGAGCTCTTTTCAACCCGATCGTGATCTACACACTTGATGGTTCGGTGATGCAGCAGCAGCTATTGATGATACCTGGGTGTGTGTGAGATGTCTCAGCCCTCATGAGGGGTGGCCCTACAGGTAGCCCCCCACATACCCGGATGACTTCTTCATTCAAGACCTTGATGCAGCTCCTCTCCTTTGATGATATCGGCCTCAGTCCCTTGCAGCACCTCTTGGATTTGCACGTATCGGTTCGATTTCGCGAGCCCTTCCCCATGTGTAGGGGGCATTTGGGTGTATTTATCTCTCATGTACAACCAAACTATTGTATAAGTCCTGACGATTATTCCAGGCATAGCATGTATGTGGGATTTATCATTCTTGTTTTCTGGCTCCTGTTTAGGCCAGCACTGGCTTTACTATTGTGTTCTGTGGTTTTCCGGGTGCCTTATCCTTTGTACTATTGTCTCGGCGGGCATAGGTATGCCTCCCCCGTCGCCTTTCACATTGGTACCACATCATACTCTTGAGACTTGTTGCACCTGTAAGTCTCGTCTCGTCTAGGTCTAGTCCTCCACCACTTTATATTACCTTATATTCCTCTCTTTCATTTCCATCTTACTGTCTCGTGCTTCAGTTCTTACAACGTACTTCGGTCATATGATTTGCTCCTAACACTCGTACGTTGGGGGGCAATCTGTTACACCATTTTTTGGTCATCTAACCCATTATCGTTAGATGAAACTAAGTACACCATGTAAGACCAATTTTACCCCAAGTAAAATTGATTTCACCACATTTTTTTACGTTTCTTGGTCATATTTAACCCAAAACAAGGTAATTAATTAAATAAATCATTATTTATTTAATTATTTCCTAAGAATAAGTTATTTAAATCATTATTTAAATAATATTCTTAGTTAAATTTGACTAAATCACATATAAATAATTAAATAAACCATTATTTATTTAATTATATTCCCCTCATATCCCTTAAAATAATAAATAAATCATTTATTTATTTGTTATTTATAAATAACGGAATTTACCCAAGTCAAAAGCCCTTTTCCCTCCAACAAATATAATAAAATATTCCTAAAGGGTGATTCTAGAATTTGATTAATAATATTTTATTCATGCACCAAGTTCTAGAACACCCCAATATTTTGTTATAAATAGGAGGGTTTTCCCCATTCATTAGGCACCTCCATTGCATTAGATCACACTAGATCTACTCTTGGTCACCATTTTCATTTGTTTGCATTTTGAACTCCGATTTAGTTCCATGTTTGTTAGGGTTTTCCATATTAACCAAACAGAGGAATTTTAGATCTGAAACACTGACGACTTCCAAGGACCCATCCCACTGAGGAGAACTGGAAAACACCTTTCTTGTTTTCCTCTCAGGTGCCCCATTCTTTAATATAATATAAGATTCTCTTTAAATACATTGTCTTGTCCATTGGATGCATGGAGCCATTGTATATTTTATCTGCTTAATGTCCTTTATGCTTAAATCTAACTATATGCAGCAAACTTAAAGATATTTTGTAGCCATATTTGATGTTAGGGCTACTTGATATGCATAGCTAAAGTGATCTTTTATGATGAAAGAATCATACTAACACCTCAGACTCTACCTCAAACTGCTACAGCTACTGCAACTTTTGTTCAACCTATAACACCTGTTTCTAGAGTATCTGTAGCTCTGGTTTCTTCTATCCCTGCATCAGTGCAAATTCCTCAAGCCTCTGTGCCACAGTTAGGACCTACAATTCAGACTACGGTCCAGATGCCTATAGGAAAAGCTGGTACTAGTACGATTGTCTCTACTTAACCACTGTTTACTTATCAACCGTTCTAGGGACAGTATCAATTTGGTCAGGCTACAAAAAATCTAGTATATCAGTATCAGCCATATCCTAGGTATACTTATCAAGTACCTCAACAACCCCAGTATGGTCCGGTTAATCCTGGTTACCCAGGAGGTTTCACGATTCAAAATGCACATCTAATTCCAGGGTATCCTAGATATCCTCCTCCTGGCATTGGTTTGATCACACAAGGTTATCAAGACCCTAACCATTAGTTACCATTCATAGCAACTTTAGATTTACCGGATCTATCGCGCCTTACGAACAATCCCATTTTTTATCTTCCATATTGGTCATCGATGCCTAACAAGTTGCCCAGTGATATTCCGAAATTTGAAGGTAAGTCAAGAGAGGACCCATCTAATCACGTTATGACTTATCACCTCTGGTGTGCATCCAATTCACTAGTCGATGATTCGATTCGACTACGTATTTTTCAGAGAACTCTCATTGGTCTAGCTGCGAAATGTTACAATGAGTTACCACGTGGCTCTTTTAATAATTTTAATGCACTGGCTACTACTTTCTTAACCCATTTTCAGTTGCTTGTCAGATACAACAATGGCACAAAATTGTTGACTTCATTAAAACAATCTGTGTCTACGTACATATCTAATCACATTCATGAGTGGAGACGTAGAAGGTGTTTAGTGAAAGTCTTTATTCTGGATCAGATTTTGGCTGAATGCTTTATTAAATCGTTATTGCCCAAAATTACTGAAGATGTGGCCAAAGGAGGCATTGTTACGGAAGATCAAGTCATTGCTCAGGCTCAGTACCTTGACCTTGTATATACTCAGTCAGGTACTCTGTATGATAAAATCCTCGATTTACCAAGACCTAGTCAATTAACTGCAACTCCTTCTGGCACTCATGCCGTTGATGGTGTAATTGGTTTTGTTAGTGTTGAGTCTCAAATCTACATCTTTCCTATACACCTTTCTAGACCTTTTTCATTCACCTGAACCTTCTAAGTCGTCAATATCATTGCATATTAATTGTAAAAGAGCATCTAAAATGGTTTTTAACTATGATTTGTGTCTGCTGTTTGATTTAGATTTTTGCTCATTTAGCTGCGGAATCTTGCCACTTTCCGCAGCTGCTGCAACTTCCCGCAACCATTTTGTGAAATTCTATATTGCAGGTGTCTTCAGGCAAATCAAGCCACATGGGAAAATCAAAAATGATGTGGACATGGATCGTGTCCTATTGGCTCGGGAAAATTCACCTAAGGAGGCTGTGGTCAAAGGTGGCCAAGTGGAAGTCAACCGTAGATTCCCACGGTGACAGGACTCTGTTTCTCATCACGTGAAGATTTGTATGACCATTTCTAATTTACGGGAGACACATCAACACCTGTACACGGCTCCATAAGCCGAATCCAACAACCACTCTTCATAGATTTACTCCTCACCACGGCCATGATGCTGGATCTCTGGACGCGATGGTTCACATGTCTCTATCAGCACAAACTTTAGGGAATTAGTTATATCACCTTTGTTATAAATAACGTGTTTTCATACGCATAATAGTTAGCCTCCATATAGCCCTGTAATGTAATTGCGTTGCCACTGTGCTGTAATATCATTTCTCTGTTATGACTACATTTTAATATATAAGAAGACTCTGTTTCCAAGCGTAATTTGTATTTGAAGGCTGTTGCCCGAGGCTGGTGCAGAGGGCCCCTGCACAAGCTGAGGTTTTGTGCATTACTGTATAGTTTCTTGTTTTATTTCTTTAAGTTCATTGTGCCATAAGTCATTCACGTGTTTATACATTGTATCTTTCATGGTATTTATGCTTCCTCTCTGTTCATAATCTTTCATGCTTTACATTTTACTTCTGTCCATAATCTTTCATGTTTTATGTTGTTGTTAACTGATCAGTGTTCTTGTTTCAGATTACAATAGGCAGCCCGGGCACTTGCACATCTTTTTATAATGACTAATGACATCGAATCAATATTGTCCTTCTGCTAATTTACTTTTCTTAGTTTTTTTTTGTTTAATTCCAGCACTGTTTGTTTATTTCAGTCTTGCACATTTTCTTCATTAGTTAGATTTAGATATATTAAATTGCTCATGTCATTTTCAGTTACCTCCGAAAGCCATAGCTGGACTAATGGTGAGGGATTGAAGTATGAGTGTGTAGTTTGATATTAGTTTACTTTCTGCAAGTTAGATATATTAAATTGCTCATGTCATTTTCAATTACCTCCGAAAGCCACAACTGGACTGATGGTGAGGGATTGAAGTATGAGTGTGTAGTTTGATATTAGTTTACTTTCTGCAAGTTAGATATATTAAATTGCTCATGTCATTTTCAGTTACCTCCAAAAGCCACAGCTGGACTGATGGTGAGGATTGAAGTATGAGTGTGTAGTTTGATATTAGTTTCTTTTTCTGCAAATTAGATATCAGATTTCTCAAGTTGTTTATGGTTACCTCCGAAAGCCATAGCTGGACTAATGGTGAGGGATCAGAATATAAGTTGATGTAATTTGATTTAGATTTACTTTTTTGCAATTCTTGGATTTCTTTAAGCATAGTTTCTTTTGTATTTGGACAGCAGCAAGGATAATGAGTTTCATGATCTTGTATTTCACCTGTTTATTGACTAGGAATAGTGATGCAATTTCATTTTCTTTGAAGAATTAATTTGTCCTCAGGTGTTTTAAAATTCTTTGAAGTTTGGAAAACTGGCTAGAAGGACATCATTGTCTTGAATATTTGTTCCCCCCATATTTGTCTATTAGAATTTCATAAAAAACCAAAAACGACAAAAAAGTAAGAGATAGGCTATCTTGCACATATAGTGCGCCACACTTCGTCAGCTTACGAATCCTGGATTGAAAAATTAATGTAGAAATTTAGGACACACTAAATTGACCAAACATTTTGGCGCCATTTCCGAGGAAGTGTAACTAGGTAGCCAATTTCTTTATAAAAAAAAAAAACAATAAAAAGAAGGGAAAATTTGATAACTTCTTGAAGTATGCTCTCCTCTTGCACCTAGTGTGACCTAGAGGATCAGAAAAGAGAGTTATTGGTTCAATAATTTCTTAAGTATGCTCTCATCTTGCACCTACTGTGACACCTGGAAGATCAGAAAGATAATTATTAGCCCAACTTTAAAAATAAAAAAATAAAAAAAAAATGACATGCATAGAGCAAGAGATTCTAGGGGAAGGTTTATATCTAAATCCAAGAGTTCGATTTTCACAACTCCATCTTCTTCAAGGCATAGACAAGAATCACCACCATCTACCCCTAGCTTTAAGATTTTTGGAATTCAAGGAGCAACTGAATTAGAGGATTCTCCTATACTACCTACTAAATCCCATTTAGAAAACAAAGAGACTCCCTCTCATCCTCCCTTGATAGAAGAACCAGAGGACTTTAAGGACTCTAAAGAAACTATCATGGCAGAGGAAATAATATATGGATTTGGAGGTAGAGGTAGAGGTAGAGGAGGAGGAAACAATGGAGACAACAATGGTGAAGGTAATAATGGAAGAAATAGGGAAGGAGACAACTTGTTTGGATTCCCTATAGTTGATGAGGAAAATCATACAACAATGAAAAATATCTCACCATCCTGCCCCTCCCAACTTTTATGGATTGCGAAGTGAGGATCTCCAAACATTGTTTGAGTTTGAAGTCGTGTGCCGAACCTATGACTATATGGAAGACTCTAAAAAACTCACACTGTTTCCTTCAACATTGAAGGGAGCTGCTTTGAAATGGTTCATGGGATTAGCCACCCAATCTATTAGGACTTGGAATGATATGAAACAAACATTTTTGGATAGATGCTTGGACTATTGTATGCCCACCAATCACAAGGATGAGGTATTCAAAATGATGTAAAAATAAGATGAAAATTTGGAAGATTTACTTGAAAGATTTCAATACAACTTGAAAAGAGCAAAGATGAGTAACTTAGATGATGAAACCTTGAAAGCCCTCATATTAAAAGCCATTATAGATGAATGGATATATATTTTAAACATGATGGGGAAAGGAGACATTTCTCAACTTCCACTTCGTGACATAGCAGAACTATGTGTCCATCTCTCAAGGGGAAAATCTAAAACGGGAAAAGGGCCTAGAGATCCTTCTCTTATCAGAGAAAACAAATCTGCAACTGGATCAGTAAGTAGGGCAGAGATTGGCAATATGCTTGATGAATTCAAAACTGATATCTTAGGGAGCCTTAGTGAACAACTAGACACCCTTGAAATTCAAAACAAGCAGAAAGCAGAAACTAATGCTCTAGCCATCTTTTGTCCAAAATGTAGGAAGAAACATGCTTTAAGAGAATGTCCCTTGGATGCAAAAGTTGTAGAAACATGTATGACTTGCTCAGAGAATCATGAGACCAAGGATTTTCCTTCAATTCCTGGACTCAAATCTATCTTTCAAGAAGATCCAAATTCAGTAGAATCTCTCTGTTTTGTTGCAAGAAGACCTTGGCAAGGGCAACAAACTCAAGGGTTTAACAACCCTATGAATTTTCAACCCCCACCAAATTGGAATCCTTGGCAACAACCTTGGCCCCAACATCAAAATCCATATCAGCCATGGGTACAAGGGATGCAAAATCCTTATGGGAGATTTGTTCAATTTTATCAATATCCTCCATCTTTTCAAAATCAACAAGCTCCACAACTTCCAAATCCAAATCCACAATTTTCATTGCCATTTCCACAACAACAACCTTCTCAACGAAATCCAAATCCTCAACTCATGCTCCCATACCAACAAAATACAAATCAACTTCCAGCTCAGCCATTGCCAAAACCTAACAAATAAAAACTTTAATACTTATACATAGAAAGACAACAATTTCCTACCTATATGATTGTTCCTCTCAATGTCAGAATGATTTGGTGAGTTCAGAAAACCTTCTATAGATATTCAAGAGCAAGATACCTCAGGAGGATTATCTTCAAGTCAATAAGGGTTCCTGAGGAAGCATCTCTTCAAAATTCAAACATTCAAAAAGAAAAAGAAAAGTCAACCTCCCCATAACTCCTATAGTTGAGCAACCCGCATCTTCATCCACACCTCTCTTCCTCCCGAAAGACTACAACTGACAAGGTGGAAAACAAATCTTGTTGCCTAACTATGATTTTCTAGATGAATTAAAGAATGTTTGTATAAAAATTCCCCTTGTTACAAGCCATTCGTGAGAGAGATTACTATTCAGTAAAAACAAATATGCTCAAAGACCAGAAGGAAACTAAAAGACACAAGTGTTAGCCGAAATCTGCCTCAGGCTGAGGAAGGCAAAACTCGAGGCAACATCAAACCAAGCTCAGCCTCATAGCTAGCCCTACGAGGACAGGAGAGGGCTCTCTCCAGTCAATCTCGATAAAATGAGCAATAGGGTGCGAGATGACTCTAGAATGGGAACTGATTTTAGGCTAGTAAATAGATAGGAAAGTTTGATTTTGATTTTTTGGGTTTTTGTTGAAAAAATGGGAAAAACAATTTTGGGTCCGGGGATAAGGCCAGATCTTTGCAGAACTCGAGTTGGGGCGAGGTAGGCAGTAGTATTGATGCTTTTGATTATGTGTATGGATGGATCATAATGACAAGGAGCCGAAGAGGGCAAACGAGAACATGGATCCTCTCCAAACAGTCGAAAACATATAGAACTAAATGACTTCAAAGGCAGAGCACTGTAAACAATGGATTCAACCTCATCTACTCATTCAATTTAGTTCAGAAGCATATGAAAGGAATGGCATACATTAAACATGAAGAAATTACAGTAAATAGAGAGAAAACACCATCAAGAACAGAACACCACAAGGATTCCAACAGGTGCCGCAAAACCTCTGATCTTTCCTTAGCCAAAATATGAAAAATATTTACAATGTGTGCCAAAAGTTTCCCAAGAGTCCAACCTATAGAATGTCTCAGAAATTACAATATATAGATCACTCTAACCCCTTCCCACACCTCTAGGGGTCAAAATCCTCCTTCTAGGAGCAGTTCCAACAAATTCTAATCAAGGAGCTAAATCAGGCAACAACAACTTGCAGATAAAAGAGTGGAAATCGATTCATTTACATGATTTTCACTTTTTTGAGAGTGAATCTTCTAGAATAGGTAAAATAAGCCACGCTATACATGCCAACCACCAATTTACATCATAAAAACCCAAAAATTTCATCCACAAGCAAAACCGTAGGATGATGGCATTGGATGAGTCGGGAAGTTGGAAAATAAAATTCACCAAATTTAAGTGAGATGGGTCGCGCCCATGAGCCAAGTGGGTGCGTGTCTTTCAACCTGATTTTAAGCATTTCGCATCCAAATCGAGCTCATGATAGTCGTTGGAAAGCCCTGATGCTGGCTATCCAACCCAAGTGAAATTTCCCAATTTGGAGCTCATGTGACCCCCCAAAATTTTATTCTCCCGTAAGGCTTCCCGCCGGGTGCAAAAGGTGGCAGCAAGGTGGTTTTCATGGTGTTTTTGAGCTTTTTGACCATCCAGAATCCGATGAAATGCTTTAGAAATGCCTGAGGATGCATAAATTACCATGAAAAATCCAAAAATGTAAAGTTTTCCTTCAGCAAGTGTCCCGAAAAAAAGTGAGCATATGGACGCGCTACCCGTATAACTGAAAAACCTGTTTTTAGACCAAAATATTTCAAAATGACAAATTTTTTTCTGAATTTGCTCAAATTCGGAGCGAAGACCCTCCATCATGTATCATGCCCATCCAACGAAGCCTCGGCCAAAATACGGAGTGGATCAGGCCTTTTCCGCCGTTTTATTGCTTCGCTCAACCTCCTCTTCAGAATCTTCATTCTCGCTTTGCAGACATGCATGCGAGCCCAATAATGGCCTTTCATGTGACGAAGCATGTCTTTCTCTCTATTGGCCTTTGCCAACAAATTCTCCAGATGAATGTTAACATGCATGAGTTCGCCCTCTCTCTCGCTCAACCGGTGTCATGTCACCTGGTCTCTTTTCGCCAACTGCCGATCCTCACTGGATTCACCTCGCCATAAAGTGTATGCTCATCCTCAAGCCGTTTTGTTGCACCGCTTCCGCATATTTTATCACCCACCGAGCCTTCTCGCAATTGATCTTTCAGCCGTTGTCAATCTCAGCCTTCTTTTCCTGGATGATCTCTTTCAACTTCGAGCTAGGAGAGCTTGCATCAACATCACGGATCAGTGAAATCCGTGTCCCGCCTTTCCGATGGGCCCTCATCATGCATGGGCTTGCGCCCGTCTCCGTATCTGCACTGTCAAGAAGAAGGCGAGACCCTTCCACCCCGGGTGGAGATAATACTCACCGTGTAGCTGCAAATAAGGCCCTGTGGCCTCGCTGGTATGTCACATACAATGGAGCACTGTTATGCTCAACCTCAGGAATGTTAGGCTGGTGTGAAGGCTCTCCCGTATCATGAACTACCTCGGGAGGCGGCTGTGGCGCTGTGAAAAAGTCACGGGAGATGAAATCCTCCCAAGTGATGCCCTGCTGTGCCAACTGATGTAAGACTATGATCTTGATCAAAGCGAAATGATATATACTCCTATGCTGCTGTGCTGGGCTCTTCTTCTGTACAAAAATCACCATCCTCTCTATGTTGCAACACATGAAGTACGGAATGTTCATCATGCGTACCCTTGTGAAGTGCATCAACAAACGAACATGGTACGCAAAGAGACGCGTATCCGCCTCGCGCAATCGAAATACCGAATGATGAGTTTCATCACGGTAAACTCATCCCTCAAGAACTGAAAAGGAAAATCCCGCCTCAAGTACTTCATATACTCCGTGTTTAATGTATGGCTCATAGTGGAATCTCTTAAATGTCGAGTCGTTTGTTCCATTCCTCTCCCATATTTGGTATGCCGTTATTTTTACAAATAGTCAATGGTGACGTAATGAAATCAACCCCTAAGAAGATTTACAATGCACTACGTAAATGTAGAACAAACAAGACGAGCTAGTTCACGATGGCCGGGTTTGTGAAATCATCTCACAAAATCGAAACATGACTGAACCTGAAAAAAATCCATTGCAAGCGGACATGCCTGCAATTGAGCCAAAGAAGTAGGCTCTTCCCTGAGATGTTTACCACCTTTTCCACCTCTGTGAGGCCTCCGTGGCACATTACCCTCTGTTGTGGAATCACTGTCTGACTCCTACTCATACTCTGACTCTGTCTCTGACATGGCTTTGAACAAGATATTTACAATATGTATACTGATATAGATGCAGTGAAAGCAAAGTTATAATGTATATTCAACACCCAATAGATATCACCCACTTCCAAAGTATCACAGGAAAATAAAATTACAATGAAGATGGCTCTGTTTTAGTGGCATGAAAACTATCACTGTTTTGACCATAAGTGAGTTTCACAAATGAGTGCCAACTGCAAAGTATGGGGCAAGCTTTTGGTAATAATGGGAAAAGTTTGTCAAAGAAGAAAACAAGTAGAGGACTGTGTTTATGAACTGGAGAACAGAGAGAAGACCATGACCATAGTGACACAAATTACTATCACAATGGTAATAGAATGATAACAACAACAATGGTGATATTATGGTAATGAGGGCTATAGATTAGTCGACATAAGACTGTGCAAAATATGAAAGAGCATGAACAGCAGTGACAAGATGATAACTGAGGGCGTGAGGATCATCTATACAACGTGCTAGGGTGTGAACATATCCACCATTTGAAGGTTTTCAAATTTTTCATAAAACTACCCATACAATTTCAAAACCCTTACGGAATTAACTTGCATGTGAATGAAGGGTTCATATATTTTTCTCCAAGGATGGCTTGTTTCCCCAACATCAATGACATCACAACCATATTAAAAATCTATTGAGCAATGATTAAAACCTATTTAGAAGCTTTTTTGAGTCGACTTGAATCGAATCTGGGTGCAAAAAACGAATTTTCTGGGCTCTGTTTTAAGTGGGTAGCGCGCCGGTTTAAGTGGGTAGCGCCCCTCAAGTGGGTAGCGCCCGTGTAATTTTTCACTGGTAGTGGCACTCAAGTGGGTAGCACCCCTCAAGTGGGTATCGCGCACCTCAAGTGGGTAGCGCCCAACTCCAACGCTGTCAATACTTCTGCAAACACGTTTTCGGCCTCCAAAACACGATTTCGACTTCTGCCTTGGCGAATTTCTTGCAAATGATTATGATTGCCATGTTTATATATGAAGGAAATATCTCATGCAATCAGATTTGATTTCAAACGTGTTTTGAGAACCCACTTTATAATGTTTTTGGCATTTTGACATTTGGTCTCTTATTACAATACTTTCTCCTTTGGCTTTTCTGAATTTTTGAACTGATAGCTTTGCTGTCTTTTGCAGGGATGCGACACTTTAGCTTAGGAAAAGATCAGAGGCCTGCGGTGAAGCTTCTCATGGTGAAATGGATACCATTATTACAAAAATGGAATTAAACAATTTCTAGTTCCAAAACAGAGTTTTGGACTAGAAATTTTTTCAAATGCTTATGATAATAAAAATATGAAATCAAAACTTGTGAAACCAACCTCATGGTCTGCGGGCTTTATGACATGCATGCAAAAGACTCGAAAACCCTAGACTCTAGGACTAAAGACCTTTTCTTTTAAAACGAAACTGACATTTAATGACGATGAATGAAATGACGATAAACTTCAATGATTTTTGAGGAATTCTTAAATAGCCCTGTAGGTACAAGCATGAGGAAACACATGAAAACCAGACCCCCTCGTCAGTCAGTGGCCTGCTCCTAGCGAAATGCAACGAAGTGGAACAAGCGAGACACCTAAGAATGAATGTGCAAAAGCGAAATGGATCTCTCGACTCGAGGGTCAGAAGACCGACTCTAACATTGGCTCCAATGGGGATGGTGGCTCCATGGAGATGCCAAGAACGGCAGATCTCTGGGGGAGTCAGACAGTGCCTTCATCCATTGGGCGGTAGAGTCATTATTTCAACAGATAAAACAAAAAATTTTGACATATTTATTGATTGCAAACTTGACTGAAAAGCGACCGAAACTTGACCAAAACTAACTCGACTCTAAAACTGAAAAGACTGATAAAACTGACTTGACGAACTTCAAACCAACCAACCTCCATCTCCAGAATTATAGCCTTCGCTCCAGGCCCCAGACTGAAGATGAGAGATCAGTACACACTTGCAATAAAACAGAAGTAAAACAATATGTACAATGATGATGAAATCAGCAGAAAATACTCAGAAGTGATATCGCTTTAACAGCCGACCATTTATCGGCCCTCCAGGACAATCATCACCATTCATTTCCTTGAGAAGAAAAGCGTTTTGACCACGATACGCTGCAATCTTAAAAGGACCCTTCCATAGGTTTTCGAATTTGCCGTGCTTTCCCTTATCTTCATTCCGAGCATCCCATTTCAAAACCACCTCATCCAACTGAAACTTATCTGCTTTTGCCTTTCTGTCGTAGATCTTCTTTATGCGCTCCTGCAACTTAAAAGTATTTTGAAATACCTCCTCCCGTGTCTGCTGTAAATGAATCATCTAATTAATCCTCCGCTGCATGGGATCTTCCTCACTACCGGCTTCCTGAAGTAATTTGACAACCGGGACAGCAAGCGAAGTAGGAAAAACCGTGTCTATCCCGTACACCAACTCGAAAGGAGACATGCAAATAGACTTTTTCTGACTTACCCTATCAGCCCATAGTGCATTCATTAATTTCTTGTGCCAGCCCTTTTTATTGATTTCCAGCAATTTCTTAATGATATTCACCAAGGACTTATTTGAAGATTCCGCCAAGCCATTTCCTTGCGGATGGTAGGAAGTTGAATGTCCCAAGATGATATTGTACTTATAGCAAAATTCAACCATCCTCTTAGACTTGCAGGCCGCTGCATTATCTGTGATTAATTTTCTAGGACACCCAAAACGTGACAGAATATTGTTTTCAATAAAAGAGATAATTACCGCATCCGTGGCCTGCCGAGTGGGAATCGCCTCGATCCATTTTGTGAAGTAGTCCGTAGCTGTCAATATCCATCTATGCTGTCCTGATGATGCCGGATGGATTTCACCAATGAAATCCAACCCCCATTGCTGAAATGGTGCACTAACTTCAATTGGTTTGAGAGGCAAAGGCTGTAGTTTTTGCTTCCCTTCGAAAATTTGGCATTCGTGACAATTCTTAACAGCCTTGTATACATTTGAAAACAAATAAGGCCAATAATAACCTGCCCTTAAAATCTTATTCGCTGTGGTCTTCCAAAACAAATGGCCCCCGCAGTCACCTCTGTGAAAGTCCTCCAAAACTCTTTTGGCTTCCTCCTCTACCAAACAATTCAACAACATTCCCCCAGGGTCTTTCCAATATAATGCAGAATTCAATATACAAAATTTTTCAGCTCTCAACTTCAATGTTCTACTCTTATTTCTAGGCATCCCGGGAGGTGGAGATAAATTATGAAGTACGTATAAGATGTCAGCATACCAAGGGGAAGAAACAAAAATATCAGATACCTGAATTGATGTACTCTCCTCATCTTCATCATACATGGCAGCGATCAAATTTATATCTAGAGCATGCAGATTTGTTTCAGCCATGAGCTTGGCGAGTCCTTGTCCTTTGATCAGCTTGGTCGATTTAATCTCCACATCATATTCTAACAACGCAGCGATCCATTTACCCCGTCTTCCCTCTGGATCTGCCTGTACCAAAACATCTTTAACCGTTGTGTTAGGAACGTATGCTATAATGTGGGAATGCAGTATATACACTCAGAAATCTTTCAAGGCCTTTACAAGCGCAAGTGCTTGTTTCTCAATAATGTTGTATTTCAATGCTCCGTCCCTTATAATCCAACTGAAAAAAGCAATGGGCTTCTCAACTCCATCCCTTTTCTGCATTAAAACAGCTGCCAATGTGTGCTCAGAAGCAAAAAAAAACAAAATGAAGTCTTGTGTGTAGTCTGGGCTGATTAAGATAGGGGCTGAAGAAACAGCTAACTTTACCAAATTGAATTATTTCACCGCCTCTTCTGTCCACTTTACCTGACTGTCCTTTTTCAGCATGTTCGTGATTTCTCTAAGATGCTCTGCAAGATTTGGAATGAAACGATGCAGAAAATTCATTTTGCCATTAAATGACTGTATTTCTTTCTTTGTTCCCGGCCGTTCAATCTGGCCGTATGGCTTCAACATGTGTAGGGTCAACTCGAATGCCATCTTTCGATATGATGTGGCCAAGGAGCTGTCCTCATCCATGGCAAAAAGACTCTTTTCATTCAAATAAATGCCATCTTTTCTCGCACTGAAAACAACATTCAAATGATATAAATGTTCTCATCGAATTTGAAAACACACGCTTAAATCATCAAGGTAAACAACCTCAAAAATACATCTTTCTCATTGGCAAAAAGCCATGTCCATGGCACGCCGAAAGGTAGCGCCCGCATTCTTTAAACCAAACGGCATTTTTGCATAATGAAACGTTCCCCATGGAGTGGTGAACGCAGTCTTGTCACGATCATCTTCATGCACTAAAATCTGATTATAGCCTGAATAGCCGTCGAGTAGTGACATCTTGGATGCTCCAACTACTTGCTGCAATATATGGTCCATTTTTGGCAGTTGATAATTGTCTTTTAAAGATACCTTATTCAAATTTCTGAAATCGATACATAAACGGATCTCACCTGTTTTCTTTCTCATGGGCACCAAATTTGATATCCAATCTGAAAATCGGATAGGCACAATGATTCCTGACTTATACAACTTGTTTACCTCTTTTTCAATTGATGGTAGCAGCTTTGGATTGATTCTCCTCAACTTTTGACAGAAAGGCTTCTGATTTGGTTTGATGGGGATAGTATGCTGAATGATGTTAGTATCATATGTTTTTAGATCTGAGTAATCCCACGCAAAAGCATCAGAAAATGAAGACAACAATTTCACATACTCTGCCTTTACCTTTAGTGACAATGACTTTGATAACTTAACCATCTTGGGATTCTCAGCTGTCCCAATATTTACCTCCTCAACACCTTTTTCAGTCGGCCTCAATGTCGGTTTGCGGGCTACATCGTCTTGATCAAACAGTTCCTCTAAAGGAATCAATCCCTTAGGAATGATGTTATCTTTAAGTTGCAGCACTTCCATTTGATTTATTTTTATAAATACTACCACTGATCATCATGTTCGATTTGATGGAGGTATCTTTAAACTTACTTTCATTCTGGGCGTAAAATCACTAATCTCTCATCATCCTCAAAGACTTGCCAACATCAATTGATTGTCCTGAACGGCAAGGTGTTTCACATGAATCTCAAATTTGTTGCTGGAATTCATTGGAATTTTAAGATTGCTTGTTGCCTTAGCAAGTCCATCAGCAACACCATTTTGTATGCGAGGCACACATGTCAAGGTATGATAAGAAAATAATTTCAGAATGTCTAAAACTGCATTACGGTAAGCCCTCATGCGAGGATGTTTGGCCTGAAACTCACCTTTAACCTGCTTTATCACCAACTCTGAATCACCATACACTGCAATCCTTTTCGCTTTCAGCCTTCTTAGAATTCTTAAGGCTAGCAATTGTAGCCTCATATTCCGTCATTATTAGAACAAATAACAGCAAGCTTCAGAACACACTCCTAATACTGTTCTTAACTCTATCCGCAGCTAAACGGATCACTTAATCCAAACACCAATTCCAGCACCATCACTACCCACTGCGCCATCAAAATCCATGGTCCAAAGACCATCTTCATCTTCCTCTAAATGCTGAAATTGCGCCAGCTCTATTTTTTATGTTTGCTGCCCATTGTCTTTAGCTGATTGCTCCACAATAGCTTGTTTTTCTCTTCTTTCCTTTTTCAAAACTTCTCTAAAATTCTCAGTGATTTCTGGTATATCTTCCGCCTGAACTAATTGACTATCTATATCATTAAAACTATCAGCAAGCAACACAAACGACTCTAAGTCGGTCTGTACATTAGTTCACAGGATGATTAACTGGCTTCTCTTTGCTAGTTATCATGTATTTCATCTTCTGTTCTCGATATAACTTTCTCATTTGACCGAAGAATGGAATTGTAGCATAGGAAAAATCTAACTATAGTTTACCTTTCAACTTTTCCCCCCAAGATCTAGAAAGGAGCATTCCAAATCGCGGAGGAATGTCCGCCACAACCACATCCATTAAGACATTCTTCGCCGGAATTTGATCTAAGCTTACAACCAAATCTTTGATGAGTCCGATACACCTCACATGGCTGGAATCAAATGAATACAAATCATCATATTTTCTTGTAATGTCTAGTCCCAACTTTTCCATGATCGCCTTTGGCATCAGATTGTGCGAGGCACCAAAATCGAACATGGCATTGTGCAATACATATTCATGCAACCTCAAACTGATATAAAAGGGAGGAACATCACTATCAGGGGACTCACCATCTAATGTAGGCCCAAATATCAATTCTGGCTGATCATCTTCAACATTTACCGTGTCAAACATTGGATCAAAATTCAGAATTTTGGAGACTTGATCTCGGTAGCTGTTGTTCTTCATGATTTCTGTCAAAGGAATAGATACCTTCAATTTGGAAATTTTATTTTCCAAACTAAATGCTGAAACTCTTTCAACCTCTTTGACAAGAACTTCTTTCTTTTCAGCCTTATCCTTCATTATGTTTGGCTGATTTGCCTTTTCTGTTGATGATGATTTACTAGCTGTGGGATCAATTGTCTCTTTTCCTTTCTTCTGTGGTATAGGTGAATCTGTCTTTGGTGCTGAAGCCTCTTTTCTTTTTTGAATCAGATTTATGGGCACATCTCGGTTTCTCAATGAGTACTGCTTCTGTTGAGTGGACAAAGCATTCAAATATCCTCTTTGGTAATCATCTGACTCTTCCTCTAAATCTGCATCATTTGCTAATATGAAATCTTCATCTTTCTGAGCAGCTGAACTTTCTCCATATTCTTCATCCTCGGTAATATAAATAGGCAGATCGTCGGGAGTAAAGAAATGATTTTTCTCACCTGCTACATCATCATCATCGTCTGAATCTTGACTCACAAAATTCTGCAAAAGAGGTGTCTTGATCTGCTGTTGGGCTGCCGGCTCTGGTGGTCTTTGTTCACGCTGCTTTATTCTGAACTGTGGCTGTTGTTGGCCACAGTAGTTTGGATTCCGAATCTGCGTTTCTGATTTGTCAAGGTTCATTCTTTTGAACATTTTTTCCATCTCACGAATCAAGTGTTGTTCAGATGTAGACGTGGAAGGCTCTTCTTTTATTGTCACTCTTTTCTCTGCTTTCAACCGTGCTCTCTTATTGTTCAGATTCGCCTCAACACTAACGGAAATCTTCTGCATATTTTCTAAGGTAGGCGGATCTCGATCACGAAGGGAATAAGCCATCTCCGGATCAAAACCATCCAGGAATTTAAGAAGAGCTGACTTTTTAGATGGTCTTAAGTCATCTGGAATTGCATTGTACACTGTATTGAATCTGATGATATAATCCTGAACGGACTCACCAGGATTACGCTTGATGTTTGTATACTCTGAAGTGATCTGCAGTGGATCCTTTTTCATCTCCCATCGATCTAAGAACTGTGTCTGAAGGTCTTGCAATGTATTGATACTTCTGGCCGGTAATGCTTTGAACCATTTGCGAACTTCTCCTCCAAATGTCTGGGCAAACAATCTCATTGAAACATTTTCTGCATCAATTTCATGCAGATCCAAGAAGTCTGTCATTCGAACAATATGCTGCTGAGCTGATATACTTTGTGGGGTGCCATCAAATATAGGAATTTTTCTCTGATAGTCAGCAGGCATAGCATCTAAATTGGCCGACAAAACAAGAGGTGCAAATCTGGCTGCCATGACTCTTGGCGGATTGATGATAATTTGCTGTCTAGGAGAAACAGGAGGACTAGGAGCAGTAGGTGTGCGAGGTGTATGCGGTGGAGACGGAGGAGAAATTACTGTTGATTGCTGATCATAAAATTCAGGCTGAACCGGAATGGTAGGGATAAAGGGAGGTTCAGTGGGGATCCGTGAACTAGATGCAAATTCAGATGGTCCAAGAGTTTGTGAAGCAGATTCAGTGAATTCGGGAGTGTTGGTAGCCACAACGGAATTTTGCAACTGTCTATCCAAGTGATATGAAACAAATCTGTATTGCAAATTTTCAGCAAACAATAGATCCGGAACTAATCTTGATAATTCAGTTTCAGAAAAATTTACGAATAAGGATGTTTCAAATCGTGCATCAAAAGGAATTTCATCAACATATATAATTTTCACGGGACAAGATGCAGATCTAGAAAGCAATCTGGAACTTCCAAAACTCACTTGACTTTCTCTTTCAGAACTTTCTTGACTTCCTTGTCTTCTAAGGATCCTAGGAATCAGATTTGGATTTTCAAATATTGTTGGTGGATCAGGGTCAGGATTTGACCTAGTATTCCTTCTTGAAGCCAGTGTATTAATCTTCTCGGGATAAATTTCAAGGAACACAATCAATTATCTTCAGCCTTTCGACTTCTAGACTCAATCATCCAAAGGTCTAGAACGAACAAGTATACTGGGGTGATTTGCAAATCAAGTGCTGCACTCACAAGCTTACCGGAGATCGACTGAAGCAGCGTTTATCTACTACCGCTTATGCATAGCAAAAGCGTTTCGAAAGCTACCTGGCGTGACTTTAGACTCCGTCTAAGACTCATGAAACAAACACATTAACAAGAAAACCATTGAGATTTATTTCCCCAGTATGGTCGCCACTATGTTAGCGCTCAAATCTACCTCAGGCTGAAATGAGATAAAACTCAAGGCTACATCAAACCACGCTCAGCCTCGTAGCTAGCCCTACGAGGGCAGGAGAGGGCTCTCTCCGTCAATCTCGATAAAATGAGAAATAGGGTGCGAGATGACTTACGATAGGAACTGATTTTAGGCTAGTAAAGAGATAGGTAAGTTTGATTTTTGATTTTTGGGTTTTCGCTGGAGAAATGGGAAAAACAAATTTTGGGTCCGGGGATAAGGTCAGACCTTTGCAGATTTCGAGTTGGGGCGAGGTAGGTGATTGTCTTGATGCTTTTGATTAGATATACGGACAGATTAGACCGACGAGGAGCTGAAGAGGGCAAAGAAGAACTTGGATCCTCTCCAAACAGTCGAAAACATGTAAAACTAAATGAATTCAAAGGCAGAGCACTGTGAACAATGGATTCAACCTCATCTACTCATTCATTTAATTTAAGAAGCATAAGTGAGAAATGGCATACATTAAACATGAAGGAAATTACAATAAACTGAGAGAAAACACCATTAAGAACTGAAAGCCACAAGAATCCCAACAGGTGCTGCAAAACCTTTGATCTTTCCTTAGCCAAAATATGAAAAATATGTACAATGTGTGCCAAAGTTTCCCAAGAGTCCAACCTGTAGAATGTCTCAGAAATTACAATATATAGATCACTCTAACCCCTTCCCACACCTCTAGGGGTCGAAATCCTCCTTCTAGGAGCAGTTCCAACAAATTCTAATCAAGGAGCTAAAATCTAGGCAGCTAACAACTTGCCTCTAAAAGAGTGGAAACTGATTCATTTACATGATTTTCACTTTTTTAAGAGTGAATCTTCTAGAATAGCTAGAAATGAACCAAAGTTACATGCCAAACATAAATTTACATCATAATAACTCAAAAATTTCATCCCCAAGCAAAACTGGTCCCAACTGGCCGAAATTCTGAGCTGGAAGTTGAAAATTCAGCCAAAAATTTAAGTGGGTAGCGCCCCTGAACTGAGTGGGTAGCGCGCCTTTCAACCTGATTTTGAGGCACTTCCCGGCATACAAATTGAGCTCATGATAGCTAGTTGGAAATACCTGGATGTTGGCTATCCAACCCAAGTGGAATTTCCCAATTTGGAGCTCATTTGCCCCTCCAAAACTTCATTCTCCCAGAAGTACTTCCTGCTGGTGCAAAAGGTGGCAGCAAGGTGGTTTTCATGGTGTTTTTGAGCTTTTTGACCATCCAGAATCTGATGAAATGCTTCGGAAATGCCTGAGGATGCATAACTTATCATGAAAAATCCAAAAATGCAAATATTTCCTTCAGCAAGTGTCCCAAAAAAAAGTGAGCATATGTGCGCGCTACCCGCTTAACTGAAAAACCTGTTTTTAGACCAAAATATTTCAAAATGACAAAATTTTCTCCGAATTTGCTCAAATTCGGAGCGAAGACCCTCCATCATGTATCTTGCCCAGCCAATGAAGCCTCGGCCAAAATCCGGAGTGGATCAGGCCTTTTCTGCCGTTTTAGTGCTTCGCTCAACCTCCTCTTCAGAATCTTCATTCTCGCTTTGCAGACATGCATGCGAGCCCAATAATGGCCTTTCATGTGACGAAGCAGGTCTTTGTCTCTGTTGGCCTTCTCAATCAACTTCTCCAAATTAATTTTAACCCGTGTGAGCACAGAATCTCGATCAATTGGTGTCATGTCGTCGGGTCTCTTCCGGGCCAATTGTCGATCTTCACGGATTCGCCGCAGCTCATAAAGTTCGTGCTCATCCTCAAGCTGTTTGTTGCACTGCTCCAGATAGTTTATCACCCACTGAGCCTTTTGCAATTGATCTTTCAGCGTGTCATTCTCGGCCCTTTGCTCCTGGATGATCTCCCTCAGTTTCGAGCTAGGAGAGCTCGCATCAACATCAATGATTGTGAAATCTGTGTCCCGGCCTCCTGATGGGCCCTCATCATGCATGGGCTTATTGCCCCTGTCCTGGATCTGTACCTGCGCTAAAGAAGAAGGCGAGACCCCTTCCACATCATGTGGAGATAATACTCGCTCTGCTGATGAAGTCGGCAAGACCCCTTCCACCCTGGGTGGAGATAATACTCACCGTGTAGCTGCAAATAAGGCCCTGTGGCCTCGCTGATATGTCATAAACAATGGAGCGCTGATATGCTCAATCTCAGGAATGCCAGGCTGGTGTGAAGGCTCTCCCACATCATGAACTACCTCGGGAGGCGGCTATGACGCTGTGAAAAAGTCACGGGAGATGAAATCCTCCCAAGCGATGCCCTGCTGTGCCAACTGATGTAACACTATGATCTTGATCAAAGCGTAGTGATATATACTTCTATGCTGCTGTGCTGGGCTCTTCTTCTGTACAAAAATCATCATCCTCTCTATGTTGCGATACATGAAGTACGGAATGTTCATCATACGTACCCTTGTGAAGTGCATCAACAAACGAACATGGTACGCAAAGAGACGCGCGAATCTGCCCTCGCAACTGAAATACTGAATGATGAGTTTCATCAGCGGTGCAAACTCATCCCTCAGGAATCTGAAAGGAAAAACTCTGCCCAAGTGCCTCATATACCCGGGTTTGATGTATGGCTCATAGTGGAATTTCTCTAAATGCTGAGTTTGTTCCATTCCTCTCCCAGATTTGGTATGCCAGTGTCCTAAGCAATAGTCATTGGTGACAGAAAGAAATCTACTCCAGCGAGATTTACACGGCCATTACGTAATTGTAGAACAAACAGGCGAGCTAGTTCACGATGAAGCTGGGTTTGTGAAATCATTTCACAAAATCGAAAACATGACTGAACCCGAAAACAATCCATTGCAAGCAGACATGCCTGCAATTGAGCCAAAGAAGTAGGCTCCTCCCTGAGATATTTACCACCTTTACCACCTCTGTGAGGCCTCCGTGGCACATTACCCTCTGTTGTGAAATCACTATCTGACCCCTGCTCATAAACTGACTCTGTCTCTGACATGGCTTTGAACAAGATATTTGTAATATGGATGCTGATATAGGTGCAGTAAACGCAAAGTTTAATGTATTTTCAAAACCCAATAAATTTCACCCACGTACCAAAGTATCACAGGAAAACAAAATTACAATGAGGATGGCTCTGCTTTAGTGGCATGAAAACTATCACTGTTTTGACCATAAGTGAGTTTCACAAATGAGTGCCAACTGCAAAGTATGGTGCAAGCTTTTGGTAATGATGGGAAAAATTTGTCAAAGAAGCAAACAAGTATAGGACTGTGTTTATGAACTGGAGAATAGGGAGAACATGATAATAACCATAGTGACCCAAATGACTATCACAGTGGTAATAGAATGATAACAACAGCAATGGTGATATTATGGTGATGAGGGCTATAGACTAGTCCACATAAGACTGTGCAAAAATATGAAAGGGCATAAACAGCAGTGATAAGATGATAACTGAGGGCGTGAGGATCATATATACAACGTGCCAGGGTGTGAACATATCTACCATTCAAAGGTTTTCAAAATTTTCATAAAACTGTCCATACAATTTCAAAACCCTTACGGAATTAACTTGCATGTGAATGAAGGATTCATATATTTCTCTCCAAGCATGGCTTGTTTCCCCAACATCAATGACATCACAACCATATTAAAAATCTACTGAGCAATGATTAAAACCTGTTTTCAAGCTGCTGGAGTCGACTTGAATCGAAACTGGGCGCAAAACACGAATTTCTGGACTCTGTTGCTAAGTGGGTAGCGCCCCTGCTCAAGTGGGTAGCGCC